>JAEQBH010000792.1:600000-1200000 GCA_016808115.1 Tetrastigma voinierianum
TGCCAAACTGAAGAAGAAAATCATGTTTTAATTAATGAAAGTATGAAATCTGTCTGACCCAGTTCATGTTAGAGATCAGGCCTCTCTGACAAAAATAACCCAATGATGCAAATCCTTGGTGTTATACACAAGACACAATGCAATTTGCATCTTCTCTGCAAAGTCTGCACAAGTATGCTAGTTTTATTCACAGCCACTAAGTTCGAGTCGAAGCCAAATATATGATAAACTTTATATCAGCCAGAAATTTTACTTGATGACAGTGTCCTAGCCAAAGATAAAAAAACCTCCAGAGCACATCCAAATTTGGACTCTGAGTTATCCATTATACATGGAAAATATGCTACTTTCATGGGTATTGAGGTAGAATAATCACTGTTCAACAACACTGCAATTTTTTTTTTTTTATTGATAGTGAAGAGTGTATCAATTTGAAAAATACCCAAAACAAATGCCCCAAAGAATCATTGGCACCACCAAAAAGAAACGGCCGGGTGGAGAGAGAAAAAAGACATCACCTCCCTCAAAAAGAACATAGCCAATCTACAAAGGTAATAAGAGAAATAGGCCCACATCTACAGACCCCAGTCCAAGCCCACAAATTACCATCCTTTGGACAGAAAACTGATTATCAAACAACACAGCAAAAATTTGACACTGTCAAAAAGTTTTGAGCTCCCAAACTTACTTTTTTATTTCAGCCAGAATGGATTCATATGGTCTCAACTCTACACCAGCATTTTTCAAGTGATCCATCACTTCAGGGCTGACTTTAGAATCATCAATAAATAATTTTGCCTCATCAATCTCCACAATTAAGTATGCATACATAACTGGTGAGTTCGGAACATCATTCCCTCTCTGCAAAAATCAATAAATAAAAATAAAAAATAAAAACTTGAGATTATTATTCAATTAAAGATTAAAGGACCAAAACAGAAACAATTCTGAATAATAAATCGTAAAATTTGCGTTTGATGAAGAGACCAGATTTAAAAAATGAAATCTTGTGTGCCATTAAGGTGGTCCTGTATCCTAGATCAATTGTCAAGCAGCCAACTTTGAACTTTGTTGAACAAATTTGAAACCATCCCAGTTATATAAGTTTATCATAACATATCTAAGAAAGTTCGTCAGAAGGATTACCAAGTTTAACAGCCAACAAACTTCATCAAGCATAGAAACAACAATAGCAGAACAACCAGCATCAATGAGTTCGGACCTCAGGGAAGACAATTTTGATGAGACATCTAAACCAGCATAAGTCAGCTCATGCACTCGAACTGGTTTTCTTGGAGGCTCTGGCCTTGATTCTTTCCATATTTCATCGACAAGATTTATATCATATAGGTAAACCAATTCATGATTCTTCTTAGCAATGGCTTCTTTCAATTCCGCTGCAGCATCAGAAGAAAAAAGAAACTGATCCCTTCACAAAATCAAATAAAAGGTGGCATCAGATACAAGCAAGTAAAGAATAAAAAAATTAAAAAATTACACTGCAGCTAAGAAAATATTTTTATATTGTGAAGGATGATATTCATATTAAAACCAAATCCTAAAAGCTTGAGATTTTAGGACAGTTGGTCATTTAACATGGTATCAAAACTTGGTTTGACAGGAGGTCCTGAGTTCGAACCCTCTCCTTGCAAATTTGAATATTTGATCTCCATTTGTTATTTTGAAAGTCCATAACGTATTCTGACTCTCCACATGTGCGGGGTATGGGGCCGCATGCACAACCCATGCAAGGCCTATGTACGGCCTATGCATTTGAGGGAGGATGTGAAGCATGATATTCATATTAAAACCAAATCCTACAAGCTTGAGCTTTTAGGAGAGTTGGTCATTTAACATATTTAAAAAATAAATAAAGGAGAAAAGGAAGATCAAAACATATGCATAAGAGAGGAGAAAAATGGAGTATTTTTTATACCAGAAAAATGAATGAATAATTTTAAGCCACCAATTTGACCCAAATGCTAAAGCCATAAGATGGTGGGTCAATAATATATATATTTTTTTATCGATAAAAAGCAAATTTATATAGATAATGAAAGAACCCTAGAGTATACGGGTCGTGAACAAACCAAAACATCGACAGCAAAGAAAACAAAAAACCACCAAAAAACTACCTACTCCCCAACCAAGTACAAAAGTCTATAACAGAGTGTGTATTATCAACACTATACAAATTAACCCAAGTCCACAAATTGGAGACAAAATTGACTTTAATTCTTTGGGCGGAGGGGACCTCGTTCTCAAACACCAGCCTATTCCTTGCTCGCTAGAGATTAGGAGCAGGCCTGGCAGAGTACCGCAAACCAAATTTTAAGGCTTTTTACCCCGCAATGGCTCCTTGCCCGAGCAAGAAGAGTGTGAAGGGCTAGGAATGCGGAAGACCCGAGCTAATCCCGAAGCGATTGACAAAAAGATCCCACCAACATTTTTAAGCGAATTTGCAATGGATCGAGAAAGATGGTCTATGGTCTCCTCTTCCTCTTCACACACCTCCCTAAAACATACGTTTACCAAAGACATACCACGAAGGTTGGTCAGAAGTCGACACTTTGCCCCAGAAGCTGGCTGAAGACTCAATTTTGGGGAACAAGTGGATTCCAAACCATACGGTGAGGGAAGTCGAAGGCGGGGAAACATCGACACCTTTATTGTGCTCTTTCATAGAAACCTTTATCCTTGACATTCTCGAAAGCTGTCCTCGCCTGAGTGGAACTTTGATCATGAAGAGTATGAAGGAATCTAGTCATCTCTTCAATCTCCCAGTCGTTAAGAGCTCTTAGGAAAGATGGGGGCCAACACCTAGCCCCCTCTCTACTGTCTCAGATGTCTGCAACCTTGGCCTCTTTGTTTGTAGCTAGATTAAAGAGAGTGGGGAAACGATTACACAGGGCCTCCTCTCCACACCAAACATCGCTCCAGAAATTGATCCTCCTTCCATCCCCAAGAACAAAGACCGCGTTCTGGAAAAAAACGAGCCATTCTTTTCTGATTTCCATCCATAATATATGTTAAACTAACTAGGGTTAAAGCACTAACACTCCGCTTCATAGGCAGACTCTTTGGAGTTGCATGTAGGTTCAATAAATAGGGAAAATGAACAAGCAGCCAGGTTGAACTCATGGCTTCCCGACAATCAAGGCTTTGATACTATGTTAAAGCTAACAAAAATGAAGGTATACTCTGATAAAAAAAATGAAGGTATACTAACAAATAGGCTAGTTATCAAGAAGGCAGAGATGAGAATTTTCCATAAACTAATTGACCTCCAATGGAACCAGGAAGGTTTGTCCCAACTATTCGGGATCAGCCATATGAATAAAAAACAACTGCTTAAGATAAGCCAATTACCTAGGAGACTAGCTAGTGGCACAAAAGGGGCCTACAATGCACCTTGACCAAGAGTATTTGGAGCAAAAGGAAGTAATGGCATGCATAAAGCATGCTTCTAAATGCTTTTTACCGAAACATGACATATGTAAATGATACTTAGAAGCAAGGTTAAAATCCACATTTTCACGGTAAAAGGTTGTTAAAATAAAAATAAAATAAAACATGTGCTTCAATCAGAAGCACACAAGAGCGAGAGGGAGTGTCATTTTTAGGAGGTCTGAATATAACTCACAGGATCAATGCCAATTCTGCAACCAGGAGCCAAAACATCATTAAGCCATTCACTAGTTGTAGGAACTCCATAATTGCCAGCCCGCATAAGAATCCAACTATAGCTTAACTGCTTCTCTGCCTAGTCATAGCCAAAAGAGAAAATTACCAATGGAAACTACAAAAATTTGACAGAGTTTCCAGCCATCCCCACCCCATAGCCTCTCCCAAAAGTAAAATAGAAAAAAATATAGCTAATTCAGCAGAATGTCTGAAAAGTAAATTTACAGTTTTTCCCAAACCTGAAGAAAATAACGCCCATCTGTCCAGAGAGCTGCTTTATCCTTTGTGATAACAGCAGTACCAGCACTACCAGTAAACCCTGATATGTAGGCCCTCCTCATGTAACATTCAGCAATGAACTCACTCTGGAAGCCAAAATAGAGGTGCTTCAATATTAAATATCCAATTGACAAAATGACCACAAGTACTATGTGGTAAATGGAACCAAAGAACATGAGTCTAGATAAACCTCCAACTGGAACTGGAGGCTTATTTTTCTTTTCAGATCCCAGAGAAGAAAACCGCAAAGATTAGAGGTTTTAATTTCTTCACTCCGTATAGATTTCTCATTAAAAAGACCAGCAGATCCAAACCACCAAAAAAATTAACAGAAAATATAGGTTGATGAACCCCCAAAATCAACAAATTCAAAATAATAGCTCAAAACACTTAAAGAGGGTAGACATGCCAAATCAACATATCATGGTTAAGGTTTTTGCATGACATGTGGGTAATAAAAGGTTGATACCAACAACTTGCTTCAACTCAGGCGATAGCTTAGTTGGTCTGGCCTTGGATTTGCTCCCAAAAATCACTTGTTCAAGTCCCGGAGAATTTACATGGCCGTCAACTAACACCCCAGCTTATAAAAAACTGAATTGCTTCAATTGAGAAGCCCGAACAAAGCCCTCAACCTGGACCAATATGTTAAGACTTAAGAGTTTGAAAGGTAATTATTAGAAGGGTAATGAATCATTCGATCATCGGTTTCTTCATTGTCCCATAGCAACTTTGGCACATATTTTCATATTGCCATCAATGATTGGGTACCTCCCAGGGACATAGCAAATATGTTAGGAATCTCTATTGAAGCATTTGGTAGCCTTCCAAAAGGGAAGTTTCTTTGGCAATTGGCTATCTTGTCCTAGAAGGAGAGGGGTAGTAGGATATTTAAGGATTGACGGAGATTTATAGATGCTATTTAGGGTTCAATTTACTCTTTATCTTCCCCATGAGCCTCAATCACTATGCCTTCTCCTGGTATTCCTTTGTATCTTATATAGCTGATCAGAGGAGTTTTCCCTCTCTGGAGACTTTACAGTGTCTTTCCTTCTCCCACCTCCTCTCAGAAACCAGACAAACCCGAATTGAATTCCACACCAACACGCCATCATAAAGATACAATAACACGATAACTTAAAACATTCAATAAAAATCATGAAGCAAAGTTCAAAACTTTGTTTTTCTTTGCCATCATTTTCCGGGCAGACAAACAAACCCCACCAGATAATCATCAACAAATCACCACTAAAACAGCAGAACCCACAAAAAAAAACACACACACACAAGATGAACCTGGTGGGCATCCTGGGAAGGGATAATATACGCATCAATTCCAATTCCGGGCTTCGAGAAAACCTCCCGCAGAGAGCGAAGCTTCTCATCCTGCTCTGAATCGACGGGTTTCTTCCGAAACTGAGAAGAGGGTTTCGCCGTTATGGAAGTGCAGCTTCGAACGAGGAGAACAGGGCGGTTCTTCGATTTTGGGCAGAAAGTGTGGGAGCTTTCAAATTTGTAGAAAAAGGGAAGAGAGTGAGAGAGGAGACAAAGGCAAGGGGGCGCAGCTGAGAGGAACGAGGAGATAAAGCGGTTGAGAGGGTTAGAGGATACATCAACGATGATGCTGTTGACCGCATAGTTGAAAATCCAGAGAGAGAGAGAGAGAGGTGAGGAAGATAAGGCCCCTGTGAGAGAGCCAAGATGCAGCTCTCCAGGGAGGGGAGCGATGAAATTTTGGTGTTCGGACAGACACCCAAAACGGTGCGTTTTGAGTATTATGATAAAACGGTGTCGTTTTTTTACAATTATTTTACAAAAAAAAAGAAAAGCTAAAATTTGTTTTTGTTTCAAGGAGAAATATACTAAAATACAAATGATTAATATTGATATTATGGTACAAATAACGTATATAAAGCAATCAAACCAAAATGTTTTGTACTCAAAACCGTTTTTATTTTAAAAATGTTTCTAACAGAAATCAAGAAAACGTTTTGAACTTAACAAGTATTTAAAACATTAAAATAGTGTTGGATAAAATTTTTTTTACATATATTCACTTTTTATATTAGATTAGAGCATTTTATTCTTGTAATGATTTGAACCTCCATCCACAGTCTCAAGGCAAGTGTTCCATAAAATTTAATATTTGTTACTTTTTTGTTTTGTTTTCACAATTAAATACTTTAGTTATAAACTTATAATATAGTAAATTATATTTATCATGACTCGAACCCAAAACCTTTCCTTTTTTTATATCTTACATTTTAAAACTTTGAATACTCTACCACATAAACTATATGTGATGAGTAATATTTGTTACTTAAAAAAAAATTATATTTATTACATATTAACTAAGTTTAACTATTACTATATATTGTAGATTTTCCTTTTATGTGGGCTTTATTAATTAAAATTAGTGAATTAAGAGTTTGAGTGCAATAAAAGTGAGATATATATGGACTATTGGTGGTTTAATATGGGCTGTTTAGTGTGGTAGAGAGTCTTATTTGCGACCCGTAATGAGGAAGGGCCCGAGTGGTCGATGCTACATAAATAAAAGGCTCAGTCGCCACTGCTTGCACAGGATCGTTATTTTTTCTTTCATCACAGTTCGAGGAGATATATTTTCTCTAACAAGTGAGAGGCAGTCTCATTAAGCCAGTGTCATCAATCTGGGGATAAGGGAAAAGATCTTGAGATCGTATTTTGCAGTCTTAGGTGATTCCGCGTAATATTATGGATTCAATCGGGTATGCTATTTCAAATTCTCATTATTATTATGTTTTGTGATAACGGTGATCTAGGAAAAATTGTCGTGTCCCGGCGGTTGGTGTCAGGCCGCCAATGGATTAGGAGAATCAGAAAACATGGAATAAAGGAATATTTTTAATTTTTAGGTTTTATTCAAAATAAGGTTTATGTCGATTTCGAGCTTTAACAAATCAAAACTTGAATTTTTATTGCATATTTGGAATCTCTTCGTCAGCAGAAGATCGGTGGGTATGTCGCTGGAGGAGGTACGCCGCAGCGCCCTCACATGCGCCACGCGCGTGAGCCTGACGGCGGCGTGAAGGACCGCAGTAGCGAGATCACAACCAATGGTTTCTTTGGCGTCGGCTTGACCAGTCCACATGGCAAACCAGTCGACCCGTTGGATTTTAAACCGGTCAAGCAGGATCTTTGTCTCCTCGCGATGTCGCCGACCCGATCTGAGCGGCCAATTTTGACCGACGATCGAAGGCGGCGGGCCGGTTACAGCCCTACGTCAGGAGCCGGATTTTTGACCGGCGGTCGAGCAGGCGGTTACGGCGAACTTCGGTCAACGCCCGAACCGGTACGGCGGCCGATGGCGTCGCGGTAGTCATCTTATTGGCCGATGGCGTCGTCGCGGCGTCATCGAGACGAAGATCATGGCAGGCAGATGGCGTCATTGATCCGGGATCGGCGAAACGCGATTACGGACCGGTTCGGACCTCCAGCGCTGCCGACGGCCGTGCGGGTGGCGTCCGCGTCTGTTTGGGCGATCTTGAGTAAACGAGCTCGTGTCGAGATGCTCTACAATGGTATATTTATTTTACATGTTTGAAGCTGTTAGATTCGAAAATGTAAAGGAGCTTCCCATGTCTGCGATATTTTTAGGGTATTTTGTGTGTTTCTTATATTTCTCTATGGTTTGGAAATATGTATGATAACTCAAATGTATCATGTATAAAGTTATGTAGAGTGTAATTCATAGACTATTAATGAATTGAACAGTATAATTAGCATTACATGTAATGTAAAAGACATACGCCCCTGTTTTTTACGTCTAGCATTACATATATATATAGTGAATGTGATACATAAAGTTTATATCCCTGGTATGAGAGATTTTCAAATATTCAGTTGGGTTGTGTGCTTGAAGTGGCAGCTGGCTGGGTTTTGAGAAAAATCGGAGTCATATTGTGGTGGGATGTCTCTGTTTTGACTGCGTGATCCATACTCCCAAAGGAGGTGATCTGTGTTGTTAGTTCATGGAGGGATACGTGTATGGCATTATTGGCAGAAATGGCCGATCTTGAGTGGTTCATACACCCAAAGATGGTGATTTCACAAAGATTAGAATATGTTCTCATGGCCCATTTGTCATGTGGAGGTACACAAGCCCCGCATGTCATATTTTACTTAAAGGTGATTATGTGATGATGTATGTAATTCTCTGTATAAGTATTCACATGATGCTGATTATATTGTTTGTTTTGTTTTTCAGTCAATTTTTCTGTAAACGGCAATTCCATTTCCATTGAGGTCCTTACTGGATTGAACTTTAAGAAATGGAAAGAGGATTTTCTATTTAGGTGGGTGGCGGATGTTCACATTGCTCTTACAATGGATAAGCTAGGAATGTCGCGCTCCTGATGTGAAGCGGCGGTCTATACTGCACAGGAAATGAGCAATCGGATTTGCTTAGTGACAATGAAAATCATTCAAGAACACTTAAAAAGTGGTTTACCAGTTGGTAGCTCACGCTAGGAAATGATGGCAGCCATAGAGGCTAGAAATCGAATTTCACCTAATGCTAAGGTTGGAACACTTCAGCTCTTCATGTAGTATGATGAGTGCTAGCGGGGTGGGATTATGTCACAGATGGTAGACCTAAGAGACGAGCTTCAAGCTCTTAGTGTTACCATTCTGTGCTTGCATTGTGCATCAAGCCACAAAACACCCTTCCACGATTTTGGGATTATAAGACCGATCTGATTAAAAGACGAGACTTAGTCGTTAAGCTATGACAGTAGCAAGGGTGGTGGCGAGAAGAAGAGAAACTTAAGAGGAGAAGAGCATACGGCCTTGCTTCTAGTTCCCATAAAGAAAAATAAAGTTGAAAGTCGTACTCATAAAGGTACTCAAGAAACTACCCGGTCAAATACGACAATATGGGTCCCGAAGACATTCTTGAAAAAGGATGTTGATTCTTGCTTCTTTAGCAGAAGAAAGGTCGCGCAGAAGAAGGAGTGTGCAAAATTTAAAGCTTGGATGTCCAAGCATTGGGCTTCGGTAATGATTCTTTAACGCTTGTTTGTGAATCCCGACATATCGACACCATCCAGTTAACTGGTGGCGATGGTGGAGCAACTAATCATGTTAAGATTTACCAAAATACACCGATTCATAAGCGGAGGAGGCGAATAAGGATGAATCAAAACCACTTTGTAGGAAACAAACGGAAAATTTGATGTCATGTTCGTGGGAGATGTAATCGCCCAATTCTAGATTTTGGTTTTAAATTGATGTTGAAGAATACTTTTATGTGCCTTCGCTGACGAATTTGGTTAAGAGTATCGGTGTTTTAGATTTACTGATTACTCTTTTGGAAATCAAAAGCGATATTTATTTCAATATTTCTTAATTCAAATAAGGTTGGGTGTTGTCATATGTCCAACGGATTATACGGTTGGGGTTTATCTCGACGCCTCATTAAACTATGCGGTGAAAGGTTGTTTAAGAGGCCATTGCGGAAAGGTCTTATGCATTGTGGCATAAACGACTTGGACATATCTCACAAGGATAGAGTAGAAGGGCGATAAAGACTAACATTACACTACGATCTTAAAAATGACTTAGAAATATGCGTAGACTGTTGTAGAGGTAAAATGACCAAGATAAGAAAGAAAACTGCAGTCCGTAGTTCTGACTTGTTGGATGTCATTCACACCGATATAAGTGGACCTTATACGGCAACCTTGTGTAGAAATTTTTATTTCATCACATTTATTGATGACTATTCTCGATATGGTTATTTGTACTTGATTAAGAAAGTGAGTCTTGACAAGTTCAAGATTTTTGATTTGGTCAGCAGGTTGGGAAAAGTCATAAGGTTGTTAGATCTGACCGAGGTGGAAGTATTATGGCAAAGCATGCGATCTTAGGGCGGCAAGGGGCCATTAAGCAAATACTTGGGGATTGCAGGATAGTGGCGTGATTTACTATGCACAGTCCCCCAGGCAAAATGGTGTAGCGAAGGCGCAATCGCACTCTTATGGAAATGGTAAGAGTATGATTAGTAGGACGAGAATTTACGGTTTCACGTAGGTTGGCTTTGAAAGCGGCTTGTACGATGCAGATCGTGTACTTACGGACGACCCAGTGACTCCTTTTGAGTTATGAATTTGGGCGTAAGCCCTAGCTTAAACCATCTTAAGGTTTGGATGTCATGCGAAGTGAAGTTGTGTAATCGACATTGAAGTAAGTTGAGCAAGTCTTCGGTGTTACTTTATCTTACGGAACATTCGAGAAGGGATGTACGTTACATAATCCCGATGAGCCCTGAAGGTGTGGAATCCACGAACTGACTAAGTTTTGGAGTTGATTGCTGGCCGAAGAAAGTAGCTCCGCAGGACTATTGAGGATAATATGAGATGCGGTGGAGTAATATGGTATCTTTATCTCCTCCCATACAGGATAATTGTGGAAACTCGCACACATATACCTATAACTGTTGAGACTAGGGATCACATTGTTGAGGCTGACTCTGTCGAAGTTCATCAAGGCTCTCAGGTGCAGGATGTGGCTATTCCTACTCCAGTAAGGAGATCCACTAGGGAGAGACAATCAGCTATACCATCGGACTATTTAGTCTATATAGGAGAGCAAGACTACGATGCTCGATTACATGTTTGGTCGATAACTTATGAGGAAGGCATTTCTTGTCCTCGGTCGAGAACTATGGTTGGATGCAATGAGAAGGTAGATTCAATCTATGAAGAGGCATAATGGGTTGGGACAGTCGAACTACACGAAGGTCACTTAGACCCATTGGCTGAAATGGGAAGATTGAGAAGTTTAAAGCGGGCGGGTAGCGAAGGTTTCTTTTAGAAGAAGGAGTAGGCTATGGAAAGCGGCACTATAGGTCTCTTCTAAAAGATTCTTCGGAAGTCATGGCATTAGTTGCTCATTTCGATATGGAGTTACACGGATGGATGTTAAAGCTGCCTTTCGATGGAGACCTTAATGAAAAGTCTATGATGCGGCAGAAGGTTTTGTGGCAAATGATTGGCGGGTACACTTGTATGTGGTAGAAAAGTCTATTTATGGTCTGCGAAACTAGACAATGGTACTTAAAGTTTCATAGTGTTGTTGCTTCATATGGTTTTGTTGAGAATAAGATGAATCAATGTATATGCTATGAGGTCGAGTGGGAGAATTAATTTCCTAATACTACATGTGGATGATATCTTGCTTTATGACGGTGACCTTGGTTTTGCGCATGAGACAAAGCGGGCATTGTCAAAGAACTTTGATATGAAGACCTTGATGAGCGTCTTTTGTCACGGGCATTGAGATTCAGAGTAGTTCTACGCGGACTATTAGGTTTATCTTAGGAGGGCATATGTTGATCGTATTTTAGAAGATTCAACATGCGACAATGTAAGCCGGGAATTGCTCATGTACGTAAGGTGATAAGTTGAGTGTCACAATGTCACTCATTGGATATTGAAAGCCCAAATGAAGAATGTACCTGCTAGTGCACTTGGGGTATTATGTATGTAGTATGCACTAGACCGGATGTGCTGCTGCAGGGACTTCTAAGAAGCTGAATGTCGGTCAAATCCAGGGATATGATCATTGGGTTCTTTGAGAAGTTATAAGTATAAAGAGGACAAAAAGACTATATCTTTGATTTACAAACATGATTAGGACCTCATTTGGTTGGGTATTGGATTCGGACTTTGTTGTTGTCGGGATGAAAAAGAAATCAACAACGGTTACATCTTTTTAAGTTAGCAGGAGTGCTGATATCATGGAAAAGTGAGAAGCAATCAATAGCATCTCTACCATGCAAGCGGAGTTTGTAGCATGCTTTAAGCCACTACTCCCGGGCAATTTGGTTCAGAAAGCGCCATTAAGGAGTTAGTATTTGATTTTGTGGATGACCCATCGGTTGTATTGTGACAATAACTCTGGAGTGTTGTTTATTAACAACAACGAGAGGTCTCAGTCTAGCCACGTGGAGGTGAAGTACGACTATAAAGGAAAAAGTTCAAAGCGGGTGACATTGCGAGTGGAGCACATATCAACGGATGATATGATTGGATCAGTAACTAAGGCCTTCGCCCTTGTGTATTTGATCAGTATGTCATTAACATGGGCTTAAGGTATCATGGGATCTTTGTAAATTAGTGGGATTTGTTAAGTTTATATTGCTCTTGAAGGGGATGAATCCGATTTCATTACATTTTAGCAATAATTGAATTTGTATAACTCTTTTGCATTCAATAAGGTATTTGTGAATGTAGATTTATCAAGTTTAGTACAAATAATTGTTGAAAATCTCGAGGAGGCATTTAATGTAAACCTTGAGTCACAGGGCTATGGGGCATTCTTGGCATTAGCCTTAACAATATGTCTTGTTACACATAAAGTAAAGTTACCTATCAAGGTGGCAACACATATCACAGTTACGTTGGAACCATGATGGATGTCTACGGTGACACACTAGGTTTTACTTGACACTTAAGGAGAAGAATTTGGACTAACAAAATGGATAACACATGAAGTATCACTCATTATGAAATTATTGTCCATTTTAACACTACCATAATCTGAATCCATAGCCGGTAAAGTTGAAAGCACTCGTGACCGCTGGAAGGGCTGCGTGAGTACGTAGTCCGCCATGATTCGGTGTTCGAGACTTTATGGGATGGGATTGACTAATGGGAATAATCTACAGGCCGATATGAAGGTGCGCGCGCGGTTTTGTTTCAATTAATATCGCAGTGGGAGAATGTAAGATTTTTTCCTTTTATGTGGGCTTTATTAATTAAAATTAAAGTGAATTAAGTTTGGTCTAATAAAGTGAGATATATATGGACTCTTAATTAGTTTAATATGGGCTGGCTAGTGTGGGCTGAGTACGGCCCGGCCCGTAATGAGAGGGCTCGTGGTTAGTACTCTATAAATAAAAATCTCAAGTCCCTCCCCAACCCTAAGGATACGTTAATTCAGACTCACATACAGATTCAGAGAGAGATATTTTCTCTAACAAGTGAGAGCGATCTCATTAAGCGGTGTTATCAATACGGGGATAAGGAAGATCTTGGTCGTATTTTCTTGGTCTTCATTGATTCCGCATCAAGCAACCATGGATTCAATCGGGTATCTTTATTTTGATTCTCATTATTATTATGTTTTGTATTCTAACATGGTGATCTAGGAAGAATTAATCGTGTCCAACATATATATCAATTAAACTTTCAAAAACCTAACCTCATTTTCTCTCAAAACTTTATCTTCTTATTACTCATTTTCTTTAAGCAAACAATGATGATTTTTCATTTTCCTTAAGTAAAGAGTGATGTTTTTTTTTTTATCATTTTAGGTCTGAAATCGTCTATCTATATATATTTCTATCAAAATATTTCTTAATAAAAATGGTTATTCCACGTAGATCTGGATTTTATTTTATTATTTGTGATTTTGTCGTCTTATTATGATGTTCGGTTTTGTGTCATTGTCTTGTAATGACGTTTTGTTTTTCGTCATCTTGTTATGACGTTTATTTGTATATGAGTGATTTAAACGGACAAGATATATCCAGATACAACAAATCATATTATGATCGTTAATATGTTATAAAATTGGAATCATATGTATTATAGTCATTGTAGTATTATCAAATCTATGAGCTTTAAACCAATTTATTATATTATTAACCTAAATGTTGCTTCATTCTATATGATTTTTAGCGATTTCTATGTGTTTATATCGATGTATTGCTAGTTTGAATCAATAAAATTACTTAAAAAAAATTATTATATATATGGATAGCATATATATATATATATATATAAGTATATATATATATATATATATATATATATATATATATAGATATATATGAGTATATATATATATATAAGTATATATATATATATATATAATAGTTTATTGGAATATGATATGTTGTAATGGAGTTAGGTAAGTGCTTGGTATAATATTATGTTATATATATATTTAGTTTATGAGATGAATTAAAAAATATCAATATTTTTATCTTTACTGTTAAAATTCTCTTGGGTTTAAGGATATTCATGATATATATATATATATATATATATATGTGCCACCCGTGACATACAAAAAGATAAAAAATTTGTTGAATATGCATGTAAGAATTATAATATTTTCGAACTGAAACTGTGTCGAAATCTAATTTATGCTCAACAAAAATGATCCTCAATTCTCGATAGCCTCCCTGGCAATCTGCTTAAAAATACCCTCGAAAAACAAATCGTATAGCATTGAATCGAAACTAAAGATGGAAAACTTTAACGAGCCAGCTTGAAAAAAAGTAGATTTTATTATATAATTTGACTGAAAATCAATGTCATAAGCAAAGCGTTCGCAACAAACGCTTAAAAGAAAACATATATAACTAAACTGGTGACCTAAAAGACGACCATTAATCCTAGAGAAAATGATGAATGCCTTGATCGGTTTTGAATCTTGAATTCGACTTATCTTCCAAATTAAAAGGAGCAAATACAAAGAATCGTGACCAACCCATTTTCTCCAATAACTGTCCATGTCTCTAATAAAGAGTCTTGCTCCCCAAATAACTTTCCACCACCGTCCACATCCTCTGCCATGTTATAACTTGGAGAAAAAGTCTCCTCCATAAAAGCCTTTGAGACAAAGTCTCGATATTCTCTACTAGCTTTGAAATTTTTTCAAAAATTCTAGAAATGTCCCCACTTTCATGGTTAATTTCTCATGGGTCGTGGGCTTCATCGTATTGGTCAAATGCCACGATTTGGGCCCTTTACATGATGCTTATTCAGCCCATTCCAACATAATTGGGCCTAAAATTATTTTTCAGTGTAAAAATTAATAAGCCTCCCCGCATACAATATGCGCACCCATGAGCCATGTTTCATGTATTGTGCTTTTATATGTCAAAAGGGTTTCCTCTTTGCTTTCCTCATTTTACCATGAGGCCTGGGGAAGTGCAACTTACTTCGCCTGGGGATGAACCATCAACTAAGAACGCAGCCAAACCCGAGCCCAATCGACGAATCGTTCAGAGTAATCCTGAAAAGCCTCCCAATTTTTCTTTCAACCGCGGGCTTTCAATCTCCTCCCCTTACACAACTCGAGGGTGTCGATTATCGTGATACTTTCTCCCACGCCAAAATCAATACCGCTTCACCGTTTTCGTCAGCCAAGTACTCAAGGTGGTCTCTTCACTAATTGGATGTTAACAACGCGCCTTCCCTTCACGGCGCATCTTCATGAAGAGCTTACATGTCATCGCCGCGTGGCTTCGAGACACAGTGTGAGGCACCCCCTGGTGCCTAATACATAAGTCATTGTAGCGGTTTTGAAGCATCTCGACAAAGGGTTTCAAAATTCTCGAAGCTATTCGAGCTACAGTGTATGTTCAATCTAGCCACTACTCTTTATTCACTGTAATACAAGGCGCAAGTCCAACGCCTCTTGATATATGTTGATGATATTTCTTGAATACTGGAAATGATCCTGAGTATTGATGCAATCAAGAAAATTCCTACATAGTCAATTCACTTAAAGATCTCGTGATTTGAATGCATTTCCCTGCATTGAAGTATCTTTTTCTTCTAAAGAATGGGATTTTCATTTCCCAACGTAAGTATGCTTTAGAAATCATTAAGGATGCGGGATTGTTAGGTGCGGCACCTATTGATACTTCTATGGAGTGAGGTTTGAAATTGTCTGATAAAGGTGATTTACTCAAAGATCCGGGTCATTATAGAAGGTTGGTTTGTAGATTGATATATCTTACTGTCTCAAGGCCGGATATTACATATTATGTACATGTATTTGCTAAGTTTATGCATCACTTGTAAGCTTCACATGCAGGCAAGACTAAGCCTTGCAGCACTATCTTAAGAATGTAACCCGGCCAAGGATTGTTCTTCTCCTCAATTATAACACCCTCAAAATATACCAGCAGTTTTCTTACATGTTTAGGTATTTTGTAAGAGTTAATTTGAATGTTTGGTGAGTTAAAATGCTAAACATGGAAACGAGAGACCCGTAAATTTACAAGATTTAAGGATAAATTCAATTCTTGCCAAAAAGTGCATGTTGCGTTACGCATTTGAGCCAAAATAAATAAGGGGAAATTGGAATACTACGACTCAAAAGTTAGAGGACCAAAAAAGCAAATAAAGGAAAGTTTATTTATAACAGGAGAGGGAGACTGGGGAAAATGGATTATTTTCGTCTCCAAATGTGGCCTAATGATGGAGGCAAAAGAGAAGAAGAAGAGGAAGAGGAAGAGGAAGAGGAAGAGGAAGAGGGAGATCAAGCTAAGGTATGAATTCTCTGACTTTTGTATGGAAATTATGGATTCTAGCATGTGATTTTGTACATGAATTACTCGGGTATGGATTGCTGTGTGCTCCATTCGATATTAATTTGGATCCTCTTTTCAGGTTTTGTTAGGAAACATCATAACTCTAGATTTATGGAAGTTTGGTTGAAAATCTCTGTCATAATAATTAGATATGAAATCCTTCACAATTCCAAGGTTTTGGGGAAGTTTAATGAACTTTCGGGTATGAACTGATTCTTCTGCCAATTGTAAAGAAGGCTGTGAGCTGCTATAAGGATTCCAATGCTACTTTGACGGCAATACACTATGGGAGAAAAATGCATGAAGAATGGTGAATTCCACCATTTTGTATTTCCGTAACCCTGCTCTGACAGCGGAACAAAGCAAGATGCCCTCCAGAACCCGAACCCCGTACCATACAGTTGGGAGCCGCACCGGTACGTAGTGTTCTCGTTTTTCTATTTTCACCAGCCGCTCATATTTTGGCCATAACTCGCTCATTTCTTATCCGAATGGAGTGATTCAAGTTGCTGGCCAAACTAGATCAAGGAGAACCAAATATCCTGAAATAGGTACCGAATTCCGACTCTATGTGGCCCAAAAAAATCACTCAAAGTAGCTATAAGCCAATTTCGTTCAGTTTTTGAATATAGAGTAAACTGGTTGTTCCGATCGATTCGAGTTTGTACCGCATTTGGGTGATTCCAAAGCAGAGGAGAACCCTAGCACCTTAGTTTAAAGAAGCACAAAGAACCAAAGGTCAAATATGGAGTCAAGGCACTGAAAATGAGTATCGCACACTGTCCCTGCAAACCGACCAGTTGGCATGAAAATGTCATAACTTTAGTTTGATGATTCAATTGAATGATTCCAATTTATGAAGAAGTCGATTCATGTGGCGAACAAGAATACATGATGTGTGAATACACAGCATCACATCAGATAGGTATGTTTGTGATAAGGACAAGTACATGTATAAGTATTCCTGTATAGGGTAATATAGGAAATGCCATATGTAATAGCATGAAACATGTGAATATGATATGTACATGAAAACTTAACCGAATATTAATATGAACATGAATATGAAAGGTATTAGGCCATGATCATGCATCGTGATTAAGAAAGGTTGGTGAGCTCTGGTTACATATGATCATATGACTACCTAGACCAAAGAAATCGAATGAGCGGATGTTCCTGACATACTTCACTCATGTTACCCCGCCGGCGAGTACTTCTGGTGACTCGTTAGTTTCGTGATCTCGTTGCTTCGCACTCCCCGTCCCGTTAGTGCTCGACACTGGGATGTTAAGATTTCGAGACTCGTTGGGCCTCTACGACACCCGTCCTCTGGCTGTGCTACTTCAAGACTCCCATGCACGTGCGTACACGTCCCCGATCGGTGCTACTTGACCAAGATCAGATATACCTCGTAGGCACTTATCAGGTTGCATCCTACTCACTTCTTATGATTGGTCCGGGTAGTCAAACAGCTATATGATAAGACTCTGAATAAAGAATAAGAGTAAAGATTTGAATGTACCAGATATGTTCTCAGAGTAACCTACTCTGCACTTCAGACCGATTAAGTTCCGTAGGCACCTACCTGGGCACCCGTATCCATTATTCCTCAGCACCCACGGGCACCTCAGGTGACGCAAATAAGAGCAGTCCAAAGAAACTACTGTGCACTCCGCATTCCAGAAAACAAGTATAAGTACGCGCAGGGTACCTACCCGCACTCCGTATCGGTAAAATATATAAGTCCGCAGTACCTATGGGTACTCCGTGACGGGTAAAATAATTATAAGTCCAGAGTGACTACCTGCACTCTCGTGATCAGAAATTTATAAGTTCAGACATAAGTATAAGTCCAAAGAGGTACCTACGTACTTTCTTCAGATAATGAATATGTAGTACCTACGTACTTTGAATACGAACAAAGCTCAAACCCTACAAGAGATCCGAATAAGAGCAAGCCCGCAGGCATAAGAAATTGTATAAGTTCAGCATGATTCTCGATATGAACCGACAACCTCGCTTTCTTGTTTCAGATATGTTCAATCAGATAAACTGCATATGCATTCACATGTAATCCGCACCTACAACGACTAATGTCCGTGATTCAGAGCAAGTCCGGATCCGACCTTGTATGTGATATGACTGAGCATACCGACTTATCATACCTACGGTACCTTTCGCACAAGAATAAGATCCGAAATACAAGAATAAGTTCTGCAACACAAGTATAAGATCCGTAAGACAAGTATAAGATCCGTAAGACAAGTATAAGTTTGTTATAAGGATAAGTATGTATGCAAAATTGTTATATGATAACAAGTATATGTATTAGTCTGTTATATGAATTCCTGAAGATTCCGATATCTGTTACTGTTTTATGTTATTTGTGATTCAGTATAAAAGCATGTGTTTCAAAGATAAGATATGTTTCCCACTGTTATGAAAGCTTAGCACCTGCTTTAATCCGTAGGCATGTGAGAAGACATCCGAAACTTCCGCATACACCGGCCAAGACACTAGTAGGGGTTCATCACAAAGAGGTTCGTTCGATTTGTAAATGTGCGCGCTTGTGTATTTGTAAATGAGACTCGGCAACATGTATATGATATTTGATTATGTTATAAGATGTGGGCCATACCAATGTGTACAAGTTTGGCTTATAAAAGAAAAAGAAAGGTGAAGAGTCCCATTATACGGTCTGCACTGAACTTATTCTGATCCGCCAATCTGGCTCTGGACCGGAATCAAGGTGACAATAAATAGTGATTTCAAAGTTGCGAGCCTATTGTGATTCAATCAAGTGTGATGTCCAATCACTAGAAGATCGACCACAAAGCCATCAGGTCTTCCTCGCCCCTCATTAGTCTCATGGAGATTGAAATGTCGTATCATAATGTCGCTTTTCAAATAAGTTAATTATCGTATGTGACAAAGCTGTTGTGAGTTAACTTGGTTAAGATACCTTCAAAGATCAGAGTATTGCATCCGTAACCCACATTGATATACATCGCGAAAACAAAGTCGCATTGCATATTGCAAGAAACCTTAGCTTCTTCATGAGCTTTAACGGGCATTAATAAATGCATCATTACATCCGGTGGCGCATTCAAGATGGATCCGGTCGCTACAAGATTTGTGAACTCGCACATCAATTGCATGTCTTGACTAAAGCTTAGAAAAAGATGTCTTTACTTATGATTTGCAAGTCGGGAGTATAGACATCCACTCCAACTTGAGGGGGAGCATAAAGAAATTAACATGGTACCTTCCATTTATAGAATGTGATTCTATGCATAATGGTTTTCCTTGTATACGCTTTCCTTTTTGTATTCTAGATTGTAGTTATATTGATTGGTGATTGCTTAATTATAGAGAGACTAATGTGTAACCTAAGTCTACCTTCTGTATAATCCTTCCTTGACATCAATGAAAAGTAATTTTAGCTAATTCTCTTTTCCTTTTCATCTATCAAGTTATTTAATATGAAAAAAAATGCGCATACTAATATCTTAGTATGAGTTTAATATACCATATAAAAAGAGGATTAAAAAAAATGGCTTTTTTTTTATCAACTATAGTGGCCTCTTTTAGAAAAAAGAAAAAAGAAAAGATAGTGGCTATATGTCTCACTTTATCATATTCCATGTTTTATCGAACGTATCACTTATCTTATCCCATTATTAACAAAACATGAAATGAGATAAAATGTCTAATTTCTCTGTGTCATCTCATGTTATATTCAAGTTAATCAAATATAGAATATGTTTAATTTTCTTTTCAAAAAAGAAGAAGAAAAGAATATGTTTAATTTTATGTTCAACCAAACACAATATGAGGCAAGTGATAAGACATATTATTATTATTTCTTTTAATTTTTTGTACACCAGATATATTAATCCTTTATCATGAAACCAAAATATGAATAACACATGTGTCATAATTTTCTTATTAATTCTTTTTTTTTTATACTCATTTTGCAAAAAAAAAAAAAAAAGTATATCAAATTTATTGTTTTTTTTTACAAAAATGAAATTTATTGTTTTTTTAAGAAAATAATTTAATTCCATTCCAACTAAAGAATACATCGATGGAACATAAAATCGTAACTTAAACCATATCGATGAAACAACATTCATGCACAACGCAATTAAACGATTCAAAACTCCTATACATTTGATAATCAGCCATTAATACTGATATTACTATCGCGAATTATAATAATTAATTCAGCTTTATAGCATAATTTATGACTATTCATTTGATTTATTGTCTCTGATTATATATACTTTGCTCGATTGAATCATCAAAACACAAAAAAATGCCGACGAAAACCAAACCATCGTATTGAGACGACACAACCACTCGCCACACCAAGACGACGACAATCACACACACACAAAGGTGACGACAATCACACGTGCACTAAGGCGATGATTAAATCATGAAAAAAGCATATAAAAATATGGATGTGTGTGGAAAAACCATGTTATTGAGAAAAAAGATGGAAAAGATGTGTGAATTGGTGATTTTAGGTCAAGAATGATAAAAAACTCACCCCTTTATTACTTAAATATAAGAGTTAACTTTATAAAATCAGATAAATGGTTACAGATTTTTTTACTGAATCAAATTTATTGTTAAAAAACAAAAAATATGTAAAATATGTTATAAGATAATACTAAAATATGATGTATAAACAAAATAAATTTACACATATAATAACATAATATAAAATATTTATATATAAACTTCAAAGCTTTTAATATGAACATCCTTAATTTTTTTTTTTTTTTGATAAATACATAATTTTGTTCCTATTGGGACTTGAACCTGGTGCCCTCCCCTCCTTATGCTCACGATTAGCTTTTAACGATCGAGTTAGGCCTCATTGATTAATAAATCGTTAAATTTAAGACAAATGTTTAAATAGAAAATTTTATGGGAAAACTATGTTATGGGGTCCTAATATGAGAGTATTTGAAAAAAAGGCCTAAACAATTTTATTTAAGGTCCAGTCCAGCACTTCAAAGACTATTTAATAAAGAATACTATTTTATTTGATAAAGAAGCCCTATATGCAGGGCACATGCAGAACGACAAAGCATTCCCAAAATACCCTTTTAATTCTCAAATCAAAAAAGCCTTAATTAAAAATCAAAAGCCCTAACATACCGTTACTTTCCTCTACAAAACAAGCATTTCCACTAAGAGCTCTAGCCGGCAAAGGAGGATTTCCAATCCACAAGAAGACATTCCGATCGTCTAAAACATATTCACGGTTAGTTTTATTGCCTAAAACATGTCTATGTCTCTCTTTTTGTCTCTTTTCTCCCTCTTGATATAATAAAGAGTTTTCCCTCAACTCATTTGATGATTAGAAACAGACTATAGTTTGATTTGATTCAATTTCATTTTCTCAACATAAATATTGAATCATTTATTGTCTTTCTCATTTCTTGCAAACCCCCTTTCTAGAAATGGAAATTATTTGCTAGAAAAGCATTTTGTTGGAAAAGCATTTTCTTGGAAAATTGATGTTTCATTTTGTTATATGCTCTCTTAATTTCCGTCGCCACTAACCCTCTCCAAATAGTAGAACTTAGGTATTGACAGGCCGAAAACGTGGTGTGTAAAATATACGCCTATACGCCGCAAAGTGCACGCTGTCCCTGGTAATATAGTGTACCAAAGGTACTGATATCGATCCACTGTGGACAGAGGAATTGAATACAAAGATGTGCTTTTAGATATTATCTAATAAACGTATTATGAGAAAGAAATCAAATGTGTGAATTTCAAATTAAACTATCGATCTTACTCGAATTACCGGGTATCAAGACTGTATTATGTCTCCCCCGCCACGTCGATGGATTATCTCTTAAAGACGATTGGTTCGGCTATTTATGATTTAATTTGGCTAGGTGATCTTGTCTATGAGATAAATTTCGAGGTGTATTCACCTATCTCGCTAGTAGAGTCATATATCTCTATCCCACCCTAGATCCAAATGCTTAAATGTTCTAACCTTATTTGCCACCTCGGGATCTTAATTTCATCTCTATTCACCGAATTCAACCAGCACAAAAGCTCTACTCATATCCCTAGTACTCATCTCTAATCTCGATTCTAGCATGAACATCCTAATGTTGGCCAAACATTACCATGTAATTGATCTACAGATGTAAAGCAGATAATAATAAATCATAAATAACTGAATAATATAAATTAATCAACTTTAATCCATCCAAATGTGACAGGGTTCAACAAGACCCTAGGTATAGATCTAGAACATAATGATCACGAAAACACAAGTATGTGATATATAAAACATAAGTTCCATTGTCTAAATCAAAGAAACACGCAAAGTCCGGCTCTCTTCGGGCGTCGATGTCGTCACGTTTATTTCCGCCTAATCCCAGACGCTTCCCGATATCCCAAACTGCTACCCATTTGCTTTTAATGTCATAAAACAGAATCCTCGGGATCGACGTCGCGACGTTGTCGCTTGTTGACTTGCACGCGAAGACCTAACGCCGCCGGACAGAGGACGCCACGAGCGTAGTACGCGCGACGCGTCGGGATCGCCGCGACGTCTGTACCCATCTTCATGCAATGCCTCCGCTCCAAATTGCATCCAACAACGCCTTTTGCCCCATTCACCCGCACTCACACCAATCACCAAATCAGGTATCCAAAACACAAAATTATGCAATTAAATCTAAAAGAACGGAAATGAAAGATGACTGACGCTGGGTATACATGCAAAGTGTTTTGTGCACTCATCACACCCCTGAATCTTAGTTTCTGCTTGTCCCAAGCAAGAACTCGACTCCTAAACTCAACACAATAATCTCTATGTAATGAAAGTCTAATTAATGAAAGAAAGTGGGATACGCCGAAAAGTAGAGGATCAAATTGAATCGACTCACACCATCGGCTTTTGGTTGAAGTTCCGTAGATGCAACAATGTGTGTTCGACTTTCTCAAGAACTAGGTCGTAAATATAAAAGTGACTAGCGCTTCCCAAATTCCATATTCAATAACCTTTCCAAGGACCCTATGTAAAGGCCGAATGAATGACCTCAGTGAACTAGGGTTCACACCTCCAAACTTAAGTCGAACTCACCTATTCGGAAGAACTAACTAAGAAAGATAAGAACGTTAACTATCTGTTCAAAATATCTAAATATTTCTAAATGTCAAAAAAATGAAGAAGACCTCGTGTTAAGAAGTTTTAGAGGTGTTCCCCAGAGCGGGGATCCATTGGTGACTCCCAATTACGTCAAGGTTAAGGGCACCGTGCATTAAATCTCTCTTCAAACTTCACCTAACACTCAACCAAACTCAAAGGCCCTAGGTTGTGAGTAATCCATCTTTTGTCCCATGTATTTGCAAATAAGTCAACGACTCCCATCATTAGTGGCATTAGGTTTTAGCGCCCCTGACCGCGCCCGGATTCGATCGATTATCCACTTATTCTAATTATTGTAAGTTTATATATATATATATATATATATATATATATATAGTATATATATATATATATATATATATATATATATATATATATAGAGTAGTATATATATATATATATATATATATATATATATATATTTTTTTTTTTTTTTTTTTTTAAGTCAGCTCGATGTATAATCCTTTTGTTTAAAGGTCCCACTTGCATGTTAGAGACTTCAAGGTTTGTCGTAGCTTAGTAGAGTCTCACCATGCATACCTCCCGAAGGTCATTAGTGTGTGAATGCGATGTGGTTCTGAAATGGTTTCTTGACTATCCTAAGTGGTTCACTAAACCTCCACCTATTCAACCTAATCTTACCCCCTCAGCATCAAACATCATATGCATCCATATGCCCATAGTGGATTCGGTCCAAAATTGATCTTGACTCACAACATGGCACACATACACAAACGACCTACACACATGGTAAAACTACTACGTATAGAGATGAACTAACACAAACATAAATTAAAATTAACACATGACTCCATACAAAACCTCAATATACTAAGACAAGGGGCCCCATAAAAAAATAAACTACGATAGAAATGTAACCAACTACGACCCACGAACCAACATGCATGAATGAAAATAAACGACAGCACTCAAAAACATAAGACGAATCTACACAAAACCCGAGTGTCACCCACACCCCCCCAAACAAGATATCTAGTGTCCTCACTGGCAATATAAGAATAGTAGAGGGTGAAGAGAACTCCCCTGGTGATCACCATGTGGCTACGCGGGCTACCGGGTAAGGCAAGAAGTCAGCAGCCGATTCGAGACCGCCGCCGCTGAAGAATAGTGGCCAGTTCGTTACAACACCGTATGCAGACGTACCAAGCGCCCATCCCGTGTGAGAAGCGACTCGTGCTCCCGGGTCTCGCCCCACGCGTCAAAGCGCCAAGAAGGGAGAGCATCGTCCCCTGGGTCGTGAGGGATCGGGAGGGGCCGCTCCTGTGGCGCGGTGGTGGTGGTGGTGGCGGAGGGGGATGAGACGACCGCCAATGTCCTCCTGATCGCCCAAAGACGCCCAAAACGAGCCTAATAGTCATGAAGTCATTCCTCTCGCCTAAGGGCTCATGGCTCAATCGTATGCTCCTCATGTCGCTGACACCCTATTGTCCTCTGACGATATGGCTTTTGGCGGGGGTGTAATCATCATTGTCATCATCGTAGGGCACCCTACCGCTTTTGCAAGCCAAAGATGAGGAAAGGGCAGCCCGTATTCATTTTACGTCCTAAGCAAGGGAGGATAAGATCCCGATGACCCGCCTACCATCAAAGGTATCCTGATGATGGCATAGCCGAAAGTGTGGCACGCTGTCGTTACTTCACACACGCCTCGGCTGTTGGGACGTGACGCATGTGATGAAGTGATGCTACCTTAGGGATAAGGCCAAATGTTTGCCTTGAAATGGACTCCGCATGGGCCCTCATTGTTAAGTTTCCACTCACCCCGACCATTAGTCAAGACCCGAATGACCTCGGTAGTTCTGGGTGCTCACAAGCCGATCAAACGGGCCGTAGGGACATGATCTAGACTATAATAGCCATTGATCGACTCAAGACCGAAGCTTCCATCAATACCCCTCACGCACACTTCTTATGACGCTGGCTAACAGATCGGGCGTGAATCCTCGCGACCTACACTCATCGCACTGGATGAGGTGGGTTGGCAAAGTGCCGCCATCCCCAGTCGCATCGCCTCCCGAAAAGTCATCGTGGTGGTGAAACCCTCTCCTTGATAAACGAAGCAGCCTCAGATATGTGTCAACCGATCATGGCACACCTTCATTCACAAAACCGCGATATCATACTCGGGCTCCGTCCTCGCCGGATCGACTCCCGCCAGGGCACTTTCCGCCTTTTCCGCACATAGAGGCAACACCTGATCGCTAGTGGGTAATGCAATGGATGACACTAGGTCGCACACCCAACCGACTCCAGGACAATATGACAAACAATCTAGAGGCACCAAAGAAAATGAAATCTAACTATACCGGGACCCTAAATGTGATCCTACCAACCTAAAATAACCCTAATGTGTCTCAGATGTGAACCTAAACTAATTTTTAGACCTACTGTGGATGCCAAGTCCCGCTCGAACAACCTAGTGGATTGTGCGTGAATGGGAGGTCCCGGTTGTAGACTGGTGTGAGATGGTGTGGACGTTTATGAGCAAAGAGGATGTCGGATGGCAAGATATTGACCTCCGACCCAGGGTAGGACTCCGCGGCCGTCGGTGCGAAATGTCAGCGCAGCTGTGGTTTAGGCAGTGGCTGGATGCTGTGGCGCAGAAGAGCGTACCGGTCAGGCGAGCCTGGGGTCAGGCAACGCCGCCGACGTCGGGCAACGCCGCACATTACAAAGAGGATATATGCCAACGTCGCGACTTTCGGGGCAACGTCACGCGGACGCCCGCAGATCGCACAATCAACGCCGCGACGCTCCAGAGTGGGATTTCAACGCCGTGACGCAGAAATCAACGCCGCTGTATGTTACAGAGGATGGTGTACAATAACGCCGCGCGTTGGAGATCAACGCCGCGATGTTCCAGAGTATCAAAATCAATGTCGCGACGCGATCCTCACCGCGACGCTCCAGAGAGGTAAACTTGATCGCCGCGACAAGCTTCAACGTCGCGACGCTACGTAGAAGGCTTGAATGCCGCAAAAATTCAACAAAGGTCTAAGATAAAAGGGAACTCCTCATGCAATCGACTCTCCTGGGACTTTTCCGCAGATCGATTAATCGATCCTCTTCCGCACTGCGATTCATGAAGTCCCAAAGTAAACACCACAAAGAACTTGATTTAATACATATAGCACAAGAAACCAACCTAACTTAAAGCGTAAAATAACTAAAAATCGACACAAAAAAGTAAAATTGCATGAAATGAACTCGGGTTGCCTCCCAAGAAGCGCCATGCGTTTAATGTCGTTAGCTCGACTACTCGACCAATGAGCTACATGCTTAGAAGTTGAACTTAGAATGCTTTCAAAGATCCCCTTTATAATGCTCTCACACCCCATGCTCAAGGCGTGCAGGTGGATGAAATATTCTTCCTCGTTTCATGCCCTTTCCCTTCTGTCTTCTTTGTGCGCCAGGCTTATCTCGCAGCGCTTTTCACATCTCCTGCAACATCTCTGTAATGAGGTTCGAGATATCTTCCTTCGGGGTCACATCCTCGATGCTTCGTATACCGAATATTGAAAGGATTCGTCTCTCGACTCCTCAATTTGAGCTTCAACTTCTTGCACATTGATTTGAGCTTTCCGCGGGCCGAAGGGTCTACTCTGCGCCATGACGGAACGGAGTCGCCTTTCCTCCATGTCCGTAATGACGGTCCGGAAGGACGCACTTACCAACTTTACTGTGACATTTTCTGATTATATCCCGGGATGCTGGTATGACCAGTTCAAGTCGCAGTTTCATTGTAGTCGATTTCGTGGTTCCCCCAACTTTAGTCTTTAAACATCAAAGCCATCGGTTGATGCCGCTCCCAAGTCACACAAGGCTTCCGCATACTCGCATTCCCTATAGAAACGTATAGCAAAAGTTACCCGGACTAAGTTTCGGGAAGTTTTTTTGGCAAGTGATGGCACCGCATTCCTCGCTAAGGCGTATGGTCCCGCATATTCCAACTTCTTCTTACTCGCCTGCATCTTTTTCATGAATTTCACGTAATCCAGGCATGCTTCTGAAGGCTCTTAAAAGGGTATATTAATATGTACTTCAAGATGTCAAGAAACTTTAAACCGCTTCTCCAACTTACCTTCTTCAACCTCGAGGATACGGGATTGTATGACAGTTCATCTGCTTTTGTCTGTTGCCCTGCTTCTTCCCCGCTATTATCCCTGGTCGCCTCATAACTCAGGTCGTCTCATTTTCATCCGTCCTTCAATTGCTTCGAGTCTTGCCCTTAATTCTCAGTTCTCTTACCACTAGCTTCGACCGATTTCCAACCTTTTCCACTCCCAGAGGATAGCTCAAGAATACTCTTCCTTCCCTGTGGTTTACTCCCCTCAATTGCTTGGTAAAGAACCCTATTGCCTTTCACACAGAAATGGGCCAATTTGACCACTCAGACTCTCCTCCAAATTCTCACCGTCAGCTTGATTGTCTGTTAACTGCTGCCTGTCAGCCGCATATTCGCCTGGTTTCATTCATGAAAGTAGTGTGAGGTCATGATTTAGGCAAGGGCTTGTTCTAAATCCACCTTCTTCTCGTAGAGGTGGTTCATCGACTTGCCTGGGATGGCATGTTATTCGATTATTTCCCATCCATACCCATTGTTCCGATCGCTCATTTTGATTATTACGCAATTTTCGCTTGATTCCGAGCTCATAACCGTTGCCCCCATACCGCCCTTGTTGTTGTGGACCGATTCGCATTGGAACCTCGGCACATACCGGCTTCGCTTACCGTTGGTTTCCGATCGCATTCTCGTGCTATTGCGGTCGCCCTCCACATAATTCATAGCCCCATGTGGGTCGTCTCAGAGATGGCATTCGCGTCTTTGTCGTTTATTTAATCGCTTAGTCGTACCGTGCTGCCATGATTAACCGATTGTTGAGAACTTCATTCGTGTTACCCATGGCTTACTGTGCAAGCCCTTTAAAGCACCGATTGTATTGGTCATGCATCTCCGTAATTTCATAGGCTGGTCCGTGATTTTCTTCATTAGTGCCCTCCAAATCAAGCATCAATCTGCTCTAGTCGCATTCTCGCATCATTATAAAAAGTAATGGACCTGCATCCATCCGTTAACTGCGGATGCTGCACTTTCTTAGCACTGCGAAATTCGCCCCATGCCTCCTCGCAGTTCTCCCCTCTCATTGTCCAAAAGTATTGCTCTCTTGCAATTTTCGAAGGCGGGAAGAACTTGGTCAGGAATTTCTGCACTAAATCGTTCCACGAAGTAATGGAATCCGGTGGTTGACTGGTTAGCCAATGCTTGGCTCTATCACCTAGCGACAGTGGGAACAATCGCAACCGGAGAGCTTCTTCAAGAACCCCATTGTACTTGATCGTGACGCGAAACTTCAAGGAAGTTGGTCAAATGCATATTCGGGTTCTCATGGGGTAACTATGAAACAAGATGTTCTCAGAAAGACCGTAATGTTACTGACTTCAGTTCGAAGTTGTTTGCCTGAATGGGTGGTCGTCTGATAGCTGTCTGAACGACTGTGGGTGGAAGTGCAAACTCCTCTAACAACATGTATGGGTCATCTCACACGGGATAAACGCCCGGTGCTTGATTCTCCGTGATTACCATTTCGCCTCTCTCGCTCGCTTTGCTCAACGCTAAGATCCCGCTTCTTCATTGTCACCCATGTTTGCTAAATTCGACTGCTCGGGCCGTTTCTAGCCAGATTTCGTAAAGTTCTTCTTCGTCGTGATCAAACAGATGTCGTCAACCCGATCTTGTCGGTGCATGTACTCACCGGAATCTAAACCTAATCACACACTAAACAAGACCCAATTACCAAAGACTCAGAAACAAATAAAATAGAAATTCCGAGTAATATATAATTGCTTTATTCTATATCAATCTCAACCTGTCTCGGCACGCGCCATAAAACTTGACAGTCGAAAACGCAGGTAAAATATGTCGCCTATACTACAAGAAGTGCACGCGTCGCCCTAAGTAATAATATAGTGTACCAAAAGGTACGGATATCGATCCATAGAGAATCATTGAATACAAAGATGCCATGATATATCTAATTAAACGATATGAGAAAGAAATCAAATGTGTGAATTTCAACTAAACTATCGTATCTTAATCGAATTGATTTAGAGTATTGAAGACTAGGGCTATGTCTTCCACACGCCCGTTCGATGGATTATTTCTTAAAGATGAGATTATTCAGTTTATTTATGATTTCTTAATGGCTAGGTGATCTTGTCTACGAGATACCCTCTCTCGAGGTGTATTCGCCTATCTCGCTAGTAGAGTTGGGTATATCTACATCGATTAGATATAGAAATCTTAAATGTTCTAACCTTATTTGCCACCTTCGGGTCCGGGAATATCTCTATTCACCCGACTCAACGAGAATTTGCTCTACTCATATCCACTAGGTATCCTCATCTCTCGGAATCTCGGATCTCTAGCACGAACATCTAATGTTGTGACATTACCATGTAATTGATCTACAGATGTAAAGCAGATAATAATAAATCATAAATAACTGAATAATATAAATTAATCAACTTTAATCCATCCAAACGTGACAGGGTTCAACAAGACCCTAGGTATAGATCTAGAACATAATGATCACGAAAACGCAAGTATGTGATATATAAAACATAAGTTGGTAATACAAATCAAAGAAACAATGCAAAAGTCAGGGCTCTTCTTCAAGGTCGATGTCATTTCTTTGCTCACGATTTAGTGCCTTAATCATCGTTTCGATATCCCAAAATCTGCGCCTCCATTTGCTTTTAATCTTTGAAAGCAGAGCCGCAGCGACGTCGCGGCGTTGCAGCGTCAGCGGCGTTGCCCTGTTGACTTGCACAGTAGTTGACCCAACGTCGCGACGTAGTGACGTCACGACGTGGGGACGTGGCGACGTTGGGACGTGGCGATGTTCCAAGCCATCTTCATGCAATGCCTCCTTCTGCTCCAAAATTGCATCCAACAGCTGCCTTTTTGCTCCCATTCACCTGCATCCACACCAATCACCGTCGGTATCGACCACAAAAATTATGCAATTAAATCTAAAAGCGTGAAAATGAAAGGCGAAGCCTTGGGTATAATATGAGTGTTTTAGGCACTCATCGAGAGATACTTAACTACGTAGCAATTAGTACAATAATGTTTATGCGTTGGAAATTACGACTCATATACACCTTACGTACAACAACTGTGTTAATTATGTAAATTTGTTTTCCCTTTTGTTTTGTATACAGCAGTTGTGCAAATTATGCTTGAATATATATGTTTATTTTTTATTAGTGACGATAATTGATATAAGGTGTTAATGGAATTGAGGTTCTGGACAATTGCTATGGCACCTAGGAGGCGAGTCTTCATCTCGTGGGGCGGGCAAGCGACTAACCGATCTGATAGACAGTGAAAGACAAAACCTCGAATTTAATGAGTAGCCTATTCGATCCCACAGTATGTATGAGATGTATAAGAGTTACTTTTTTAATAGGACAATTCTTCCTGGTAGAGACATAGATTTTGTTCAGCTCAACCAATTTAGATTTGGAGAATATTTTTGGAAGATAGGGTTACCAATTATGACAGCTAAAGAACCAATTTATCCTAAATTGATTTGGGCATTTTATTCAAATGTTGTAGTTCATGTAGAAGGACCAATCACTATTAGTTGCTCATTGAGAGGAGTAAATATAATGCTTAATAAAGAAAAGATATCTGAGATCCTAGGAGTTCAATCAAATGGAGATATAGTATATGAGGAAAAGACTTGGCCTAATATTAACAGTTTTGTAGTTAGGGATGCTATTCAACTTTTATCTAGGGGTTGGTTCTGTACGACCATGGGAATCCGAATGCGCATAGCTTGATGCATACTAGCTGTGTATTGCATCACATTGTGACCTACTCTTTGGTGCCACGAGGTGGCCATAGGAATGAGGTTTCGCATCTTGAAGCATTCTTGGTTTATTTCATAATAGTTGGTCGACGTTTGAACATTGGTTATATTATCATGAATCACACGACAACATGTTGTGAAAGCAAAACTCGTATTCCACCATATAGACGCATTATGACCAAAGTATTCAAAGCATTTGGTATTGAGTTCATCCTTGATGATGAAGTTGATGAGTCATCACCTTATGACACCTATAATGATATGTCCATCGGATGGATGAAGTCCGAGAAAGTCGTTGATGGTTTATAGGTTCGTTCGATCGATGATGTTGTTAATGATAAGGAAGATACAGAGTGTGATATGGCTGATGTTGGACTAAACACACCCCCACTTCATACATATAATGAAAGCAGTCTGTAACTTCTAGTGATGAGCAAGTTCTTTAAATTTGACGGCTACACTTAAGGATTGATCAGTTTGAGAATAGAATTTCCTCAAATATTGCACAATTATCCAATCAAATGAACCAATTGTCAACTCAGCATTCAGAGCTAATTACCTTGGTTCGCTTTATTTGTCCTCCACCACCGCCATTGGCTTAAGTCGCTTGCGAATATGTAGCACCTGTTAATGTTATTTTTATGGCAATTTTGTATAAGGTTGTTGGAGTCATGATGTATTTTGTAAGGTTTTTAACTATAACCATTTACCATAAAAACTAACAATATGAAAGACCTATATTCCTATATTTTGGGCAAAAAGTTGAGATAACTTGTATGTCATATTTTTTGTTTAATTCCATCTTTTGAGTTATTCACAATAGGTGGTCAACCGATTTAGTACCATTTAGTCGATCGGTTGACCTGTTATATAAAATAGGAAAAAAGACATGGGAGTTGCTCAACCGATTGAATAATAAAAGCTCGACTTGTCGACTCTCGATCAATCGACTTGTTGACAATGTTGAAGCTCGACCGGTCGACCTATTGACAGTGATGAAGCTCGAACGATCGACCTGTTGAGTTTTATCATTATGGTGGACAGTGTTAATGGTTGACCAATCGATCGATTATATATGTTTCGGTCAATCGGTTCATATGAAATTCGCGATTAATGTCGGTTTTTTTAGTTAGCTTTAACCTGAGTAATTAACGATATTACATCATCTACCATTTAGCAAAAACTAGTTATAATTGGAGTGATTCCTATTTCAGCTTAAAAATGCATGTCATGATTACAATAATATAATCATATTTCTTCACTTAGTTGCATTATAACAATTACCTTATGGAACAGTTAGCCGGCACAGCTTAACTTTACAATAAAAAAGCAATTCAAATATCACTATTCAAATTATAACGCCTAGAATTGTCTTAAGTAACCATAACATCATCCAAATATGCCAAACTCACAACAATTCTTTGAAAGTATGAACTTCAAGAACGTATTTTGCAAATAAACTTGTCTCTATGTTTGTTCTGTGTATCTAAGACAAGCTTCACTGCAAGTTGCAATCTGTAAAGGGATATTTTATCTTGTTAACACAAATATAACACACAACAATTAGTATTATATCAAAATTACTCATATCAGAATTATAAATACATGCAGATGGACTAGTGTGGGGCTTACCCGAGCGATTGACTCTACAAGTGTCACTTCATTCCACATCTCCATATACTTTATAGCAAATATGCCATAGTCGATACTATGTGTTTGATTGACAACAATAGGATACACATGACAGAATGATGAGACGTCTACATCCTTACGCAAATTATATGTTTCAAATGCTCTTGATATGACTTTGGAAAAATATACCAATGCACTGGAACCTGTTCTCCCCCTTGTCATTGAAGTCAAAGATAACACCTTAACCCTTTTAGCGAGAATGTTTATAACATGTATGTGCTAATGATTTTTTCGACAAATGGGGATGAAGTACTGTTATAACAAAAAAAAAATCTTTATTAATAGAAACCTAATGAATAAAGAAGTAAATAAGTAGACATTTACTACAACTTCATACCATGTCACAATTAGCCAAATCAGTTTTCTGGTCGATTGTCGGATCAAGATGGGCTTTACATTTTCGGATGTATTGGGAATTACTTGATTTTGATAGCATTTTTTGTCAACACAACCTAGTAAATATAGTCAATTAGATATGATAAACTAAATAATAAAATAAAATATAGTTATATAATATGATTGATATGACAAAAAATGTACCTTAAATGACGCATCAAAGTAATGAATGGGTCGAAGAACATCTTGTGCTACATTTAGCAGCATGCGAGCCACAGTAGTAATTACCTGGAAGTTATCATCAAAGTAATTTAATACATCGTCACAGTTGTTGATTAAAAGACCAAAATTTCCATGGATAATGGATTGATTATAACAATTTTTCTTACCAAGCTATTAACACATCGATCGACATTAAGACAAGATAGTTCTCCCCTGGTGATAAACATGTCATACATTTCACACATCAACTCATTGCAAGAAATAAAGCAATGATTAGAAAACAAAACAACATAATATATGCCAAAGTGTAATAACTATAGTGCAATACTTGCTCATCGTCCATATTTGTTGCAAAGGCATAATTACAAACAAATCGTTCCGTTTTTGTGAGATGGCAGTCCTTCTTCCTATTGCTTAATATTAACTGATTTATGAGGTCCTAACACCACACGATGGTACGGAACATCATAGTGAGTGATGGTCCAACGACACAAATCAAATCGGACCTCTCTACATGGTAATTGCAATAATCCCCCAAAACCCAAAGCTTTTATAGCTTGCTTTTTCTCCTCAAATAACATTCCTATGATTTTAAAGGATTTTTTTTGGGAGCATCGTGATTGAGGCATGTCCACTTACACACATAAAATACATATTTGAGTGAATGATGTGAAGTTCCAATATGGACTCCTATAACAAATGAATGACATTGAAAGTATAGTATAATATTTTGCCTTTTTTGGCTGTATTAGTTGCCCATCCATCCTTACAAATAATACAGTGGATAAACACTTACAATCTTGACAATTCTTAGTTCAATACTTGGAATAACAATACAACAATAAAAAAAAAAATAATATAATTTATAATTAGACATGAACAAGACTCATATAAATACCACGAAAACTCCGTAATAGGGTTCTGAAAACAAAAAACAAAAAACAAGAATATTCTTTGCTCAAATTAAACAAAATATTTAATCACTAATTTAGACATAGTTGTTTATGGTAATGGATTCTTGCAAGTTACACGATTGTGACTAGCTACATTACATTTAGAACAATACACAGTCGCTTCATACGTGGAGGTTTAGAGAGAAAACAATGTCACCAGTTAAAGGCCACACTAAGCCGTCATCATCGATAATTGGTAGGTCATGCAACTCTATCCCACAAAACTCACCATTATAAATAAGATTATACTTTGAAAATGTGAACCATTTATTAACAAACTTAGCCACATTTTGTCCTATGGACTGCATAACGTCACAAGAATGATCTCAAGGTATTCCGGACATTTGCCATGCCTTGCAAGTGCATGTTTTATTGATCAGGTCCACAATAACAAAAACTCTCCAAATTGAAACACCAAACCTGCTATTCATGAATGGACTCACTGCATACCCTTCACCCTTTGTGATATTTGTCATAAGTTTTTCCTCAATTTTGGGTTCTATAAACCCCTTCCAATGCTTTGACTCTTCCTTATGCTTAATTAACATGTCACGAGCTTAATAATGTGTTCCATCATAAAGGTACAAATTGAGTGATGACATTCATTTTTCAACCATGCATTGAATGACTCAACAAGATTAGTTGTCATTTCGTCCCACCTTTTTTTGGTGAATTTCGATATGGCCTAATGCTCAGGTGAATTTTCTTCAACCCATTTAGCTAAAGCTTCATTGTAGGTTCGTAACTCAAAGAGATTTGAATCATAATCGTCGTTCTTATGCACATATGCAATACTATCAAGCCATTGAAGGACGGTTTTTTTACCCTTATTTCCTCTTGTGTTGTGCCTTGAAATAAAGGTATTGAAGTTCCCCTTCAAGTGTCGATAACAATAGACATGATTATCAGCTCCAAATATCTCAAAACACTTGATGAAAAGCGAAGATCTTTGTTTGAAAATAATAACAACTTCATTCTCTCCAGCAATAGTCTTCAAGTTTACTAAAGCCAAGACCGATCTTCATAATTCTCTAAGCTTCGTAATCCCCAGCGGCGGGAATATATAATCATTAGCATCATATGCGGTGGCCGAGAATAAGGCACCACCATATGTTCCACTCATGTGGGAAGAGTCAATTGCAATTATTAGTTGGCACCCAATTGCAAATCCTTGGATAAATATTGCATGTGCAATAAATAGTTGCTCAAAATGACCATCATTAGAATGTGTCAGCTTAACTATTGCTCCAAGATTAGTTTGAACAATTCTCTCATACATCTAAGGCAATAACTTATAGTAGTTTTTGGGAATCCCATATATTCGTTCTTTTGCCTTCTCCTTCAAATGCCATGCTTGATTATGCGACAACCTTAGACCATGTTGTCTAACAAAATCTTTACATATTTGGCAAGGTTGATAATTTTGAGGTAATGGAGCGTGTTATCATCAATATCACCCGAATCTACGTTTGACTCACGATTGAGGTTGGGAAGAGGCTACATCATCCAAACTATGGTTATGGTCAATCTCAAATGTATGAACTTAAACAACTTTGGTTGAATCGATTGCACGACATGTGATTCTCTAAGGACAATTTTCAATAGTGCAAACAATACTCATTTGCTTTGGATTGTTCTTCTTGAATCTATACCAGAATTTCCATGCTAATGACATCATATACACAACATCCCAAAACTCATTAGCATTGCGAAATATTTGTCCACTACCGATAATTGCATTATGCATTGGCTTACATTGGATATCAATAAGATGTAACTCTACACATCTATGTGAGAATCCTGTGGCATTATCTGCATTCTATCTGACTAGGGAATCTCATAGGCTGTTATCATCATCAGGTTAGGAAACGATACATGTCGAATTTGATGCAACTATTGGGGTATTGACATTGGAATTTAACAAAAAGGTACAAATTTAGTGAATCAATGCTAACATGACAAGTTGTATTATAACATGACAATTATTATAATCACATAGCTTTGGGTAGGAGATAATTATGAGTTCAGGTAGTTAGAAGCAAGGCGTTACATTGAAGTTACACTAAACTTCGACAATAGACATCATTCTATGTTTGTGCTTCAGGTGATGCATCGTCACATAATAGGATAAGCAAAGATGAATCAAATTTCATTGTGAATTCAAGTTTGACTAAATCTGATTGCAAGTTCAATGTACCACATACTCTTGATTTGAATTCATCAAGCGGCATTTACTTATCAATCTTAATACAAATGGTTCGACCGTCAATGTATTTGATGGCTCTATTATCACCATTAACAAAATCTCCCCCCTCATGAATACAACAAAACATGTCAATGTCCATTATATGTTTGATACTTGTGTTTTGCATTATTCCAAAAAGCATTATACACTATTAGTCAATACCTAATAATTACTACATTAAAACACGCGACTAAGGTAGACATACATTGTTTTTAACTGACCAAAAATATTACATGTTGTGCCTAAAGTTTAAATTGGTTGTACCCAGTGTTTCAATGACTTGTACCTATGCTATGCTAAGTCATTTGTTATTCTTGTGCTTACTTGTTCTAAAACTAATGTTTTGCTCTGTTGTACCCATGACCTATTCCAGTTGTACCTAAGGATTACACATCATGTACCCAAGGATTACACATGTACCTAGGTGAAGTACTATTATGTGCTTCTTCACTATATCCTTAAAGCGTACAATGGCTTGTACCCAGTATGAAATCAGCTACTACCCGCTACTTATGTAAGTCCCACAAACTACTTACTATTTTATTCAAGTTTTACAAATGTAATACCTTCGATTCATAAATAACCATTTATTAAAAAACACACACAAATCAACACAACCCCTTTGATGAAGGCAGAATGGGTGAAAGATGAATCGCGTTTATCAAATATTTATTACTTGAAAGATGAATATACGTACGAATCAATATATCGAATATTGAAAAAGATCTTGGAAACTAACCTTGAAATTGTAGTTCTCTTCTCCAAAGAAGCATATGGAGGAAAAGTTCAAACATACAAAGTTTTTAGATTTTATTTTAATTTTTATTAGAAATAGAGTGAGAAAGATAGACAATGAGGTAGAGAGACGAGAAAGAGAGAGACAGAGGTAAAGAGTGGTTCTCCTCAGCAAACTAACCTTAAAGATGGTTGTCCTCGATGAAGATTAGACTCTTGGTGAAGAATGGAGTCTCCGTGAAGATGCTTCTTTTGGAGGGAAGCTTCAACGAATGCTTTGGTTTTTAAGGTTTATTTATTTATTTTGATTTAAGGCTTTTTTAGATTGGGAAATCAAGGGGTTTGAGAATCAAATAGGGTTGGGTCACATGCACAATTGATGAAGGTTTATTTATCAATTTTTAGTCTTCTTTATCAAATAGTTTTTGAAGTATTGGATTTAGCTTCAAATAAAATTATTTAGGCCTCATTTTTCAAATATTCTCGGACCCCATATCATAATTTTCCCAATTTTTATAATGGGATAGTTTTTATTTTAAATATTATTTTCAAATGGAAAATATAAATGTTTACATTTCCAAATTTGGCTATAACTAACATTTTTGGTACATAATTGAATATCCTTAAATATTCCGAACTTTAGACATGAGCAAAAAAAATGGGGATAGATAAAAAGGCGTTGAAACGCTGCGTTTCAGTAGCGCTCATCCTACCCACAGTTACACTGGAGAACTGTATCGTGGTGATCTCCATTGATCGTCGACCTTGATCTCGCCGCCGGTGTTGTTGGGCTTCCGGAGAGCTCCAAACTCTACTTCAATGACGATCATAACTGAAGAAATCGACCAAAACCCTCCGCCTAAACCAACCAGAAAAGCCCCAAAACCCACCCATAAAACCCCCAAACCACCGCAACCGTCGACCTCGCCGAATCCGTTCTCGTTCTGGTTCTACTTCACCGTCTCAGTCTCTCTTCTCACCTTCCTTTTATCCTCTCTCCCTTCTCTCTCTCCCCAAGACCCCAAATCTTGGTTCCTCTCTCTCCCCACTAACCTCCGCCATCACTACTCCAAGGGTCGGATCATCAAGGTCCAGACCGATGCACAACAGTCCCCATTCGAAGTTTTCACCCTCCCAGAAGGTCCCAAAGCGTCGGAAAATGTAGTGATTGTTCATGGGTTGGGGTCGAGTTCTTACGCCTTTCGCAGTGTTATCCAATTTCTGGGGTCCAGAGGAGTTCATGCTGTGGGTATCGATCTACCTGGTTCTGGGTTTTCGGATAAATCGGTGATGGTGGAGGAATCGGGGGATGGTGGGGCTTTAGGGAGGTTTTCGGAGGTGTACAGTTTAATTCAAGAGAAGGGCATCTTCTGGGCCTTTGATCATATCGTTGAAACTGGGAACATGCCCTACGAGGAAATTCAGATTCAGAATTCCAAGAGAAAGAGCGTTAAAGTATTGGAATTGGGCCCTGAAGAAATGGGTAGGGTTTTGGAGCAGGTGATAGATTCACTGGCGTTAGCTCCAGTTCATCTGGTTCTCCATGATTCGGCATTACTAATTTGCGCAAACTGGGTGAGGGAGAATTCGGGTTTGGTGAGGAGTGTGACGCTTGTTGATACTATGCCCGGCACCACTACACTGCCGCTCTGGCCGCTGCGAGTTCCAGTGGTTAGAGAATTGGCGTTGGGGTTCGAATTCGTGTTTGCAAGGCTTCTCAGCCTGCATTGCGTGAGAAAGATTCATACTTCAGATGTGGAGGCACATAGAGTTCTTTTGAAGGGTAGGGATGGAGCTAGAGCAGTTGTTGGGACAGGGAAGAAGTTGAATTCTAGCTTTGATTTGCGGGAATGGGGTGACTCGGAAGGGTTGAAAGGAATGCCGGTGCAGGTGCTATGGTCTAGTGTTTGGTCCAAAGAATGGAATGAAGGTGGCCAGAAGGTCGCTGATTCACTTCCACATGCTGCATTCATCACCCATTCCGGTGGCCGATGGCCTCAGGTGAGGACTTGATATTTCCTTCTTTTATTTCTCACCATTCAATTTATGTGATGATACCATAAGTTTCAAACTCTATGCTACATTTGGCTGAATATCATATGATTTGTTCTAAAAATTTAGCTTAAAACAATTTGACTTGAGCATAAAGTGGAGTAAAGTATTGAATCAAATGGATCATTTAACTACATATTGGTTTATGGAGTAAGTAGTTTCAATGTAATGCGAACTTGGGCAGAGCCACAAGATTGGTTGGTGAGTGAGGGCTGATTCTTGTATAGTTCTGATCAGGCATTTCCTCTAAGAAATGGTGTAATACGTGGTCCTGATCAGCTTTAGTGCTTATGTGGTCTGTCTGAAACCCGTCAAAAGTAGTCCTTATGATATCAATGAACTGAGATCCAGATTGATGTCTGAATGCAAAGCTTCAGTGTTGATGGTTAAATCGCATTGCTGAATGTTTAGGACTCAAATGATTAAAGTTGTCACAGCATTTAAATTTTACTTGCTTATCATGTCCACCCAAAGTATTGTGTTGGTCACAGATCTAGATGTGCATTGCCAGCCATGCCATCCAAAACAAATGAGGCAGTGGAAGATAATACATCTGCCACATTGATCTTTCTGTCCCAGTATTTCCAGTAGTGATTGAATTTTGGAAAATTGATTTGATTTGGAAAAACGGGCAATGGCAATTTTACAAGCCAGCAATAAGATTGGCTGAATTCTAGCTTCTTCTGTGATCTGATCATAAGAAATGTTTGTGCCATTTGTTTTAGCCTTTTAGAGACACCATTTCCCTTAGAAATTGGTACTTCTAATCCGTTCATTACTTATAGGCTTTTGGGTTTGCCATTTTATGTCTGGCAAAATTCCTTTTCTCTCCTCTTTCCTTTCATCTCCCTATTCTCAATGAAATTCATGTGCCATCCCCAAGAAAAGGAAGAAAATCATTGCCATAGTATGTCATGGCTCCGATCATTCTCATTGAAGATTCTTGTAACACTTAGAGAAGCTGTTTCTGCCATAATCATTTCTCATCACTCCGTTTCATTTCCTTTTATGAATCGTTTATCAACACAAGTAGTTGGGATATAGGTCTGTTCTGTTGAGTTTATTTACTGACATATGGATCACCAAGTTGAAAACAATGTAATTACAACCACCAACCAATGCGTATCGTGCTTTTATGCCTTCTTTTGTTCGATGAGGAAACCACTACAGTAGCCCTATTACCAGTAGACATAGTTACATACATGTGTAGTTGACTGTTTCCGTTGTTTCGGGCATGTTTGTTCTGTAAGTGATGAACATGTGCAACTCAACTGTTTGCTACCCAATATAAAAGAGATTCCAAAACTCCTGTATGTGTATTTCATTTAATCTACACGCAGAAACTCCAACTTAGTGTTTGCCCAAAACTAGCAATTAGTTGTTCTTGTAATCTTATATATCTAATGACTGAAACTCCGATATTCACTTTGTTGGGTAATCTCAGGAAGATGCAGCTGATGAACTAGCCGAAAAAATTCTTCAATTTGTGTCCTCGTTACCAAACTCTGTCAGACAAGTAGAGGAAGAGCCTGTGCCCGAGCATATCCAGAAGATGTTCGACGAAGCACGAGGCAGTGACCATGACCATGGCGGCCATGGCCATGGCCATGCTCATGATCATTCAGCCAGCTACATGAACGCATATGGGCTCGGTCACGGGTGGGCAAGTTGATCCATTTCCTGCTTTCATACACAACTGAATCCTGGGTGTTGCTTGTCTGAGGTATTATACTGTGCCATTCTCTCCCATGTTCTCTCCTTGCCAGAATAATAGCGAGAAAGATTGTTGTTTTGAAGCTTTGAAGCTCTAACTTATCAATGGTTTTGAAGATCAGCTTATTAATCAGATTGGGAAAGAGGAAGAAAACCTTAGTTGTTAGTCTCTCCTGCTGATTTTTCTTCACTTGATTTTGTTTGTTGTTTTCTGTACTTGTAAGGTTGTTGTAACAGCTCATTGCTTGTTGTCCGAATTCTATTTATGAGAGTGTGATTGACATTTGATACCCATGATTTGGAGTTCTTAAATTATAGAATCTATCTCCTTTATGATTATCACAATCTATTCATTCACGGAGGCTGTGTTTGGTGCTGGAAATTTTTTGTAAGAAAACATGAGAAAATGTATTTTTGAAATAAATTATTGTAACCAAGATTTTTAAAAACAGATAAAAAATAGCAGAGTAGCGTTTGTTGTTTCTTGTCTTCAAATAAATTTTTAAGGCTTATCTGAATAGTATTTAATAGCATTAAGTATTTAGTTGTTTGTTTTTTAACGTTGGGTAATGGTAAAATTAGCAGCGGGACGGATATTTCGTGTTCTGTTAAAGCTAAGTATTCTTAATGGGGCGAGTTTGGTTTAAGCATGTCGAGTTCATATAATATTGTTATTGCTCTACCCTTATTATATTTTAAAAATATATATTTTTTTCTTTAATATAAATAATAATAATAATTATAATGTTTTTTAACAAATAATTTATAAAAATTTAAAATATTTTTATTTTTTATGAAATATATTAATTTTAATATAATAAAAAGCGGGTTTAGAAATTTTACAAAATCAGTGTGCTGCGCCATTTAATTTTTAAATGAGACAGGTGAAATTGAAAAAAATAAACGAGTTGAATCGGGATAAAGAGCGTCTGCTTACAGCCTGCGTTGTTATCGCAATAATAAGTGTTCTTGTAAGCATACTATTTGTTGGCTTGATAATATAATTTTTCTTTGTTTATGTAGAAATGATTTTTACGAGATAGAAAAAAGTTAAATATTTTGAACTTTTTATTTAAAAGCTTTTTAAAAATTGATAATAATCGTGAAAAAAGCTTTGTCTCATTCTGAAATCCATATCTTTATAATAAAAAAAATAAAAAATAAAAAAAATCTATCTTGTTGTTATCCCTGTCTTAATACCACCAAAAGATTTATTTGACCATGACTGATTATTTAAAAAAAAAAAATACTTTTACTGCAAATACCTGAAAGAAAAATACGGTCAAACACACAATTAAATATTAAAAATTGACCAATGCACTTGATTTGTTTTTTATAGGTAAATAATAAAATAAATAAATGGAAACAAACAACATACATAAAATAAGTGTGCACTTCAGTATTTGGTGCCAAAAAAACATAAACAAAACGAGGGGATAAAAAAAACAAAACAAATTATTTATTAATCAATGAACGAAATCGAATAAAAACAAATCATCATATTCATGTTATTTAATATAATCATTGGCTTCAAAGGAAATTTTATATTTAAAAGGCTTCTTGTACAAGTTTAAATCGTTTTTTTTTAAACAGTTTTAAATTACTGAATTATTTTAAAAATAATAATTATATCAACATATATAATAATTAAACATAAATTTAATTTGGTGTCAAAAAATATATATAATTTATTTATAAAAAAAATTAAAAATAGGATAAAAATTTTAGATTCTCAAATAAATTTTTATTTAAAAAAAATATTAAATAATAAATTTTACAATATAGTAATTAAATAATAAATTTTTTCTGAAACTAATTAAATAATAATTTTTAAAAACTGTTTTTCATCTCTTCAAGAAAAAAACTGTTTTTCATTATTATTTTCTAAAATAGTAACTAAATGAAAAAATTGTGTTTTAAGCATTGACATAGAATATATAAAATTAAAAAATAATGATTTATTTTGACCATATTGTATGGTACTTATTATTTTTCAATAATAAAATAATTTTTAAATACCAAATAAATAAAATTCAGTAAATTCCAAAAGGATTTTTCAAAATAATTTCCTGAGGGCAGGTGCACGGTGCACCTCATCCACCTGACAGTCAAAACGGATGCTCTTGTTGTCTTGCCATCACTAGACTGAACTGAGCCAGCGTCCAGATATCTTGTTTCCTAAATTCTCTGTTTGGTTCCCTAGAAAATTGGGGGAAATAGCAATTTGTTGTTTAGATTCTGTCGTGTTTAACTTTTTATCTGTTGCATGAATCTCATTTTCTCAGCGTCCAAACGGACCGCAGAATGGGATGTTGGGGCGATGAAGAAGAGGACTTCCTCAAACAGCTCATGCCCAACTTCTCTGAAAACCTAACCCTAGGGCCCACCTCCCAAGCATCCACTTCCGGCGAGTCTGGCGCCGTCATTTCTCCGATGAACTCGCACATCTCCGCCCTTGCTTGCCAAGACGTCCTCAGGAACATTTTCGAGCGGCTGCCGGTTCCCGATCTGGCTCGGGCGAGTTGCGTTTGCCGGGCATGGAATTTGGTGGCCTCGGACAGAGAGATTCATGTCCGAGCTTTTAAGGCTCCTTGGAAATTGAAGGACGTGGTTGGAATCCCGAGCTCTGGAAGCTTCTGGGGAGATACTAGTCTTGGAAAATTTGCAATCTCTCATCGATTGGTGCGCGGTGACTCTGTTGCTAGCCTTGCTGTGAAGTACTATGTTCAGGTATTGTTTGGTTTGTAAGAAACTTAAAAATAAAAAAATAATTAAAATAAAAACGGAAAGAAGCCAAAAATTGCAGTTTTCTAATTTTCTGGTTCTTAATCTGACGTCTTTGATTTTGATTACTTGCAATACAACTGGAATATGGGATTCGACTTCAGATTCTTCTTAATTTTTCTTTCTTTGATTTCCCAGCTATCAAGCGGACGTATTTTCTCCTGATGGCGATTTAGTTAATTTGGTTTAGATATCAAAATCGGGTTGCTTGTTTGGCTGCTATGTTAGTATGGAAAAGAGAGGAAATTAGAATCTTCTAATGTCCATTCATTGCTTTGATAATGAAGAAGCAATAAAAAAATGGCATTGAAGCATATAAATACAAGAGAAAAGAAGGAATGACCGAGATTATGTCATGTGTGTGTGTGTGTGTGTATATATAATCAAGTTCAATGAATTTGTCACAACCCACTTCTGCATTAATATTTTGAATTAGGGAACTTCAAAGATAGTTGGTGGGTACTGACTTGCCTGAGTGATTTACAAACTGATTCTAAGGGATTCTTAGGGACCTTAAAATGTGTGAAAGAAAGCTGTTAGACCAGATCGGTGGTCATACAAATGTGCCGTGGATCAGTTGGCATTTGGGAGGGCTTCCTCATGGCCTTCAATTTTTATTTTGGGGTTTCTAGCTAGCTACACAGTAAGTTGGGTGAAAGGGTCGGATTGCATGTCTTGCACTATTTTAGCCTTCTTACCAAGATTATTACTCAATGCTGATACCATTAAAACAGGGCTCCTGGTGACACAAGTGAAATGTGGTACTAACATTTTGGCATTTTTCATATTGTGATTTCTCTCAACACTCAAGTCTTTGCCTCTTTTGATTTCTTTTATATTGAGAATCTAATTAATGGTGATTTTTCATCTGAGTTGGAATTAGATATATGGAAAATTGGCATGGACAGGCATATAGTGGATTGAATAGAAGAAATGATCAGGCATTACATCCCTAGATGTGTTGTTTATGGTCCATTTGGGGCTAGAACTAAAGTTGTGGAGAAACCACAAACAAACCATAGAGCCACATGTAGGGATTTGAGAAAGTAGGGGAAAGAGAGTCTGCTGGAGAAAGTCAGAATAACAAGCTAGTGTCTGTGTGAGCATTAATTGCCTCCTTAAGCTTCTCGAGAAAGTTGGAAAAGAAAGTTAGATGGGGAAGGTGGAAGCAAATGGTTACTGTAAGTATCAATTAAAATGAATGCCGGCAGCTAAGATTGGGGTTTGAGGGAAGAAAATGCACATAGGAGTTCTAATAAAAAAAATGCATGTAGGAGTTTGAGAAGCTAGGGAAAGAATGTTAAAGACTAAAGTATCTCAGATAGAACTTCATTGGAATATTGTATATAATACATATCAAGTTTATGTGTGTTTTTGTGTGTGTGCGTTTTGTAAATAATACTATTGATATATGTGACTATGACAAAGGGATTTAAAGCCTTAACGATAACCTTCTAGATAAATCCAAACTCTTGAACTTAGCTAGTAAGCTCTCGGGTGCAACCATGCAAGAATTTATGCATCAAATTCCTCAAGAACTCAACACAGTGTGCTTGGAAAAGAGTGTTACTAGGAAAGGACGCCCAATAAGAAGTCCTCGTTTTGACCCTTCCAATTGGAAATGATGGAAACAATAATGTCTTTTGATAAATAAATAAACCTTAGCTGTAACTCTCTTCCTTTGCCTGGATGGTGTTATTTGTCTACTTCATGTAGTGGCCTGGAGTCTGAACCCCCATAAGCCTCCTCTATGGAGCTGTATTAATGGTATACCTCCATTAGTGGTGAGAATCATTGGGAGGGGGTTTGTGTCGGCTGTTAAGAAATGACTAGATGAAATCAAATTACAGAGCTGAATAAATTAATATTCATATTTAAATTTGAAAGGAAGATGTTAGTTCAAAAGTGCAAGAGTTTGCACAGCTCCATCATTTAATTTTTGTGCTATTTGATTACTCTTAGAGGCCTTAACATCAACTGTAGCGTGCTGAATGATTCAATGTGGATGTTGTCTTTACCACTCTTGTGGCACGACTTTTTTGCTCTTGTTTATTCATTGAGTTGCCGAGGAGTTCAGTTCTGTATCTGTTTCATGATTCTAACTCTGAAGGAAGCTTTCTTATTTGTAACATTAAATAAATAAAGATGGTGGTATTCTAAAACTTAATATTGTGTTTAGTTATGGACATAATGTTTATTTCTTTATGTATGTGATGAGGCAGAAAGATATTTTTCTATATTTGCGTATCTCCAAAGAGAAAATTTGCTGATCTAAGCTTAAACCAACATACCTCCAGCCACCATTTGCTACATAGAGCTGGATCCCTGTGCAAAAAGGGAAGTAGCAGTGCTGTATCTGGAAGGTGAGCCTGACAAAAAACTCAATTCTTTGTGAATAAGGTCTCCTCTGAGCAGGGCAGGAGAAGGCTAGTTGACTCCTTGAAGAGAAGCATGCAAGTAGATGATGGAACTGCACAATACTACCTGTCTATCTCAATGGTGACCCTCGAGCTGCAATCTCAGAATTCTCTGAAGACCTTAGGTGGGAGAGGCATGCAGGCCTGTCCTAGTTCAACAAAAAAAAAATATATTGTGGTGCTAAGTTAGCTTCAACTCCAGATTTGTCCATATTTTCAAGGGTTTATGTGTGTTGGCTTTCCTGGCAATGATTCATATTATTTATTTTTCTCCAGGGAAGAGTGTAATTCTACGAAAAAAGCTGTGGCCTTCATCTAATGAATGAAGCAAGGAAATCCCTTGGTGCCATTTGTCCTATTTCATTCTGTAGAAAGAAAGACAATATAATTGGAGGAAATAATTCCTTGTACCTTTTCATAGATCCATTATGAATATATATATACAAAAGTCAATCTAACCTTCCTACTGAATTACAACTCTATAAGATAAGTTTTCTAATAGGTTACAAATCTATATGTATATGCTATAACACATTCCTTTCACCTTAGTAAATTGTAAATATGTGGCTTCTGAATGGTAGACAAATGTTATAAATCAACCTTAGAAGGGACCTGTAATAATGTTCCATCTAGTGAACTTTAGACAATAAGAGTGGAGCTTGTTCCAGCTGCACTTGTGATTCTTGTCTGACTAATGCTTAAAGTAATATTGCTAGATTTATTTACTGAGCTTATTAGCCACAAAACAGGCGTCAGATAGCGTCTTGCTTCAAACTCATTATCTATGAACAGAAAGTCACCTTCTCTGAATTTGTCCTCAAACCACTGTTTTCTGGAAGCTCCTTCTCTGTGGAAAGCCTACTTCCGATGGACCATGCTCATGATATTCATTGGAAGCTTCTCCAAGTTTTGAGGTCACTCCCTATACCTTGAGCTTTTTCTATACATAACTTCTGTTGTGGTGTCGTAAATCACTCAATTAGATTCTCCATATGCTTTCTTTTGTTGTTTCATTCTGATTCTGATAACTTTAGTAGCTTTCATCTAAAACCCAAATGGAAAAAGAACATATTAAACTCAAATCAATGTTGCACTTCATTCCCCCCCATACAACTGCACTTTCATAGCATTTTTGCTGAGGAAATGCTTGTATTCCAAGCATATATTCCTAGCCCACTCAGGGTTTAAGATTGAACAGAAAGGGTCTGGGGTGAAGCTGGTAGACATACAGTTAGAAATCTGTTCTATTTATGCATGTATAAAAAATTGTATATTATATACCAAGCCAGGACAATAGATTAAACTAAATCTAATCTTATTATGGCATGACACCAATTATAAATGTTATGAGTGACATCCCAAGATCAACAACTAAAGTACTCTCCTTTGTTTTTTTGCTTGTGTTTATTTTGGTTTTCACTAATTTATGTAGAATCATTTTTGCAGTTGGGAGACTGTTCAGAATGTTTAGAAAAAATAATATGTAAATCCTTTTATTAAAATTATCTCAATTTAATCCAATATATGAAGATCAAAGAAACCCATCAAGAAATGTTATTGTTAGGTGTGAATTATATATGCATTTTGAGTGTGCTTTTCATGTATTTTTTATAACCCAAATGCTTAATTCACACCCTATTCATCAATATTACACTAATTCCCCATTCTGTAATGTTTTGCAAAACATGAAGGAAAAAGCAAGCAAAAGAAGAGCCTAATGACATGAAGGCAAAACCAGAGCAAGAAGGCAAGATTTGTTGGAGGACCTTTTAAGTTCGCCTAGGAGTAGGAAACCCTTGCCTAGGCGTAGGAAACCCTCGAATAGGCATAAAGGTTTGCCTAGGCGTAGACATAGTTTGCCTAGGCAAGCTAGTGATCAGCATGAAAACTCTTGAAGGCCTGCTCTTGGGTTTGCCTAGGCGAACCTAACCCCCCTCGCCTAGTTGAAGGGCCACTACATCATGAGAAGACACGCATTTTCGCCTAGGTGAAGAACGACGGGCTGGATTAGCAAACCTCGAGTTTTGAGCCCATCATTGGCCCATTTTCCAAAGCCTATAAATATATGTATTTTATACTTGATTAGGGTTCAGTTTTTGAGGGAGAACACCCTCCTTAGGGTTTCTCCTCTCTACTTCTTGAGCCAATTAGGGTTTTTGATTTGCTTTAGTTTTACTTTGTTTTTGAAGCTGATTTTGAAGAACTAGCTACTAGAGTAGCTCTTGCAACTGTAGAGCAAAGTTTGAGACGCATTTCATCTCTCATTTGTTTTGTATTTCTAAACTTTACTCTCTTATTTAATCTTTCATTATTATGTTTTTGTTAAACATGGTTTTGTGGGATTTCTTGGTTGTAATGAGTGGCTAAACTCTCCTCTAGGGTTGATTATTAAGGTTGATGCTTGATTTGTATATCTTTCATAATGGTTTTGTGAATTTATTCTTGTGTTAATGTTAGTTGGTGTAGTTGTTGGATTACTATGGTTTTGCCTAATTGATTTATTTTAGGGAGTGAGTGTAAGACCTAGTGCACAAAGGGTTTCCATAGTGACAGATGGAAAGATACCCTTAAGCCTTGATCTTTACTCCCAAATGTATCTTAATTGACAAAATCAACCTAACCTAATCAAAGATGTCTAGGGAATTAGGAATGCCTAGTACTAGATGAATTTCATTAGGAGTAGCATCATCTCAGCATTATGTGAGGATCGTATGAACTGAGAGGTGATTGATCCAAGCGTAGTCCGAGTAGTCCTATTGTATGGACCAAGAGGTGACCAGTGGGATTCCTAAGGAAAGAACTGTCTTATAAAAGTACCATACTTAATGACCTAGAAGGATCGAAAGGAGAATAGGGAGTGTGTGAGAAATCGAGGAAGATGACGAAAAGTGTAAAACCCTATACCGGTTTTAAGGGCCCTTTCCGACCGACCAGCCATGATCCGAACCAAGTCCGGGATACCACTAAAATCGCTCAATCACTCAAAATCATATCTTTGCAGAAGCGATTACAAAATTGGGCAAGCCCATAAACATTTAACAAAATACATTTACAATCAAGACATTCAAGCCTTTTCAAAACGATTACAAAAATGGGATGCTCGTGAAATTAAATTGCTTACAAATATCAATATCCAAAAGAAAAACACGCGAATGACGCATACGCCAAGATAATTCAAATTTCCTTCTTTATGACCACGCTTCCTCGACCGGGTCCGCTTCGATCACTATCTATCACTCTGCGACCGCGCAGACGGTGAAGAATACGCCAAGATTTTCACGCTAGCGGTTTCCATACAAATCCATTCCCGCCTCGTTTAAATCAAATCATGCAATTTAACCATTCAAAACTTTCAAATCTTTATACGATCAACGAATACAATACATATACTTGTTTTATATACAATCCGCGCGGTTCATTGATCATCCCAAAAAGACACTTTCATATTCAATATTTCACATCTCTAAATCAATTCAATTACGCCACACCCAGCCTGGGCTTCAGAATTCAATCTGGGCTCAAATCAATTCGGCCATGGCTAATCAATCTGCGATGCCTCTTAACGACTGAACCCATGCCTTCGAGATAATGATATCGGGAAATACTCCGCACGGCTCATTGGTCAGAAGCCTAAGACAATGGTTTTATAACACAAGACGTCCCACTCGACCTAAGAGTAATAATCAAATACGAACACTACCGATAATGGTCCGCTGGGTCATTGGACGGAGCGACACATCAATAAAATAATAATAAGATCAAGATTCACCATATCGTATACCAATCTATCCTTAATACGAACTAAACTAACATTTTATTGGGCGCTCAAACTTTATAAAGCAAAAATATAAGCATAATATACGCCAGAGTAAATGCTTATTTTCAATAATCATGCAATTTTTTATCGCAACCATTTCACAATCACTTTTCTCAAATCAATTAAATCAATTAAATATGCTTTTAACAAACACGCAAAAACTCGAATCCAAGGAATGAGCCTGCAGAACAAACACGCAAAAACTTGAAACGAGGAATAGTGAAATGCAGTAACAAACATGCAAAACTTGAAACGAGGAATAGAGCTCAGAGAACAAACCCAAAAATCTGTGACTTTGGATTCCAACTTGGAATCTCAATCTCATTTTGGCTTTTCCTCCCTCGTCATCCCTATTCCAAAACCATTGTTAACAATATTATTCGTGCGTAGTGAGTAGTTTTGGTTAGGATTGATTTCGAGTTTAATACGAGCCCACTTCAACAAGATATATATAGATGAATTCCGACTCAATTCAAGCTCCATAGAAATTCAAAGAACTGAAATCCAGTCGATTACGAGCTTGGCATGACCTTCCCGAGCCGGGAGGCCACTTAGGCCACACCCAGTTGATCGACTGACCCTGGTGAACTCGGTCTAACACCCTATCTCGACATATTCTATCCTCCTCGTGATACTGGATGAATTTCGACTAACGAGCTTCATGTTCCAAAGAACACCCGACCCAGTCGGGACGCATGAAAGATGACCTTCGTTTCGGAGGCCACACGTAATACACTCCACCTAAGTTGATCGACTGATCACCACTTTGCAGAACCCTCGGTCCCGACACCCTAGCTCCCGACATACTCCCATCCCTCCCCGCTAAACATATGCATGAATTCTCGACTCAATGAGTTTCCACAGAAATCGGGCACCCGAATCGGAGCTCTGGGACGAAGGAGTTACCACCTTCGGCCAGGTTAACGTATCAACCCAAACGAGCCGACTGTCAGGTTTGTCGACCTCGAACGAGGTCTCAGCCGTGATGGCGCCACTTCCACCCCCCGTACGGCTTCCATGATCCTCCACGTGATGAGGTTCGCCGACCTCGCCGCACGGCGCCCATCGACCCTCGGCCGCATGACCTCGCAAAGGACCAACTCTGGGTCTACGTATCCGACCGGAATCTAAAAGCCTAACATCAAGTTTATCGATGAGGCTACACTCACTAGAAGGACTCACTTCCAAATCCCTTTATTTCTTACTCCAAAAATCAGCTCTAAGGTCCTAGTTAGCATGCACTACCACAATGTGCAATTTTCCCATGGTTTAAAATACAACCAAACATTCCTACAAGAAGATAACCACCACACAACCCCAGCAAGAAAAAATAACCAAAGAGGAGAAGACTCCACCTCTCTTTGAGGTTGTCGAAACTCCCGATCTCTAGCCTCTCTACTTGCACCTTGGTCACGATAAGGACTTTCTCTCTTGCTTCACGTGGCACTAGCGTGGTCCGATTGTCAGGAAATCTAGAGAGAAGCCGAAATTCTCTCACTCTAAAATATCTCATCTTTCTCTCGTTTTCCTTTCTTACATCACCTTTAATCGCATTTTTAAAAATGGAAATCCTCCATCTTTCCTATACTACACGCCATTCCTCGATTTTTTCTTTATTTCTCAGATTTAGCCCCTCTATTTCTCTATTATTCTTCATTTAAGCCTCCTATTATTTTCCCTTATCTATTTATTTTTCCTAATTTCACTTAGACATCTAAAATTATTTGCACTGGACCCTTAGGTCCCCATTTTACAATTTCCATATTTTCTCTCTTTTTCACTCGTATTTTTATTTCCTAGATTCAATAATCATTTAATCAATATTCATCTAACAATTCCTTAAAATACCTAATTATATTCTAATATATAATAAATTTTATTATAAAATTTATGGTATTTTTGCATACATGCTCTCGACAAAACACAAATGTATTTTCATTAAACCGGCACTTCATGAATATAAATCATAATTGCATCAATGGATATAACCAACCCTAGTATCTTTTTTCATAGCATTTATTTAAAATCAACCCATTTACTTGTAAATCATATAAAATCAATTTATATTTGTTTTGTTCTTAGTTTAGTTGAGGGAACTAATCTTTCACCCAAGTAATTGAGTCACTCAAATAGTGAACGACTTCACTAGTCAGGGTACTCAATCCTCGCTAAAACCACACATTTCTTATGGGATAGATATGTGGACTTGTTAGTTCATCGTATTACTTGTGCGATCCATGCGCTTGTGGGTTTAGGTTGATTTTAACCAAACTTTTATATAATACAAAAATCACCGAACAATTATATACATGTATGAATGACATCCAAAGATCAACATCTAAACTACTCTCCTTTCTTTTTCTTCTTGTGTTTATTTTGGTTTTCATTAATTTATGTAGAATCATTTGATCACTTAGGAGATTGTTCAGAATGTTTAGCAAAAAGTAATAATATGTAAATCCATTAATTAAAATTATCTCAACCTAATCCAATAAATAAATATCACAGAAACCGGTCAAGAAATGTTAATAAATGTTATGAATGACATCCAATGATAAACAACTAAACTACTCTCCTGTTTATTTTGGTTTTCATTAATTTATAATGTAGAATCAGTTGCCCACTTGGGAGATTGTTCAGAATATTTAGAAAAATAATAATAATATGTAAATCCATTAATTAAAATTATCTCAACCTAATCCAATATATAAAGATTTTAGAAACCCATCAAGAAACAACCCATGAATATATACTAAACTAAATATAATCTACTAAGATATTAAACCTTTTACTAATGGTATAGATGGCATTAGAATATTGACAAATGTGAAGGAATATAAGAAAATGATGTTTTTCTTATTGATTGAATGAGTGAATTGAACATTACAGGCTCTACTTACTTATATACATCAGGAAGACATAAAAAAGAAATAAATCAAGTACAAAAATAAAGGAAAAATATTGTACAAGAAATGGCGAATAAACTGCATGGATATTCTGGTTAATATTTTACGATTTCTATCATTCTCACATGCCTGAAAGATACAGTTATAATGCGACCAAGCTATTATAAATAAAATTAATCTCAACCCTCAGAGAGATTAGATTAAAATACTACTACTGTCACTAAGTTGACGAAATTAGTGAATTTCATGCATCATGAGACAATCTTTCTCTCGAATGAAGTGATAGTCCACTTTAATATGTTTGGTCCTCTCATGAAAGATCAAGAAGCACGCGTAGATCAAGTTGCATCACATACAAGCCGCTATTTGTCTATCCTTCCCCAAATCTTAACTCCCGAATAAGTCAAGCTGGAGCCACAGGTTCACAAGCCGCAAAGCTCATAACTCGATACTTAAATTTTCAAAGACTAGACCTAGCCACCACATCATGTTTCTTACTCTTCCAAGATATTAGCTTGTCTCCAATAAATACACAATATCCTCGTTAGAAGGCAGAGTGTCCTGTAGGCGAATGGGCCTAATTTGCATCATTACTAAATCAACAACTGGCGCTGCCTATGTTTTCATATAACACCCCCTGACTTGGTGTTCCTTTGATATAACGAAGGATATGGATCACAACATCCCAGTGACTATCACATGGTGATTGCCGGAACTGACTAACTACACTCACAGGAAAAGAAATGTCCAATCAAGTGATGGTAAGACCCGGTAAATCTAATTTCCAAGTTTAAAATCAATTTCGGTTACAAATGGTAATTTCAAGAAAGAATCCCGAATTTATCTTTAGATCTCTGATGACGAACGTATTTCACCGTTGGGAATCGCCTCGCAAATCTAACAAGATTGCCAAATTTCGTCGAATCTCCAAGATGCGTGAGTTGACACATTTTTCGAGGCATCGCTGCCAGGTGCCGTGAAACAATTTCACGCGATGAAAGCCCATATAACACGCACTCATGTGCCATAAGTGGCATGAGAGAAACGATGAAAATCTACGACCGAGATAGTACCGAATGTCAAACTCGGGAAAAGCATGACAAAAGGGCCACACGAAAATGATTTAAGTGACACTAAAGACAAACACTCAATAGTTGGCTCTCCTACAATTCAAAAGGCAAAAACGTGAATTGAAAAACTGTGGAGAGGCGAGGCTGGAGAAACGTAAAAATGGAGGTTTTAGTTTGAATACTCATTTTGATCATCATCGTTATAACAACGTTGGCCCATAAACAATTGGGCAGATGACCAAGCCTTGATGACGATGATGATAAAGATGAGGACTGATGTAATTCGGAGTCATATTGAACTCTTGTACCACAGAGCTAAAGCAGCCAAACCAGGCTCGAGATGACTACTTTAGGTCATATAAAGAATGACATAGTTCAGATATCAAACCGTGACTTCGAGCAACAAATCCGCGCGCTGCTTCATATATACCTTCTACGCGTCGCCATGGAGAAATGCATTCTTGATGTCCAACTGATATAGAGGCCAAGAGCTCATAGCAGCCATAGATAAGAGAAGAAGAATGGAAGTAATCTTGGCAATATGAGAAAAAGTGTCATAGTAATCTGAGCCAAATATCTGAATACCTTTGGCAACCAAACGAGTTTTAAGACGATCCACTCCATCATCCAGACTAATCTTAATAATATAAACCCAACGACAACCAACAGGGGACTTGTCAACAAGTAAGGGGACTAAGTCCCATGTGCTAGTAGAATGCAGAGCAACCATTTCTTCAACCATTGCCTGTTTCCGGCCTGCATGAGAGAAGGTCTCATATACAGTGTTAGGAAGAGAAACAAAAGACAAGGTGGAAATAAAAGTAGAATATGGTGAGGATAAACGATGATAAGACAAAAAAGTATAAATAGGATGAGAATTACGAGAGGAACGAGTACCTTTTCAAATGGAGATGGGAGGATTAGCTATTGAAGGCAAGACCGACGTCATGGAGGGGGGCGCCATAGGAGATGTGTCATTAAGAGGCCTGGTGTCGGTATGAGGACGACGAGTATAAACCTACAATGGTCGAGGTGAAGTAGCTGAGGACTCAGAGGATAAGGCCGGAAGGGGAAAGATGAGAGGTAGAGATAAGACCTTGGGACTGGAAGGCGGTGGGGAAGAGAAGATAGAAGAGCGTTGAAAAAAGGTAACATCAACGGAAATGAAGACCAAATCCCAGATGCAGGCCTCAAATGGAAAACCAAGGGGCTGTGAGGACCGCCGTGAAGGGACTACCGCCGAGAAGGCAAGGGTCGAGAATGGCCACGCCGCCACGCACCACTCACGTGCCAACGCTGCGGTGATCACAGAGATGGAGAAGTCACGCGCATGGAGGCGCATGACACACGGGGCTGGTCGCCAAAGGTTGCCGACGCGACAGTACACAACCCAATGGTGGGTCGTCACAAAATGGAGCAAATGGTCGAAAAGTTCACCGGAGAGGTTTTTCGGTGCTGCAGAGGTTTAACGACTTCACTTAAGGATTCTGTGAGCTCGAACGATTTCATTTGATAGTTTGAAGACAACTATTAAGTGGCTTAATGGAAATTGGAGAACATTGCAAAGCCCTAACTCTAAACTCTTTTAATGAATCTGAATAATTAATAGAAAAGTGAATATAAGAAATTATGCTTTTTCTTATCGATTGAATACAGCAGCCAAAACATTATAACAGGAAAGGAAGAGAATAAATGAGAGGATATTCTAAGAAGATCCTATGATTTTCAACAACAAACATATTACTTTCCGTCCTCTTTTGCTCCTGTTTATTTTTTATTTGGTTCAACCTTAAGTCTATCTGGTACAGAGAGCTCTGATATGAACTGATTCATCCCTCTATTTGGTTTTCATTAATTTATATCGAATGCTTTGCATGATTGGGTGATGTTTAGGAGAAGCAATACGTAGATAGAATAATTAAAATTATTTCAACCTAATCCAATAGAAATATCATAAGACCTTAGCCTGACCAAACCTATTCATGATTAAATAATGCTCTTATGGCTGTCCCATAGTTTTACTACTAGCAAGGTCAAATGTGGTTTAGCAATTTGCAGATCATCAAGGGGGTAAAAAACCAGAACTTTATGTGAAACCTTACCTCTTCTGGTCCACCATTTTATTTTTAGTTGTTACCTTCCAAAACTAACTTAGTTAAGACTCTTTGTTGATATAGTGAAAACTTAAGTTAGGTCACAATCACTAGACTCAAGTTCCACTAGTTACTTCATGTAAGTACTAAATTAAAGATCAAAACACATCACTGGATGATGCCTATTGTTCTTTTGTTATTTTAATCCTGAGGGGTAATTCGGTTGGTTCGGTCTTAAGTTTACTCCCTAATGGTTACTAGTTCGAGTCCTCTTATGAATCCTAAAGGATTTACCCAGTTGTTAACTTCAAAGCCCCATGAAAATTAGTGAAGATGAAAAGCAAGTTGACCTGGACACATATGATTATTAAAAAAAAAAATATTCATTTTATTGATTGGATAGATATTAGTCGAATCAAGTAGATACAGAACCAAGTTCGAGTTTGATTTGGATTAAAACTCGCTTTCTGAACTTCTTGAGTTCAAGTCGAGCTTTTTTCTTTTCGATGTTTAAAACTCGATTCAAAAATAATCAGCGATTCGAACTCGACTTGACAAAACTCGAATCAATTAAATAATTATATTTAAACTTGATTCGATTAATAATAGCAAAACTTAATTAAGTTTGCAACCAGCTCAAGTTAGGTATTATGACACTGGAACTCGAAAAGCTATTCGGTTACTCGGTACCAACCTCGATTAACTGGAAATGCATTCAAGTGATTCTACGTACCAAACTCAAGAGTTTTCGATTCGATTACATCCCTAATTGACACCCTTTGTGTATTCCTTATAATGCATTCGTTACTTTTTGTTTTTAAATGTTGCTATGCATAAATTGTAAGTTCAATGCCGTTACGTTACATCTAATACCCATTTTGGTTTCTCTCATTTCTACTTTTATTTACCTAACTTATGTCCTAGCTATTATGTTTTTGTGATTTCTTATATGACTGACTATCTAAATTCTAATCTATGGTGATTGTTGTTATTTCTTACATGACAATCTACTCACTACTGTTCTGAATGATAATTACGAGGAGACCACTTCCAATGACTCAATTATTATTATTTTTTTCTTGGGATGTGTCAATCTGAAGGTCGTTTGGAATGGGTCAAGTCTGGTGGTTGGAAACAGTACTACAGTTTGCCGCTGAGGATGAGGACGTGGGCCAGGAAGAAAATTCAATTTGAAAATGGATACTAGGTTTTTTCTAAGAATTTTTTTATCAATAACTGTAAATATTTTTTTTATTTTATATATATTGACTTGAAATTACAATGTTGTAGTATGTTATTTTCATGGAGATTCAAACTTGGTTTTTTATTATGCTTCGTCCAACTTTTTAATCATTAAGTCAAGCTTTTATTTAAAAAAATTAATGATTCGATTAAGCACTATCTAAACATTTAATTCAAAATCTAATCCTTCATCAAATTTTAATGTCATTTTGATAAAAATATCTTTTATTTTTATTTTTTGCAAAAATGACATTTTCTTTTATTTTATTTTTTGAAAAGAGATAAATTTATTGATTTAGGTTAGCAAAACATAAAATCAAAAGTGCTAAAAACTTTAGAAGATGACGTAATATCTAGGTTAATAGTAAAAATGATCACTACATATTTGATAATCCAAAAATGCCTATAAATACTTAAGATTTGAAATCTACAACATAATGACGAATATGATTTGATTTGATGACTCTATTGGATTGAACTTTGTCATTTGAACTGATAACGAGAAGACTAATAAAGAAGCTAACCGTTTATGACACAACTATTTACTGCAACAAGTCAAGGACAAAGATATAAAAAAATAAAGGCAAACTCATATTAGTATGAAAAAAAACCACTTTATTAAGAAAAAAAAACCCATATATATGAAAGAAACGATGGAATGGATGATTTCAGGTCAAAAATGACAAAAAAATTACTTCTATTTAATGAAGAAGGGGTTGAAAGAAAGAACGGATAGAACTGTCTAACGAAAAAAGGGTTGAAAGAGAGAACAAATGAGGGGACACTTTGGGCTTCCATCGAGGAAAAAAAACAATTTCTTTTATAAGATACATGTAAATAAAAAAAATGAAAAGGGGTATTTTTGTTTAAAATAAGCTAATTTTCAAGAAAAAACATGATAAGAGTTAGATATACAAATTTTAGGTTATTTGAGGTTTTTTAATCAAATATTTCAAAATATATAAACCCTTTGTTTATACATGTATCTTTTAAAAGGAAGGTTTGTTTAAATAATAATAATAATTGAGGGTATTCTTATCAAAATGAGATGAAAAATTCGCGAAGTGTTAGATTTCTAAAATTCAGTTTTCAAATGTTTCATTTTTAATCAAATCACCTTTTTCGAAATTCAGTTTTCAATTCGATAAAAAAAATCACCCTTTTAAAGAAATATTTACCGAAAATTTCAAATAATTCAAAATTCATAAATCTAATTCTCTTCATATATTTTTTTAGAAAATAATCTATTGACATAAAATGTCATTTTTCATTTCATTTAATTTATATATATATATATATATATATATATATATATATATATATATATATATATATATATGGTTGATTTTTAAAAGTTCTTTTAATCTAGTCATCCTTTTTTAAATTGCTTATCAAAGGATAGTGACCTCATTCCTCCGTGTGGATATTGAAAAGATGCAAATTCCATGTAGTGTGCTGGTCAAGAAAGTAATAGCATTTTTTTTTTTTTGAACCCTAAGTATATCTATAAAGTCTGTTTTGGTGTTGAAGTTAGGCATTTGATTTGATTGAAAAACTAGGGTTTTCTACTTTTTCTGTTTTGGTGTTGAAGTTGGACATTTGATTTGATTGAAAATGTAGGTTTTCTTTTTAATAACATATAGAGGTTCCTGTTTTTTAAAAATATTCTTGAAAACAGTTTTAGAAAACACAAAAAATATTGTTTTTGGGCATGTTTAGTTCTTATTCTTTTGAACAATTTTCTGTTCTAAAAAATAAAGAAAACAAGAAAAACATAGAAAATACGTTATTCCTAGTTTTTTTATTATGAAAAACATATAAAACACTAAATTCAGAAAACAAAAACACTTTTTAGAACACCAAAATGGTGTTCTTTGTGTTTCCCAAAATTGTTCTCAATAACAATTTTAAAAAATAAGAACCAATTTGTGTTTAAAACTGGGTTGCTGTTTCTATAAATTTAAAGGCTTATGTTCTTATGTGTTTTCAAAAAAGAAATCAAACACGTTTCTATCGTTTTCTGTTTCCTAAATTTATACTTTATTTAATAGCTTTTAATATTTTAGAAAAAAAATTATTTTTTTAAAAAAAGAAAAATTTATCCAAAATTTTCATTTCATACCATAAATAATATGTGGAGGATAGCTACACCCAAAAAAAAAATTATGTGGAAAAATTAGTCCAATCTATTTAAAAATTCTTGGATAATTTCTCCAACAACTAATTTAAAAAACGTGCATGGAGAAACTTTATTTCAAGTCACATCCAAAGGATCTTTCTTTACTCTTTTAAGCTATCTCATTATCATATTGACTTGATTCCATAAATTAAATATTATGCTATTTCTAGAAGAAAAAGGAAATGACAATTTCAATTTCTATGGGTTTTTTTTGGTGAGAAAGGAACAAAGAAAATCATGTGGCCAACCATGAGGTAGTCTATAAGTAACCCTATAATTAAAGCTATAACTAGGATTATTAAGTAGTCATTTTTCTAAGAAATATTTGGTTAAAAGACCTAAAATAAATCAAAATTTGTAAATCTAACCCTCTTCATATAATTTTTTTTTGGAAAAAAACTCATTATGGACAACAATGTCCTTTGCCATTTCATGTATTTACATTCATCTTTGAAAATAAATGGCTATTTTTATAAGGAAACCATGAGTGCATTTTTGTCAAAATGAGGTCAAAAATTGATATAGGGTTAGATTTTCAAATTTTAGGTTTCAAAAGATTTTGGAATCAAATCACCGTTTTTTCATTCATATAACTATTTTGATGCCTAATTTGGGTCTCAAGATTTTATATCTTAAGTTCATTTATTTAAATTTATATCAAGCTTTAAATCATAGGAACTTATGCATTTAGAAGGTATTGCATTGTACCTTATTAATTTTCACTACTTTCATTTTTATTTTTATTTACTTTCCATTACATTATTGTAGTATTTAATTTGTTCTTGAAATCAAACTTGGGATCTCTCGTAAACCCATCCCGCCCGTTTACCACTTGAGTCAGATCTCAAGGTCACTAATTTTCATTACTTTTAAAGCAAAGGTAAATTGTTATAAAACATGTTTGATCAGGAAGCATGCTTCCTAAAGCAAAAACAAAATAAGCAAAACCCAAAAAAGAGAAAAGGAAAATGGAAGAAGAATATGCCAAAGACATGAGACTAAAGCATGATGCCAATTCCCAAAAGGGTTGAGAGATTTAAAGTCAGAAGTTGTGTTTTCAATAAATTAGGGCTGCCATGAAAAAACCACCAAAGCAATCTATCACTTTATAAAACAACCATGTGATAAGTGATCACCAACTCCTTCATAATATATATATATATATATATATAAAGACAACAGTTGAAATAAATTAATGAATAAATAAAATATAAATACGATGTATGCATGGATCAAGAAAGGCAGCCCAACCAGCCAATGGAAAAATACCTAGTCCATTCCTTCTTTTTGTTCTTTAATAAACTCTAGATTTTCATACATTTGAAACTTTCTTTCTTCTTTTTTGGTATAGTTTTCTGTAAAATGATAATAACCAATATCATTTTCTTTTCAAAGTCTTAATCTATTAATATAATTTTTATATAAAAAAGGAAGATCAGTCTAGGATGAAGTGGGTCAGAATAGAATTACAGCCATTGGCAATATATAATTACATAAATGGTTATTTGATTAAAGGACAATTGAAACATGAATTTCTTAAATATAACCCTTCATCAATTTTTTATTATATTTTGATAAGAACATCTTTAATATTTTCTTGTTAAAATAACATTTTTTTATAAGATACATGTAAATACCTAAAAGTACGTAAGATCTTTCCTTTAACCAAATATTTCTTAAATAATTTACGCGGTGGGTTTCTATTTCTAAGAAAGGTGAATGAAAGTTTCTAAGTAGAAAAAGTGAAGCTTCTCAGATATGGCACTTGTCATATTCACCTTGTATGTCCTATAAATACGTGCATACATGAGATTTGCTTCATTCATTCTTCTCCTTCATTGCTCTTTCTCTCAATTTCTTGGGTTTCTTTTCCTTTGCCGTTGTTATTGTTGTTCTTGTTGAAGAAGAAGAAAGGAGCTTTTCTTCTTATATTCTTCTCGTCCATCCCTCTGTCTCTCATATTCCTTGGCTTTCTTTTGCTTTGCTGTTGTTATTGTTGTTGAAGAAGAAGAGATGCTTCATTCACTATTGGCGCCACACGGGCGAAAATGATAGGAAGAAAATCAGGGAACTGTTGTGTTGATGAAGAAGAATGTGTTGGATTTTAATGACTCAGTGTCTGTTCTGACTGGGTTCATGAGCGCTGGTGGGGAAGGGAGTCTCTCTGCAGCTTGTCAGCAAAGGTTCATGCTGGATCCTAGTGAGTGTTTTTCCTTCTTTATTTTTTCTTTTTCGGTGGGGGAGAAGTTTTTGATGATGGGGTTATTGAAGTTGGAGGAGTGGAGAATGATGGGATTTGAATTTAGATGATGGGGTTTGAAAATAGAATGTGTTTCTTGGAAGAAGCCAAAGAGGGGTTATTCAGAATGGGCTGAGTTTCCTGGCATTCAGATTCAGTTGTGCACTTTTCTAAGTGCTTTGATTTTGTGTTTTGTGTTTTTCTTGTTATGGTTTTTTCTACTTCTTTCTATTTTTATATTATTTTCCAATATCCACTGTGCATGCCCACCAAACTCGGTAAGAAATTCCCAAGCAGATGCTTTTTTCAAAGCCGCCAGATCTTGGAAGATTTTCAGTCTTTGAACTTGGGTTAGCCCCTGGAATTTCCAAAATCCTACTCGTTTTCTTTTTATATTATGTTTCAACATCCACTGTACATGCCCCCCTAACACAAAGATTTACAAAAGTTGAAACTGATTTTCACAAGAATTTTGAGGATGGATCCTGTCAGGGTTTAATAGAAGTAACTGCCATAAACCAAGGAGATGTACTGTTGTGAAAATATTTCACAAAATTTTATCATCATCAAGGATCTGTTATTAAAATTGTTAATAGTATTTTTCTGATAAAGGGTTTGTCTGTTATTGATGGTGTTGAATTTGTGTGCCTTTTGTAGCAAATGGGTTGCAGGGAAAAGTTGGGAAACCAGCATTTTTGGAAGATTGGATTACCACAATCACTCCTTTAAATGCAGGGGAGTCTGCATTCAAGGTCACATTTGATTATGGTGAGGAGGTTGGACAGCCAGGGGCATTCATAATTAGAAACAATCATCATAGTGAATTCTACCTCAGGACTCTCACACTTGAAGATGTTCCGGGGCATGGCAGAATTCACTTTGTTTGTAATTCCTGGGTCTACCCTGCTGATAAGTACGATACTGACCGTGTTTTCTTCACTAATCAGGTAAGATTAATTTGCTTGATACTAGGAGCGTCTGCAATGGGATTGTGAAGAACTGTGTGCTAAAGGAATGTGTTTGTTTTATCTGCCTGCAGACATGTCTTCCAAGTGAAACACCAGGGCCGTTACGTAGATACAGAGAAAGGGAACTGGTGAATCTGAGGGGAGATGGGACTGGAGGGCTTAAGGAATGGGACCGAGTTTACGACTACGCTTACTATAATGATTTGGGAATCCAGACAGGATCCTGGAATACGCCCGCCCTGTTCTTGGAGGGTCTGTAGAGTATCCTTATCCTAGGAGAGGGAGAACCAGTAGACCACCATCTGAAACAGGTGGATATTTGATACACAAATTCATATTGTTTTCGCATGATTTTATAAAAGGATGAAATATAATGGATTTCTGCTATTCTTTTCATTGACAGATCCTAACACCGAGGGCAGATTGCCTCTTCTGATGAGCTTAAACATTTATGTTCCAAGAGATGAACGATTTGGTCATATCAAGATGTCTGACTTCCTGGCTTATGCCCTGAAATCTCTTGTTCAATTCCTTCTCCCTGAGTTTGAGGCTCTATGTGACAGTACTCCCAATGAATTCGACAGCTTCCAAGATGTATTTGATCTCTACGAAGGATTCAAGGTCCCAGATGGCCCTTTACTCGACAAAATTAAGGAGAACATTCCTCTTGAGATGCTCAAGGAACTTGTTCGTACTGATGGGGAAGGACTCTTCAAGTTCCCGACGCCCCAAGTCATCAAAGGTATTGCATACATAAAACAGCTTGGAATCTTTGAAGCCATGTTTCCGTATTTAGTTTTTGTACAATTGATGATGGTTTTATCATGCTGGAGCAGAGGATAAGTCTGCGTGGAGGACTGATAAAGAATTCGCAAGAGAAATGTTGGCTGGGCTCAACCCTGTTCTCATCCGTCTACTCCAAGTAAACTACAGCTTTCTTTCTAATATTTTTAAAATGCCCTGTTTGTTTTCTGAGAAAGTGGAACTTGGAAAGGCTTCCTGACTTAGTTTTCTTTTCCTCCATCTATAATAACTTGTTCTGTCTATGTTGTTTGCAGGAGTTTCCTCCAGAAAGCAAGCTGGATCCCGAAGTTTATGGCAACCAAAACAGTTCAATACCAAAGAACACATAGAGAATCACCTAGATGGCCTTACTATCAACAAGGTAACATTCTTAGGTTCCTTCTTTCTGACTAAATTTTCGAACAAAACACGTTTAATTTGTGTATTGCTTTGTACTAGGCATTGGAGAAGAAAAGGCTATTCATATTAGATCACCATGATACTTTGATGCCATAATTCGAGGAGGATAAAACACAACTTCCACGAAAAACTTATGCCTCAAGGACCGTCCTCTCTTCTTGAAAGATGACTAACTTCAAGCCACCGCAATTGAATTGAGCCTACCACATCCTCGATCGGGATAAATTCGAGCCGCCAAGAAGGTATACACGCCAGTTGCACATGGCTTAAAGGTTCCACGGCAACCGGCTAAAGCTTATGCCGCCACACGACTCCGCCATCACGCCTCCCGCCCATTGGTAAGTAATCTATCAAAGTAAAGTGAGTACAAGCTGGGGCTTAAATCAATAAGGTTATGAATATATTTTTTTATTCGGGGTTGCGGTGCTGAATAATACGTCGTGAATCGAGCCATTTGTGATCGCGAACCACAGGCGTACTGAAAGTGTGCTTCATCCGATTAACAAGCTGATCCCCTACTCCGCGATACAATGAATATAAATGCATTAGCTCTAAGAAATCCTCATCAATGCCAGGAGTGGAGAGCACGCTTATCCATCAAAGTATGCCATGGAAATGTCATCTGCATTTATAAACCGGTTTTCACTGAGTAGCACTTCCCCGCCGACCCCATCAACAGTACATGGTTTTTTTCTTTCGCTTCCGTGACCAATCTAGTGAAAATGGTGGTTTTCATTTTCATCTAATCGCATGTCGCTTCTTTTCAGAGGAATGTGGCGGAAAAAGGATTCTGATGCCCCTCATGGACTCCTCGCCGTGTTAGATGACTACCCTTATGTCGTTGGATGGACTTGAGATCCGTCGCCATAGAGACATGGGTGGAAGACTATTGCTCATTCTACTACAAGACCGATGAGATGGTCGAGAAAGACTTTAGCCCAAACATGGTGGAAGGAACTCGTGGAAGAGGGTCATGGTGACAAGTAAGATGAGCCATGGTGGCCTAAAATGCAAACCCAGGAAAGAGCCGATAGACACATGCACCATTATCATCCTGGTGGCTTCTCGCTCTCCATGTCAGCAGTTGGAATTTCTGGCAAGATCCTTATGTCCGGCTTCCTTCCAAACCGCTCCAACCATAAGTCGCATTCATGCCTCAAGAAGGCACTCCTGTATGAAGAGCTCAAGTTCAATCTCAAAAGGTTTCAAACAATCAACGCCTAACCGCACCCTTCGCATCTCCTTACTGAGATCTGGTCTGCATTCCTCCGATGAGGTTTATCTTGGACAAAGAGACACTCCCGAGTGGACTCGATGCAACACCTTGAAAGCTTTTGAGAAATTCGAGGAAGCCATGTGTGACATTGAAGAAACATCATCAAGAGAAATGGAGACGAGAGATTTAAGAATGTAGTTGGCCTCGTGAATGGCCATACACACGTCTACCACGAGCGGCGTGGCTTACCGCAAAGGAATTCCCAACAAGGTCTCCATCTAAATTTGTCCTGAAATTCATGTACGAGCTATTGATCAAAATGACTTAAGTACACATAACAAGATCGTGATACAAACAGAATATGGTTTTTCTATGTCAGAAAGCATTCATATCCATGCTTATATACAGAATAAAGATACGATTTGTTGCTAGAAAATCGGAAAATTTCTCATGGTGTCATTTTCTTGGTTCTAAATGGGCCTACTTAATTTTTTTAGACTTATGCTCTACTTCGGTCTCCAGGTAAAGATCCGATCAACTTTGATTTGCACATATATGACAAATGCCCTCAATACCATTTTTTTATTTTTTATTTCATGTTTTCACTAAATATTCGATGTATTCATCCTATTCCTCGATTGATTAACAAAGCTGCGATCATCCATCTTGTTTACAAATAAATAATTTATGATACAATATAGTAATCACATTACCAATTGCTTTTATAAACGGAGACCATATACTTCATTTTAGTGATCCAACTAAGTCAAACATAAATTATTTGATAATATTAATTTGGATCCCCATAAAAAATGGATCTAATTGCACTTTGCGCTCCAAATTGTTGATGATTCAATCAATCTTTCTTAGGTGAAATAGAGGATATCTCGATTGTGGGAGAGAACGAGGAAAAATAAGTTAACCCTTCCAAATAGCCCAACAAATGACAGTCATCAAAAGGCTTAAACCCATATAGCCTCGATATGTCCAAATGATATTCAACGGTCTCTCTACCCAAGTAGCTGTGGCCCATGATCAAAAGGACCTGCAACTAGCGAATCATGTTATCCTTACCTTCCAACCAATCGATCAATCTCGCTATTTTTACCTTTCAATAAACCCCTTTGATTCCACTTTTGTAGTAATGTATAATCTCGATCTCAAATTTTATGCCTACAAACAATTTGTTTTCCAATGATGGCAAGAATCATGTTAATACTGGGAAAGATGCACATGGTATGCACCTGGTATGTACCTAATATGCACGATTATTAAAATTAATTATTTTGTTCAATATATAAGATATATGAAATCATGTACAAATTTAAAACTATATTTGGTTTCAAAAAATAAAAAATAAACTTTAACTAGCATAAGATATACTTGTTAAAAAGTCGCACCTGGTATGTACCTAATATGCACGATTATTAAAATTAATTATTTTGTTCAATATATAAGATATATGAAATCATGTACAAATTTAAAACTATATTTGGTTTCAAAAAATAAAAAATAAACTTTAACTAGCATAAGATATACTTGTTAAAAAGTCGATGATACATGCACCATTATCACCTAGGTGGCTTCGCCTCCCAGCAACCCGAAAATCCGCACTTGAGAAACGGTAAACATCAAAATCTGAAATTTTCAGATCTCGATAATCTAAACGGACTTCACCGTTGAATCGCCCTCGCGAATCTAAATTTATCACGCCACCTCGGTGACAATAATTTCAAGTTTTTCGAGGCACGAGTAAGACGGCAGACACTGCGGCACCGGAGCGGTGGCCCATGAGGAGTCACGTGTCAAGTGTAAGATGAGTCAAACAAAAGGCTCAAGTGGGACCCATGGGGGACAAATGGCACCATGTGGTTGGGTGGAAATCCCAAAGTGAGTGGATGAGGATAAGGGGGAAATCCAAGGAGCCACTAAGCAGCGACATGGCAGCTGAAGACACTTTCGACCCAACTCGACCAAATCAAGTTGGGAGAGAGGAGAGATGGAAAGAGGGGATAGAGTTTGTAGAGAGCCCACATTATCTCTAGATTTTCCCATGATCGCTAGACAACTCCTATTGGAAAGAAGAGGCAAAGTTGATCCCCACTGCAAGGGCTACGCATGGGTACCGGGATTATGGAGTTTCGACAACTCCGGGAGATAGAGGATTTTCCTACTCGGTTTACTTTAAGCCTAAAGGCTTTATAATGGTATGAGCTGTTTATGGGAGGCCATAAGAGGCCAAGTGACTTAGTTCCAAGACTTAGGACTGAAGGTAGAGATTTTATGACCAGTTATCACATAGTCCTAGACTGTTGTGGGTTAGGGTTTGATCCTGAAACCAAAAGTTTCCAGGTTTCATGGCTTGTTTGATGTTGTATGAATGTTTTGAATCAAACTGGTTCATGTTTATGAAGGGGATCAGAGGTACTCCTATTGACGGGTCCAAGATTGTGACCTGTTGTATGTTATGGCTTGTATAAATATGCAAGCAGGGAAGAAGAACATGTTAATGCATGCTATTGATGTATTAACATGGGTTGTATATGGATGCTAATTTATATGTATCAATTATAATTATCCACAGATGTAACGTTCACAGAAGACTCATATACATGTGGTTATGAATGAAAATGCATTGGCATCATGCATTAATATGCACGGGTATATCACATTGAGTCAGCGGTGCATGGTATGGCTTATTCAATCGATGGTGGATGGTCGTGAGCTCTAAAATGGGACAAAAGTCCAAGGTAGGGACTCACGAGGGTGTAAAGCCATGTAAGTGGCAAGTTATGTGGTGTATGAGCAAGAAAAGGGTTAAATCCTCTGTGTGAAAAGCCCGACTCTGGTGAGAGACCCACAGATATCCTAAAAGTTCTGTATGGGTGTGAGAGACCCGCGGTATTATCCGAAAAGTTCTGTACTGGTGTGAGAGACCCGTGGTGTTATCCGGAAAGTTCTGTATGGGTGTAAGAGACCCGCGACGTGAGTCGAAAAGTTCTGTTGCCTAAAGAAGACACACAGTCATAGTTATCACTTTCGGGATGTCGAGTCAAGTGATAGAGCCTTGATCGACTCAGGGATTAGTTACCCACGGCACCCATCGCGTTAAATGCAGCCGACAAGGGCTCCTGTGATATGGTGTCATTGGGTACTGTATCATGACGGTTGTCACCTTAGCATAAGATGCTATGGTGGAGTCAAATGAGCGACTTTATGATATAAGCATGAGGAGTCTCATCTCATGCATGATAAGGAACATTTCATATAATGTTGCATAAATTGTAAGAAATGTGATTGATGTTTTTTTGTACGCCATTGCATGTATATTTTAGGTGGGGAGTAACCTCAGGAAAACTTTCATTAAGTATCAAGCCACTTTGCGGTGGAACTATTTTTCAAGTATGTAAGGGGAGGTAACTGGTTCAGGAGCTCAGCTATGAAATTGGTCAGGTTGTGACATTTTTAAGTTATTTTGTAATATTGGGATAAAATATCCAGTTTTTACATGTAAATAATGTGTTTTGTAATAGAAATTGAGTTCTAGGTTGTTCCAGTGTTATGTTAATATTTTACCCAGAGTTTCTATTGCTTGAAAAATGAGTACAATTGGAAGCAGTAGCAAAAAATATTGCATCTGAGTGAATTTGGAAGGTGCAGGAGGGAATGGAATGGGCTACTTCCCAATTTCGTGTTTCGTCGACAGGAGCCCTTGGCCAGAGAGTGCATGCTAGGCTGAGGCGCAAGCCAGGGTTATACACAAGTACGCACATCGGGCGCGCACGACAGTGGTTTTGTGCACGAGATAGGGAGCTCACTGGGCGACCGAGGAGTTTCACTGCTGACAGATAGCGGACCGCATGTCCCAACATGGTTCATCGTGGTCGCGATATCGCGGACACTGGAGGCCAGCCGAAGTCGCGGCTGTGATTACCAGAGAATCGTGGTCGCGACCGAGATTCCGGTGTCGCACAGTGGCCGATCACTCGCAGGGGCCGCTCCGGGTCGCGACACGGGTTTTGCGGTTACGCTGCAGGGGACTTCGCCTTAAGACTCCGAGGTCCGCTGAGACATGGCTTTTTCGGCTGCCACAGACAACTCGCTGTTGGCGCATTAATGCGTCCTCGTGTCATGATAGCACCAGTTATTAGTCGGGTCAGTTCTGGGGTCGCGACCACTTCGGGTCACGTATGCAGGTGTCTCAAGGAAAAGGGAAAAGGTCGTCGGCTAAGCACGGCGCATGTGGCCTGGGTCGGGACCGGGGCACCCGGTCAGGATCGAATTTTAGCGTAATAGGCCCTAGGCGCGGATGGTTTTGGGTCGCGATCGAGGTAGGCGTAGCAGCAGCCGCAGGATGCAGCGCTTCATGCATCGACGACAGCTACCAAGGCAACAAGGCGAAAGACGACTGGCGCAGCACGTGCATTGTGCATACGACTCCATCTACTGCAGCGGCACTATGCCGCATTGTTTCGCCACTGCTCGGTTTCATTCAAAAAAAAAAAAAAAAAAAGACTCCGAAGCCTTAGGCCACACTAAGGCCGCAACAATTTCGAAAATAACTTATGCGTGCTTCCTTCCACACACCACCCAATCATGAGTACGGCAGCCTGTCCAATCTCATAAGGTTTTCCTAAAACAATCATCATTCAATTGCTGCACTTTCTCGCATCTCCCTTGTCGAGACTTCGTCACGACCAAAACTTGAGTCGAGATCCAGCCTAGATTCGACCTTAAGAGTTTCTATTTATCCACACTTGCAGTCAAAATGGCCAATCAAACTAAAGTTATATATCTTTTTTTCTTATGTTCAAATATAAAATCACATTCATAATAAATACATACTCTTATACATTCCATAATAATAAAAATATCCTTTTAACTTAAAATTTGTATCTAAAATAGCATATATAATTCAAAGTATATTGTTTATTAAAATCAACTTCAAACAACCAAATAAACATAAAGGTGTTTGACATCACTAAAAATCTTATGGGTAGATTAAAATCCTTAAATTTATTCATCATTCTTAAGTTATTCCAAAGAATCCTGAATTGTTTTGAACACTCTCAAGCATTGTATGTGGTTCCAACTAATTTTGCATCAAAAAGTCATCAAAAAAAAAAAAAAAAGAAAGAACGAGCATTTCCACGTCGCTTCAATAAAGGGTGTTTTTCACACGAGGCTAGTCGATACAATTAATATTTAGGAATACTTTAAATGTGATTTAACAGTTAATTAATACGAGATAAATAAAATAAATACTACATCATACCTTATCAACACATAATAAAACATATTTCTAACACAATTATTTAATTGTAATTAAATAAATAAAAAATATATACATACATATTAACACACATAACAACCAGCACCTAACATATCACAAAAATAACCATTTTTCAATCAATTCAATCAAATAAAATGATGCAAATGTAGTGAGACATATACTTATGCAATGCACTATTGTTTTCATTTCACCAAAGGATATTTCGCACTCGATATAATCCTCATTCCTGAGTCTTCATGGAATAGATCTGGGGGGGTCTTTCACCGAGACCTCTCTTTCTTCTTAATTCACCTCTCATGCCTTCTTTCGCATTACTATATTTTCATTTATTTATTCACTTAACATTATTATCAATTTCAATCAAGATACATGTGGAACACCATGCAATTCTCTTCAATTATTCATAACTAATAAAACAAAAATTACAATAACTACAATAACATATAATTTTCACCAATTTCACATACATACTGATGATGCCTTTTCAACCTAACTAGGGTCGAGCGTGTCGGGTCGTTGGGCCGGAACTGTGAGGTGTCAGGGTCGGTCCAAAGGCCTGATCGTCTGGCCGAGATAGGACTATCACGGGCTGGAATAGGGATCGCTACAATGCCAGCCCACGCACTTGGGCTAAGTGGCACTCCTCCGCAAAAACAAGAAAGAAGTGGGATCTACAGGCTACCGCGGTCAAGCCTCGATGCCTAAGTCATTCAGAAAAGAGAGACCGCTTAGAGGGTGAATGTGTCGCAGAGGAATGCGTATCAAGACGGGCGTATCTTCAATCGATGGGGTGACCTCAGATGAGCAAGATCGTTCAACCACTGAATGGTGACTAGGAGGTTCCTATCGATGAGATATTTTTGTTATTATCTCCAGACGGATTCGTAAAGGATATAGAAAGAATCGCTTTATTCGGGATGATCTTCTCCTTCCTTTAATGGGATCCGATTCGATGATGATCTATTATCGTTTTCTTCCTTACTGGGTGAGGTTTGGTCGATTTGTAATAATATATTATTAGGATTACTATTCTATTTTTCGCACTCTATGGGAGACTTCCCATAACGGCCTGGGCCTCATTCGGCCGACACCAAATGCTTGGACGCTCGGCGCAAAAGGCCCAATGCTTCCAACGGGCATGTCTCTCATTCGGGGGTTTGCTTTGAGTGAGCCCAGTGTTTCGTTAGGCCGGGCCCTTTGGGCCCGCTAAGTGGGCCTCGTGGAGCCTTATTTTTCAAACCCTAATACTGGCCAGCCCCTGCCCTCGTGGTACCCGGCGCACGCGGGCAAGGGTCGTAACGTGTCTCAGCCGGTGCAATTTCCACCGTGCGGTCCCGCCCTGTATCGGATTAGCCAGGCTCTGGGTCACCGCCATTCGGTCTTGCATGACAATGATGACTCTTCTGGCTGAGCTCATTTCTCCCACTCCTTTCATTTTCCTTCTGTTTCTTTCACATCCTCTCAAGCCTAGGTGCCTCTCGCTTCCTGACCTTTCGCTTTAGCGAGTTCCCGACTTCCTTCTTAGTCTTCCGTCCGAGCCCTTGTGCGTAGTCTTTCTCCGGCAAGGTCTTTCGGATAGCCTTTCTGGCATTTCCGGTCCACCGCGCCTTGTCTTCTCATTCCTTTCTAGCGATACGACGAGGCGCCAGTGGTCGAGTCGGCCGAATTTTCTTTTCATTATTTATTTTCATCATGGGTCCGGTCGTTTTCCTCGCAGACGATGGTGACTCTTCTGGGCTTATCACTGTCTCCGACGAACCGAAGGCGGTTCCGAACGTCACGGCCGAGCTTTGAGATGCCCTAAGCCTCCTCTTCCCTCTGGAGAAGGGTAAAGGAAAATAACCCGATTAAATACCCCGGGGCTCAGATTTCTAAGATCCGCTGTCAAGATGCGACCGTGGAACCTAAAGAGGCCTGGGCTCTTCATATGGGCCACCTTCGCAGACGCGACAAATTCTCTTCTGCCGGTGTGGTCCCCGACGCTAATTCTATGTGGTCTCGCGCCAAAGATGGTGTGGCTTCTTCGAAGTGGCCTCGATAACGGCTCGCTTCCCTCCGCATCCCTTCATAAAAGGGTTTCCTTGAAGACTTCAATGTCCGCCCTTCAACTCGCGCCCAATGGTTAGTATCGGTTGGTTTGTTGGTTTTCTTTAGTGATTGTGGGGCTCTGTCCCTGCCAAAGATAGCTCTCGCTTCTTTACCTTTTTAGCCCGAAGGAGACATCCGAGGGCTTTTTATTTTTCTGAGTTCTCAAGGCCTCTCAGGATTGATCTTCCCTCCTCCCACAGACTGTGGAAGGGAAGCTATTTTTTCGTTAGTGGTCGTAATTGGGAGTATGACCCTCTCGACAAGGATGACACCCTGGGCGTTCCGGTGGCTTGGACCACCCTCGAGAATCTTCGTGAGTGTTCGTCTGGCTGGGTTATAACTTCAGCGTATCACCGGGTATCTCTCGATTCTCGCACCGTCTGTGATGCTCTCAGTACTTGGACGATCTTAGCGTTGAAGATAACGCCATAGCGCTGGCGCACGAAAGTGTCCTTCTCGCCCCACTGAGCCGATCAAGCCTGATGTTCCCGGGTCCTCAGTTCGAGGTCTATCATTCGTCGCTCCGAGGCCTTTACCTCCTTCCACCATGAAAGTTCTCCCGTCATTCTTCACGCCAAACCAATTAGGGGAACCGTCGTCTACTTGGAGATGGTGTCCCTGAAGCCCTGAGCGTGAAACGAAAAATCCTGACTTCGCTGAAAGACGGCCATGGTCAAGGTTCCGAGGTCGGGGCATCTTCATCTTCCCCGTCTACTCGTGTCCATAAACCGGAACGGGTGCAGTCGCCTCTGGTTAAGGCTCCTATAGTCTTGAGTTCGCTGGCCCCATTCTCGGGTCCGCGCGAGGCGCAGGGTCCCGTGGGGCCGCGAGGCCAAGCATGGGCCACACTCCATTATCGTTGAATCCGCCTCACCGAAGAGGGCTAAGTCACCTTCTCGAAGGGCTTTAAGAGGCGAGGAGGAAAGATCCCTGAGTCTAAAATCATGAGACTCGGGACTCTTACTCACAATGTCGAACTCGCAGCAGTTTCGCTCCATTCTTAAGGATTCCGATCTTAAGAGGCCTAGCCATACGCCCGTCGATGAGGCTTTCGACCATCTCCAGGGGTCGCTCCAGAAGTTCCCCGCACCTTGTCATATTTGATTCCATTTTGAGTCAGCTCGAACTCTGCAATAGATGTCGATTTTATGTCGGGTGTGCGTGTGGCTACTCATTTTCAAGGGTTTCCGCCGTGAAGGCCAAACTAAACGACAGTTATGCCAAAGCGCCTCGGCTTCATAAGGTGAGGGGGTGGCTTCCTCACATCCGGAAGTGACCGAAATGCGAGGTCAAAAAGTAACATATGATGTCGAGGAAGCTGAAGCTCAAATCCGACTGGCATACACCGCGCGTCTGCCCTGGCCGAGGGTGGGAAGACGAGGCCCGAACAAATTAAGGGCGGCCAAGCGCGAGCTTCGCGGGAGCCTGGATGATTCGAGGGTCGCAGAACGACTTGACGTGGAGGCTGGGGACTGGCCGCGCCGCCCAAGATGAACTTCAGATGGTTAGGATGAGTTTTCACATCCCAAGGAAGCCGAGTCTAATAAGAATCGCTGCGGCGATCAAAGACCCATCCGCGTGATGACGACGCCGTTGACGAGGCTCGCCGCGAGGTTAACGAGGTACGCCTCTATGGAACGCCCGACCGAGGAGTGCGCCGCGGTCGCTGGGATCTTCATCAAAGAAATAACTTTGGTGGCTCAAATGGATGAAGTTATCGAAGACCTGAGGGCCTATACTTCACTCAATGGGTTTCGTGGTCACTTCTTCGTATTAGCTACGTTAACGCCATTCTACTGGATTTCAACTTGACCTTCCCAAATGATTTATGAGGATGAAGGGTCCTTCTTCTCGCCGACATTCGGAGAACCGGCACCCCCGCTGAGGCCCACTCCCCTTCTTCACCGTCCGCTCCTTCTGATGCATGATCTCCTCGCGGCACGTCTTCACCGCCTCGATGCTCCGCTTATACTTTTTTTTTTTTATGATTATTAGCCTGACCCAAGACATTCAGGAATTGCCCCGATGAATACTCAATTTCAGACTTCACTTCTTTCGCCTACTTGTGCTCTTCTCAACGCTCTTTGGGTTACATGGCCCGAGGTGGCAATGAGCTTGTCAAATTTGCGGTTGTCGTTCCCGGACGCTAATAACTCGAGCCGATTCGACCCATGGGCCGCATGGCCAGCCAGAATGGCCGGTGCCTGGCCAATGTGTCGCCAGTCTGGCCACTGGCCTGCTGAGTCAATCTGATCAGGCTGCATGGCCGCAGAATGGTTGAGCTCGCCACGTAAGCCGCCGGGCTCATTTACCGACTTCGCTTCGAAATAAACTGATTTCAGGGCCGTGACGGCCAAGTGTAGAATGGTTGAGCCTGCCAATGTGAACTGCCAGTCTGCAGTCGACTCGCTGAGTCAAACCGGGATTTCCAGCCGTATGGGCCTCGAGCAGAATGGTTGAACTCGCCAATGTGAACTCGGGCTCCATCTACCGACTCGCCTCGAGTCAACCGATTCCCGGGCCGCATGGCCTGGGTAGAGTGGTCGAACTCGCCGTAGGGAGTCAGCCGGGCTCGGGTTTACCGATTTTACTCGAGTCAAAATGATTCCTAGGCCGCATGACCGCGGTAGAATGGTTGAGTTCGCCAATGTGAGCCGCTGGGGTCTGGCTTCTACCGACGGTCCGAGTCAGAACCGATTCCCAGCCGCATGGCCTCGCGGCCGAACGTGAACATCGAGCTCAGCCACAATGAGTCGTCTGGCCTACCGACGGCCCGAGTTGAATCGTTCCAGCCGCATGGCCCGGGTAGAGTAGACGAACTCGGGCCGCAGTGAGTCGGGCCCGGCTTCTACGATTTTGGTTTGAGTCGAAATGATTCAGTCGCACGCCCGTAGAATGGCCGAGCTCGCTAACGCCGAGCCGGCCAGCCCGCCAACCGATTTTACCGGAAAGTTGAACCGATTCCAGCCGCATGGCCTCAGGTCGAATGATTGAGCTCGCCATCGAGCCGGGCTCCATCTACCGATTTGCCCGAGTTGAACCGATTCCTAGGGCCAGCTGGGCCTCGTGTCGGTCGATCAAACTCGCCGAGTGAGTCACAGTTCGGCTTACCGATTCGCTCGAAAGTCGAATGATTCCAGCCGCAGGGTCTCGTGGTCGAATGATCAGCTCACGCGGAGTCGCTGGCCTCTGTAGCACGGGTCGAGTACGAGAAGCCCGAAATGATCTGACTCGTGAACAGGTGATTCAGCGGTGAGGCACCGAACCCGTCAAAGTGAGCCGCGCGGCTTCGCGCTGCGGGCCGAGTGGCGATATACTCGAGCCGATCGAACTCCCGGGAAGGGGACGGCGCCGAGTGCACGAACTTGTCGCTGAGCCACTGGCTCGGGCGCTACCGAGCGGCGATATAAATGAGCTAATCTGATCTCAGTAGCCGTGGACTCAGACAGAGTGTGACGAACTCGGCTAAAGTGAGTCACAGTTCCTCGGCGCCGTACTGAAAGTGGCGAGAGCAAATTTGCCGATCTGACTTCTTAGGGGAAGGCGGATCTGGCCGAGTAGACGAACTCAGCGAGTCACGGGCTCCGGCGCCGTGGGTCGAAAGGGCGATATAAATTCGAAATGATCCCACCGTAGCGCGACTGTGCGCAGTAGATGAACTCAGCGAAGCCATTGATCCGGCGGCCGCGGGCAGAGTGGCGATATAGCCTCGGCGCTTAATCAATTTCGTAGCGTGGACTCGTGCGCAGTGTGGCAACTCGCCAAAGCGTAGCTACCGGGTTTCCGGGCGCCAGGCCAGCGGCGAAGTATAGCCTCGAGCCGATCCGACTGTGTAAAGGCGGACTTACGCAGGTAGCACGAACTGGCCAAAGTGAGCTGGTTGGCTCCGGCGCCAGGGTCGAGTGGCGATATATAGCCCGAGCTGACTGACTCCGTATCGCGACTGTGCGCAGTGGTAGACGAATCCCGCCAAAGTGAGCCGGCCACGGGCGCCGCGGCCGGGAGCGGCGATATAGCCCGAAATGATCCGACCTCAGCACGCGACAGCAGAGTAGAAGAACTCGTCAACGTGAGTCAAGGCGTCACATTCGAATTTCGATTTACTTGAAAGGTGCGAGAGCATCTTTAATGTCGATTTATGGAGAATTTGAAACGCCAGGTGACTTTTTGAGTGCTTGCCTTCTTATAAATGATGGTTTCATTGCTAAGGAGTTTATACTTTGAATATTCTCGCCTCTTCAAAGGAATCAAATATGTAAAGTAGATGAAGCAGGTTTAAGTTCGTCGCTGGGATCCGCCCGAAGATTCTCGGGTTCAACTATTGACTTCGTCAGGAGTTGTGTTTTTCCCCAGTCTCCCCTTTATGGAGTCATGTTATTCCTAGCTCGTGCTGGTGAATGTGTCTCGGGAGAGTGGCTACGATTTCAGGTCGCCTTCTCCATCTTCTATTCTTCTTTCTCTTCCTCTTTTCTTTCTTCTTCTCTTTCTTTTTCATATTTTCTTCCACATCTCATTCTCCCCTTTTTTGTTTCTTCTACACACACTCCTTCCATCCTTTTTTTGTTTTTCCTCTTCTTCCACATCTGTTTCTCCCTCTTTCGCACAAACTCCTTCCATCCATTTTTTCTTCTTTTCCTCTTTTCCACCTATTTTCTTCCTGAAGTTTTTTTTTTTTTTTTTGAGGGAACCGCTTCAGACCGAAAGGGTTTCCAAGATGTAATCGATGACACTAATGGGTCAGAATCGAATGTAACTGGACTAGAATAAAGAAAGACTTTTCCTTTATGTCTTATTATGTAATTTTTCGAGCATTATATGTTTGAGTCGCTTAGACGCCTTAACAAAATAACCAAGAATGGTCGAATCATTAACTAAAAATTGCTAAATCTCCATTTAAGATTACAAACCAAGGTCTACTGATAAAAACGTTTAAGATGTTCTGCATTCCAGGCATGCTGTAAAATTTTCCCCTCCTCTGTTTGGAGCTCATAATTGCCTGGCCTGACGACTCGAGATATGATGTAGGGGCCTTCCCAGTTGGGGCCCCATTTCCCATATGTTGGATTCTTCTCACGCAAGAATTTTTAAGATCCAAATCACCCGACATGTAGCTCCCCGGGTTTGACCCGTTGTAGTACTCGCTGCCTTCCTTGGTAGTCTTCTCAGACGCTTTTAGAACCTCCGTCGCATTTTTTCTAATCTAAGAGGATCTTAAATTTTCTGTGACTTTGAGAGCCTCACATCAGGCTCTACCGCCGCTAACTCCGATCCTCGGGGGACTTTAATCCGACCCTAATGTGGCCATCGTCTGCCAAAGGCCAGGCGAATGGGGTTTCTGCTGTCGATTTCTCAGAGCTGGCCCCAGAAGCCTATAGCACTTGGGGAGGTATTCTACCCACCTCCCTTTAAGATCTTCCGCTTGGTCTTCAAGGCGTACTCCTTAAGGGTTCTCATGGTGACTTCTACCGTCCGCTGGGGACCGAGGATGTAGCCTGAGACGAGCAGTAATTTATTCCGAGCCCTAAGACAAATCCCACCTGGCGCGTCAAATTGTTTCTCCGCTGTCCGACATCGGCCTGGGATACAAAACTTGCATATGATGGCCTCGCCACACAAAGTCAAGCAGATCTTCCGTTTCCAGGATTACGGCTAAAGGCTCTGCTCGTACCCACTTGGTGAAGTAATTCATCATGACGATGATGAACTTACATTGGCCTTTCCCAAGGGGCGTGTAGGTCCCAAGATGTCTAAACCCCATTATTGAAGGTCAGGCTCTTTGATTGATGTCAAGGGCCTCATGGGAGCGTGAGATCTCGCGTGCTCCCGCATCTTCAGATTTCTCTGACTAGGTCGGGTCGTGATCTTGAGCATTGTAGGCCAGTAGTATCCTTGTCTTAAGACCTTTCCTACCAATGCTCGAGCTCCGATATGATTTCCGCATATACCCTCGTGTACTTCTCTTAGCACGTATTCAATGTTTTTTCCCGCGATGCACTCGGGAGGACGTAAGGTGAAGAAACCCGTCACAGCTTCCCTGCGATTAGTGAACCTCGCAATTTCTGGCCTTATTTTAGCCGCTTCTTCTGTCAGCCGTAGATTATCCATTGACATTATATAATCCCAAATGGGGTCCATCCACGTCCTGACCCGACCAAGCAACCTCCACATCGCTGCAGACGATGTAGGGCTCGCAAAGCCGACGTGGCTGACCAGGTCCCTTCTCCCCTGGGTGGAGGCTGGCGGCTTAACCCCTGCCAAGGCGGCCTGTACTTGAGTTCTCCCCGCTCCGGGGACATGTCTGACTTGAACTAGCACGAATTTTTTTAATAAATATCGTACCTTTTGGAGATATAGGATCATCCTTCCACTTTTGGCTTCGTAAGTGTCTTCTATTTGCCTTACTACTACCGAGTCGCGCAGATATCTAGCCTGGGCCAACTTCCAAAGGAATGGGCGAGATCGAGGTTCGCTATGACGCCTCATACTCCTACTCGTTTGTCGAGGCTTGAATCCGACCTGAGTGCGTACTAATGTCTATCTCTTCCGAGAGGTCAAGATTAGACCTCGTCCGTTCCTCAGGCATTCGAGGCTCCATCTATAGAGAGTTTCCAGATTGGGAGACCATTCTTTGCTTGAGCGTTTCCGGAAAGGTGTTCCGTCGAGGTGAATTCCACACGGGTCGCCATGGCGACTCCGCCTTTATTGCGCGGGCCAGATTCGATGTCGAACTCTCACCTCTATGGCCCACTTCATCGCCTTCCGAGACTTCAGTTTATGTAACACTTGCTTCATCTGCATTCTCATTGAACTCTATGGTGTGAGCCCGAAGCAAGGGCGAGCTCCGAAAGTCATGCACAAGGTCAAAATTAGTTTCTCCATCCTCAAATCTTCTTATTCGCTCTCTCAAAGCTCTACGCAATAATAAACCGGATCGGTGACCGTTTTGTCTCCGACTTCCAGGATAAGACCGGTCGAGAAGTCCGATACGCCTGGCATAGAGGAGGAGCCCCCTTCCACAGGACTTACTGTAATGGGAGGGAGCCCAACATGTTTCTGCCGAAATGCCTCCTCCCACCTCGTATCCCATCGGAAAGGCCCTTCAGACTTGGAAGAAAGGTCAGCATTTATCACTTGCCCTCGGGATACGACCTAGCTTTTAAGGCAAGAATCCTTCCACGCACGAACTTCCTTTATACTGACAAGGCATGTCGAAAGCACATCCTTTATCTCTGGTCTGGATTTACTAATTCCTCTATTGACTATGAAACCCGTGAATTTTCCTACCGAGCACCCAAGGCACACTTCGCCGGATTCGCCATGTTGTAATTTCAAGATCCGGGAACGCCTTAAATGAGTTATGTGGAGCCCAAATTGCGGGTGGATTTTACCAACATGTCATCTACGTACACCCCTCCATAGTCAGGCCTATCTCGCTTTGGAACATCCTGCTCACCAACCTCCGATAATGAGCCCTGCAGGTTGAGCCCGAATGGCACTCACATTGATAACAATAGTTCCTCATAAACAGGACGAACGGTAAGTCTTTTCGGGTCACCCGGGTCTATATCGATCCGTCAGAATGAGAAGGCATCCATAAACTGAGGGAGTTCGTGGGCCCGCAGCGGGCATCTACGATGAGGTCGATTCATGAAGCCGAGGAAACTGCCCGGGCACGCTGATGTCGCGAAGTCGATGCAGTCGCCATTTGCCATTCGCTTGACGAGTACGACGCTACTAGCCATTCAGGTATTCACTCTCCCGATCGCTCCCGGCCAGAGGAGTTTGCCGACTTCCTCGCTGATGGCTTTTTGTCTTCCCAGATGAAGCTCCTCCTCTTTGTTTGATTGGTCAAGGATGGGCCGACGTCACTCGTGGATGATTATCGATCAATTCCTCCCATGTCTCGTTGTTTCCATAAGACGCCTTGCTCGCCTTAAAAAATGGATAAGGAGGTTTTTGAGGTCTTCCGCTAGTTTGCTTCTATAGGCAAGATGTTCGTGGTCGCCGCCCAACAAGCATCTGCCCAGCTTTTCCGAGGGCTCAGGTCGAGTGAGTACCTCGTCACGCATGTCGAGCTCGGTTTGGCATATGTTGTCTACCGCTTTTGCTTCATGGATGTCGAAAACATTCCCTAGCCACTGCTGATTCTCGAACCATTCCTACTCCGTTTACTCAGAGGGAATTTGATCATCATGTGATATGCTAAGAGATGTATTTTTATCAGATTAAGAGCAGGGTCTACCCAAGAAGATGTTATAAGGTATTGTGGCGCCTACGACGAGGAATCTTGGCCGAGTCGCCGCCGGTACTGGGATCCCTAAGGTGAGTACCAATTGTATTGAGCCTAGAGGTAATACCTTTTCCCCAGAGAACCCCCGCAGATGGGTGTTGACGGGTTCTAGTTTCTCCCTTCCGATGCCTATTTTATTAAAGGCTGACGCGAAGATGATATCACGAACTTCCGCTGTAAATTGTGTGACCCGATGAATTGTTTTACCGGGCCACAACGCACGAACTACCAACGGGTCACGTCATGAGGATGTCAGATCCCACCGTATCTCGAATAAGAGAGTGATGGATGTGTCGAGCCGCAGAGCTTGCACACCGCTTGTATCTTTTCATCTCTACGAATTGATGTCAGCAGAGATGGGGCCTTCTCTGGCCGAAGCTGACTCCCCACCTCCCGTGAATCCCCGAGATTACCTGGATTTCCGAGGGGTCGGCTCGGGTGCCGAGTCGCCGTCCCGAGGTGGTGGTCACGAGGCTGTGGGCCTGGTTCCGAGCTTACCATGAGCCCCGACTCTTCGTGGGATACGGCGCCTGGAGGTATCCGCGCAGCATAAGTACTCTATTTCTCTCTCAGTCTGTATGCACGTCCGTGCGCCCAATTTCATGGAACTCGTAATACTCGAGTTGTCTCTTGTCAGCGGGTCTCGACTTCATTCGAGTTGGCCACCTCAGAACCGCCTGTTTCAGACTTCGCGCAGACCTCGTGGATAACAAGCTATTAAGGCGGAACGAGGAGAGTAGTGTCGCTGCCTTCTGATTGAGGTGGACCGAGAGACGATCTCCGAGGTTCCCACGCCTGGGGGATCGCTCTCCATTTTTCAAGATCCTTCCGGTCGCTTATTTTCGGCTTCGTCCTCGCTGCTTGCTTGTCACACTTTTTCTTTATGAGTGGAAGAGCTCTCTTCGATATGAGGGCTTTTCACCGTTAATATACTTCTTCGCTTTTATGAGCACCTCGCCTATGCTTGCTCGGGGATTTTGGAGATGGAAAACATCAAGTCTTTCCACTGAATCCCTAAGCCATCAATGAATGCAAGATCGGCGAATTTGTCGTCTAGTATATCTACCTTGTGAGACTCTAGATTGAATCGCTGGACATAAGACCTCGTGCTTTCAGCCCCGCTTGATGGTCAAGATGATAACTCGGGCTTTCTATACGCCTCGCCCCAATGAAGGAGACCGAATGCAATGGATAGCTCCTCCTCAATGAGGAGATCGACGACTCGTGGAAGTCTATCAACCATGCTAAGGCTGGGCCTTTAGTGGTGATAGCGAAGCCTGCGATCGCACCGACTGATACCCAGCGTAGCTCATTTGGTTTTGTAAGGCTGAGATGATCGACTGGATCTCCGGGTGCCATCGAACGCTTCCACCCGTGGGCATTCAACTCGGGCCTAAGGGAAAGTGGAGTACCACGCGCAGGTGACCCATTTGTCAGTACTCAAGGTATCCATAGTGTCAGGAGCGTGTCCTCTCACTACCCCTCACACTACCGAGCTCTTGTCGAGGATCTCAACCTCCGTTCCTATGATCGCTTTTCCCCGCTTCCGGCCGAGGGGGTGGCGCACTCTCCGTCCCGACATGCCCCGCGCTGCTTCGCTGGCTCTCCGGCCAGACGTGGTCCTGCGCCTCGCCTCTACCGATTCTCGCTTCGCTTCTACCTGGGAGTGCCGATATCAGGTCGCCCTTCGCGAGGGGAATGTCAGCGGCCTTCCCCGGTCTATCGCGCTCCCGTGGTCGCCGCGATCCGTCCCGCGAGCCGTTTCCAACTCTTCGTTGGGACGTTGATCATGGCGCTTGAGCTGCCTCCACTCGCTCGTGTCGGGCTCGCACGTTTAACGCTACCGAAGTTTCCAGAATCAAGGCCGCTTAGTCGGGTCCCGCAGATCCTTAGAGGATCGGGCGCTGCCCCGCCAGGTTCAGTCGATACCATCGAGAATCGGAAATTAGTTATATTTGTAGCGAACCGTCGCTCCATGGGACGACGCTAACCGATGATGCCTTTTTCAACCGTAACCGTGCCGAGCGTGGTCGCCGGAACCAGGTGCCGTGGGTCATCCGGCCTGGATCGCCGTGCCGTAGATGGGACTCATTGCTTCGCTGAAATAAAGATCGCCGTAAATGCCGGGTCCGCAGACTGTAAGGTGGCACTCCCTCCGCAAAACAAGAAAGAAGGGGATCGGCAAGGTCACCAAGGTCGCTTCCGATGCCTAAGCCGGCTCTTCTAGGGAAAAAGAGAGGATCGCTTAGAGGGCTAATGTGTCGTATGAGAATGCGAACAAGACAAGGCACTTCACCGATTCAAGGCCTCGTATTTATAAGATGTTAAACCAAATTGATGGTGACTAGGATTCGCTCCTATCGACGGGATATTTTTTTATTATCTGTGATTCTACTCGTAAAGGATATAGAAAGAGCAAATATCTCGATGATCTTCCTTCCTTATGGGGGATCCGATTCAATGATGATCTATTATTGTCTTTCTTTCCTTATCGCGAGGGGTTTGGTCAGATTTATGAATAATATTGGTTAGGATTATTCTATTTTCTCAGACCTATGGGAGACTTACTAATCTACCAGCCTCATAATCGGGTCGGGCACCAAATGGTTTTGAATGCTGGCACAAAAAGGCCTGAATGCTTCAATGGGCATGTCTCTCCTTTCTGGGGTTTAAGTGAGTGTGCCCTCGAAAGGTTTCGTCATCGGCCCTTTCTTGGGCCTGGCAAGTGGGCCTGTGAGCCTTATTTTTCGAACCCTATCACATATAAATCTGAGTTTCAGGAACAACTCGTGTAATTATTAACAAGTAACTAATCAATTTTCTAAAATCCATCTAAAATTTAAAAAAATTCATCAATACATCATATGTGTATAGTACTTCATAGATTTATTGGTAGAGTATGGTTTACAATTTGTTTTTATTTATGATAATAATTAAATAAGGGTTTAGGGTTAAAACACTATACCTTAGACGTACTAAAAACCAATCGTTGAAATTTCGATCCAACACCGTACAATCGTTCTCACAAGAAGATAATGCTTCTCCAAAATTGGGAGATGATCGGGAAATTGCTCTGTTAAGAAACAAAAGACTCCATGATCTTTTACACCTCACCTTTACTACCCCACAAGATCGTATGTCTCCCTCTCTTTCTTTTTTTTTTCGTTTTTGTTTTATTTTTTATTCTTTTTTTATCCCTCACATGTGATCATATATTAAATTCTTTCGATTTTCTTTTCCCTTTTTCTAAAGTATTATCTCACATAAACACATAATTTATCACGGTTCTTTTTTTTTAATCTAGATAATAATAATAATTATTATTATTATTATATTTTTTAAAAAGTTTTCAACTTCTCTAATTTATACTAATGTTGTCCTAAATTTGCCCTATTAACTTTTCAACCATTCGCATTTGGTTAGGTCTTTTTGACTTCGAAAATCCTATGTGGATTATCAAATAAGGTCATCACAGATATTGTCCAAGGTTCCTCTGATGATTACATTCACATATAGAATTAATGATAGAACATGATTTGAGGCTAGACATGTGCTTCCCTTATACGCCCCCGCAAGATCGAGCTCCACTCCAAGAAGACCAATCTTGTTACGTATAATTCGCTACACGCCTGACAATGGCTTTGTTAACAAAATCGCCTATTCGTCTGAAAGTATGCACAGCCACTCGAGGCTTCCTTTATGCACTAAGTCACAAAGACAAAGTGAAGGCTTCCATTTGAATATGTTTCATGCTCGAATGATCGACCGGGTTAAACCGAGATGTGTGGCTCGAGGTTATCACAAAGCAATGGAGATCAGGTGGATCGAAATGCTAGCCTCGAGAAGAAGTGACAACCACATCGTCTCGAAAGCCGCATCGGGCTGTGTGGGTCCTGCATTCACCCTCCGCTGCGGATCGTGTAACGACTCGCTGTTTCTTTCGAGCTCTAAGAAATGGGATTGTGTTCAAAATCGGGAGCATAAAGTGCAAGAGGTTGATGTGCTACTATCCACATTTCCAGCCCAATTCCAAGACGGAGTATGTTCTTAATATGGGAAGGCTAAATTTTTGATGGATCCGAATACCATGAAAATGGTTTCGCTTGGCAATGGAGAAGCCTTTTGTCGGCCGTCCAATGATTTGTAGCTTGGCTTGTGCATAAATTGAGAAAGTTTGTTGACTGTAAATGAGATGTCGGGACGCGCCAAGGAGTTAGAGACAAGGCGCCAATTATTCTACGAACCGAGTCGTCCACGCAGCAGCCGCCTATCAATCAATCAAGGGACTGAAAGGCCAGAGAGGGTTGAGACATCTTTTTTAGCACTACTCATACTTGTTTCATTAAAAGGTCACGAACATATTTATGTCAGGAGAGAAATAACCCAAATTCGAGTAGAATTATCAACCCCAAGAAGAAAAACGAAGAGAACCCTTATCCTCGAGAGAAAACATATCACCTACCGCTGTACTACTATTTCGCCAATTTAGAATTGAATTATTTCCGATAATAACAACAAGATCATCAACATAAACCAGAAAATAACAAAGATCGGAGCCTTGACTCGTAAATGAAGAGGAGGAGTCGACCGAACCGTGGAAAACCCGCTTGAAGAATGACATTGGAAGGTCAGGTACCAAGTCCGTGGAGCTTGTTTAAGCCCATAAATCGCCTTTTTTAACCTGCAAACATGGTTGTGGCTCGGGACAAGTCCTCAACCCTGTGGGTTGTGCCATAAAAATTTTAGTTAATGAGACCATTTGTGGAAGGCATTGTTGACATCCATCGCTTCAAATCCCACTCCTTGCATGACAACAATAGATAATACAGCTTTAATCACTGGCTGGGTTTGACCACGTGGCTAAAGGTTTCTTTGTAATCAATACTGTGGCGTGATCATAACCCTTAGCAACTGTATTGTGTTTGAATCTGTCCACTCGGATCCATCGCACGCTTTACTCGAAAAGACCCACTTACAGCCCACGGGTGTACAGTGTGAGGGTGGTAAAACTAGGTCGCAAGTCCCATGTTTCACAGAGCGCGAGCTATGGACATGGCCTCACGCTAGTAAGGTCGAGAATGGCTTTAAATTTCTGGGCCAATTTAGCTCGGCCCTAAATGGTTCGGGGGAAGAGGGATGTTTTGACACTCAGACAGATCCGTTGGGTTTGAAGATTTGGTTCATTGATCTCAGGGTCATGTTATGAGGCCAGAGGAGATCATTGGAGGGTTTTTTGAACCGAAGATGGAGGAGAAAAACTGACCGAGATGAGTATCTCGGGAGTAGGAATGTGAGAGTGGGATGGAAGATTTAAGGGAGAAGCAACTTAGTATCATCTAAAGGAGGAGTCATGTAACATCCTCGAAATATACCCTGCAATTGCTTTCACATATTCTTCGGGTATTTTGTAAGACAGAATTGAATGTTTGCAAATTAAATGCTTAAACATGGAAACGAGAGACCCGGAAATTTATGAAGATTTAAGGATAAATTGTAATTTATCCAAAGAGGGACTTAAAAGTCATAAGTTCAAGATTTGAGGCCAAAATGAAATAAAGGAAACTCGAGTATACAAATGGTCAAGAGTCGACACCAAAAAGCAATAAAGAAAAATTAACCTAAAAACGGGGGGTTTCGAGGGGCCAAACAAGGCCTAAGAGATATATGGATTTAAGACCAAAATTTGGTCTCCAAAGGGAAAAAGGGAACAAACCGTATGGGAGAAGAGAATGGGAGAAGAAGAAGAAGAGGAAGAGGAAGAGAAGAAGAAGTTCAAGCAAGGCCAACAAGGTATGGAAACTAACCTTGATTATGGATTCTATGAGATTATGTATGAATTTCCATGCTTGGTTGGTTAGTAGCTCATTCCCAAATCCTACTGGGTTTTGCTAGTATTTATCTTAACCCAAAAATTATGGAAAGTAAGGTGGGTAAAACCCCATATGGCACAAGATGGTTATGGAATCCTTCTTCGAGGATGGATCACACGGTTAATCAGGTAAATGATTTGTGGTTTAGAACAAAACCCTAATTAACCTTCATATTTGGCTTGTATGGGTTATAACCCATATTAGAATGGTATTGGGAGAAATTAATGGAAAAGTTTGGGAAGAAAGATAAGTGATGAAAGATAATTTGAGTGTAAAAGAGATTCCAAGGTGAATTTGAATGGTTTTCATGTGTGTTCGCTGCAGAGTTGATCGGGTATCAAAATATGGAAAAATGGGTGAAAAACAATACATTCGGGCAATTTTCGGTGACTTGTACCGGTACACCCTGAACCTGTACCGGTACACTTTGTGTTCTAGTCATTTTTGTCAGACCGCGTACCTGGGCACACGTTGGGACCCGGTAATTCTGCACACCCCTGCTCGGTTTTCCTATTTCAACAAGTTTTCGTATTTTGGCCATAACTTGCTCATTTCTTATCCGATTTGAGTGATTCAAGTGGCTAATTAAAATAGACTTCAAGGAAAACCAAACATAAAGAAATAGACATTGTCAAATTCTGACTCTAAGTGGCCCAAAAATTCACTCAAAGTGGGGCTATGTGTAATCCAATTCCCCGAGATCGCTTGATCATAGAGTAGTCTAAGTCGTTTTATCGTATCTCGAGTTCCTAAGGTTCGAATTAGGTGATTCCAGTTGGAATAGGAACCCTTAGCACCTTATATTTAAAGGGAGTACAAAGAACCAGTAACAACATGGAGACAAGGCACTGGAAAATGAATATTTCAAACTGTCATCAAGTAAAATCTGATGAACTCACTAGCTTGGCATGAAAATGCTATAACTCAGCTCGATGATCCGATTTGAATGATCCAAATTTCTAAGTAAAATAGATTCATAAGAGGGACTAATACATGAATGATGTGTGAATACATAGGCATTATACTGTACAAGTATATGAAATGCCATATGTAATAGTAACATGAAAAATATGGGGAAATGCAAAATGCATACCGCGCTCACGAAACATAACCGAGCATTAATACGAAAACGAATCGACACGTGATCATGAACGGAAATACCATCTGTCAGCGAACACATAATGTGGGCTAAGAATGCCTATTATAAGATAGTAAGTTACTGAACCCATATAATTGTAAACTAATGCAAGACCGCTTATTAAATGACACAAAGACTCGCCTTGATTAAGACGCAGACTCATTGCTCGACACTCGATTAGTACTTCTACATTCCGATTGCTGCTCTAGCGACTGATTAGTACTTCACTCAATAGCGACGCGACTGACAAGAGACTTCGCAGATTCCCGACAATGGCTCCCAAGACTTCGATTACTCTTCTCTCTGGAGACTCCCGTCACTACACTCCCGTCCCCGTTAAGAGCCACAAAGACTTCCGGTTCCGATTAGTGCTACTGACACCCCCTGCTCTGGGCAGACTTCCTCACCCCTGCCAGGCATGGCACTTCCGCATCAGAGGAAGTATCTTCTGACACTTATTTATGGCCTGTGGTCTCACACTTTATTAACACCGGGTCTTAGGTATTCCCAAATTGAAGATACTTTATAGCCAACCGAATAATGAATCGGGGGAGTAAACAAAGGTGTATCGTTTCCCCATCCAGAAGACCTACGGGGTACCCCCGCATTCGAATAAGTTCCACAGAAAATTCCACGTACCTTGTATCCGATCAAGCTCCCAGAGTACCCACTGCACCCCAGATTTGAATAAGTCTCCGTACACCTACTCGCACTCTCAGATCCTCCCGATCAAGTTCCAGCACCTACGGCAATTCATATCCTGATTAAGCCTCAGAAGACCTACGGTACCTCAGATTTCATCAAGTCCTCAGAAGACTCCAGGTGACTCGCATCCGATTAAACCCTAAGACCTACCGTACCCCGCACAAGAAAATAAGTATAGTCCAAACAGATCTACCAGCCTCCGTATAATGAACTGCGTAGCACCCACGTACTTTTGTATAAGAATAAGCTCAGAATTCCTACGAGTCCAATGATAATAAGCCTATTATAAGTATAAGTCCTGAATAAGAATAAGCTCTGTAACTCATACAGGAGTCCTGAATGATAATAAGCCTGTTATAAGTATAAGTCCTGAATAAGAATAAGCCACTCAGAATCTACGGAGTCCCGAATGAACATACGTCTCGTTATAAGTATAAATTTCGCATAAGAAGAAACTCAGAATCTCTACGCCTGAGATCCGACAATAAGTATAAGTCCAAGAGTACCACGGTACTCCCGCACGGTGAAACAAGTATAAGTCCAAGAGTACCTAAGAGTACTCTCGTACTCGGGAGCAAAATAAAGATATTATTCATAAGATCTCACCGCTACGACGAATGTCCATACCGATAGTGTATCCAGATAAGTCCGGATTTGAGCCCGACTTATCAGACTTACGCATTCTCTGTATAGCATCATGATCTCAAATACAAGAATCAATTCAGAACATCAATATAAGTCTCCAGAATACCAAGATAAGTTCCTGTAAGACCAGATAAGTCTCGCAGGACAAGTATAAGTTCAGAATACATGTATAAGATCCAAATACATGTATAAGTTCGTAATACACGATAAGATCCGAATAAGAATAAGCCTACATGAGTATAAGATCCAAATAAGAATAAGTCCACTATAAGGACACCCAAGTAAGCATAAGGATAAGTTCAGAATCCCTACTTCGATCCTTAATAAACATGTTCCAGTATATAAGTTCCACAAGTATAAGTTCTGTACTCCCACGGAGTCCCGTAACAAACTACAAGTCTCGTTATAAGTATAAGCTCCAATAGTGATAGTTCCTCAGAATCTCCTTGGGCGAGTCCCAACAAATATAAGCTCAGGCATAAGTCTCCGTATAAGAATAAGATTTCCAGAATTCCTACGGAGATCCGGCAGCGTAAGCCTATTATAAGAAGAAGTACTCGATAGTTCATAAAATAAATGGCTGAAATTTATATTATCTCATATCAAGTTTATGTTAAATGTGTATATGCATAAGATTATATGTTTCCCACTAAGCGCAGTTGCACGCATTTTAACCGTGTGGTAGCATAGGAGAAGACATCTCGTATTCCCATACCGTTGGGCCAACATACTAAGTATGGTTCACCACTACGTAGGTTCCGTGCTCGATTTGTAATCGTAAGCGACGCTTTGTATTTGTAAATGGACTAGTAAATGAGTGTAGATTTTTACACACCACCTCTGGTAGTTCTTTGCTTATGTATATGAGATTTGATTATGTTATAAGATGTGTGCCACCACAGTACAAGCTCTACTTTAAAAAAAATCAGTAAAAGAGTCCCAAGATATGTTCTGAACTGAACCTGTTTCGATCCGCCATAATTCAGTCTGAATCTGAATCTGGGTGTGACAAGTCGATGAGATAAGGGTGATTTATAACTGCAAGGAATCAGCGAAGTAAAGAAACCAAAGGGTCCGAAAATCGAGGAGGTCGTGATGGTCACAGGGAAGAACTTCAAGGTTGCAAATGACGCTGGTGTGTCTGGCGCTGATGACGACATCATAACCGGTGGCACCGGAAAAGAGAGGAAGAATATGAGGGTTTGAGGTTTCTCGTTACATCTAAGACCCAATGAGAGTCGGATCGATCTTAGGTTTCATCAAACAGACGTGCCGGGAGAAGAGAAATTTTTTTGTTTGAGGTTCAAGACACTGTATGCATTTGAAAGTCGGGTGAATGCACAGAAAAAAGACAGCTTTGGATTCACAAAAGATTTTATTCGAGTTATAAAAATGCAGGAGAGGATAACAAATGCATCCAATTTTTTTTTAATTTCAAATAATTTGGTGTTTGACCAAAAAGGACTTCAAAAGGTGATTTTTCCTGAAGAAGATGGGTGGGTTGTCTGTTTATGAGGTAGCCGCTTGAAAGCGCATATAAGTAATAAGGAGGAAATCAAGATGGGCACTATGAATAAAGGAGTGTAAGGCCTATTTCAACGAGATGACGATGACGACAACGAGACACCCATATATATTTTGTTACTAGTGTGTGGGGAGCAAAGAGGTAGTGAGTTATGCCATGAAGTAGGAGATATGATTTAAAGCAATAAACTCACCATCACGGAGTATAATGTTTTGATTGATTTTTGAAAGCGGGTTTTAACCAACCATTTGAAATGTGGAAAATTTTTAGAAACACCGGATTTAGTGACCATTGGATAAAACCATATATATTTTGTATAATGATCAACAAAAATAAGGTAATATTCCTGATCCATCAATTCCAAGATAACTAAAGGTGACCCCACACATCGTTGTAACAAGTTCAAGTGGCTCATGACTTTGAGACTATCGGGACACGAAAGGGTTGTCAATAGCTTCTTAATCGGGAGTTAGAATATGAATGACATGTTGAAGACAAAGTTTTAGTCGATGAAATAGGAAGAGAAATTTTTAACAAGATGATGGATTAATTTTAATGGTGATGCCCAAGATGCTTTGCCATCCATCAATAGAAGTCCGTTCATGCACATTAGCAACCTTTTTGATGTTACTATTGATTCCTGAAGGTATACTGCTACATGCTCCTTTTAGTAGAATCGCCCCAAGATTCATTCTTCACAAGAAAAATAAAAGGGGATGAACACCAACAAAGACATTATTTTGTTCGTGAGATGAACGGAAATTAAATTTTGCAAAGGTTTGGAACACAAAGAGTATCATGCAATGTAAAAGTTCTATGAGGAGACACCCAAAGAACCATGTGAGACTCCAAACCCGAGCTTCATCACCGAGAATTACTGGCTGCCCATCATATCTAATGAATAGATAAATCGAAAGATCACCCGTGATATTACGAGAAGTACCGAATCAAGTAACCAATTTTTATCCTTCCATTAGATGCTATGAGCGTTAAATTGATTGGAAACATTATGAGAATGGAATTGAGGACTGTGGATTCTGGCAATGTGGCCCAACCATCACGTAGTCGGGTATTCTGGGCCGGTAACGCCGATCGAACACCGCCTCCCAGAGATGCGTTATCGAGTTGACCACCATCAAGTCACCATTAAAGTTTCGCTAAGTTGGAACCCAGAGGCCCACCGCGCAACCCATGTTTCTCACCACATCGACTTCCGGTGCGTATCGCTTCGCCTTCGTGAAGTCGGGGTGTAAACAACCATTGTCAGGAAACATGGCCTGCCGCCAGCATGCAATTCACTGTCCAACTGAAGGTCAAACCCCAGGCCAACGACGACTTCGCTCACTAGGCGCCGCGATCTCCGGAAAATCCCGGACCCCAAGCCTCATTCAAATTACTAATAAAGAATTTAGGTCATCATCCTAAATCGATGATCAACACGGCTATTTCATCGTAGAGTTACCTTCACAAAGATGGAGGTATTCTCAAACACCAAGTTCCACGCCGGATTGGGCGGTGAGTTCCTCCTTTAATCGTAAGGAATCAAACATTCTTATACGCAACGGAAATATAATTTAAATAACCAGACATACATACCGCTCTACGAAACAATGCAACTTCGATTCGACCGCAAAGCCGATCGTAAGAATGCACACAATGCTCGGCCTCCAAGGTATCCAAGACACGAATAACTCTGGATCCCCTCACAGAATTTTAACTCGGTTTAATATGCTGGGCCTTCAATCATCTCATGATCATAACTTGTTTTACGATCTATTTATGATCGATTTTACGCTTATAAATAATCCTCATAAATGATTATTTAATTTCCATAAATAGGAGAATTAATTCATAATTAATTATCATAAATATGAGAAATTAATTGAGAATTAATTCATACTTAATTTGAGAATATTAGAAATTAATTCATAATTAATTTTAATATTTATTTCTAATATTTATGATAAATTAATTCATAATTAATTATCATAAATATTATAATTATCAAATAATTATTTTTGTTTTAACCCAAGAATTATTCTTTTTGTATGTGACCCTTTAGGTTCCTATCATCCGACAATAAATATAAATTGTAATTTTAGACTTAAATTGGCTTAATACACATAAAAACCAACAGTCTTCCCACTTGGACTAAAAGTCACACTTAATGTGAGAAATTTTTATTAGATAAATTAAACAACTTTAATTTATCATTAATTCAACAATTAATCAATTTATATTTATAGGTCAAGATTGGTCTCTAGCCAGACATCATGACCACCCAAATGTTAGGAAAAGTCAAGTGATCGACTTCACCTGCATGAACTAGATTCCGTATAATTATTATCCTTTCACCATCCCATATCCTTTATTAAGACACGAAAAGTGTCAACCTCGACCGTACCACTTTACCATTTTTGTTTCAGTAATCCAACTCCCTTTTAAATTAAATTTATAGAACTTTTTTAAATCTACGTATTTGTTTGTAAACATTATGAGTTGACATTTCAACAAGTAGTTACCTTTGAGATATACTCTCCCACTATTAGGAGTGATGAATCCTATATTGATCATAAACTATCAATTCATGTTTTTCATTATACCCAACTTTCATTATTCATACACATTTAACAAGTATGAACTAATCGAGTCGTGCCATTAACAACACTAAAGATACTCTTATGATCTCAAGTCCAAGGATCAATTATACTACTATCATATAGAGATTATACCATTGACACTCAAATAGCTAACCTTATGAAAATATCTCGTGGGTCATTCCAAGAAATATGTTCTCCTGTCACATTACCACATATCATCACATGTAAGCACCCATTCGCATTAACAATGTCCTTTATTTAATACTACGATTAGAGAATATTTAAGCATCAATAAATATATTATTCTTAGGACTTTATCATCAAATATACATTATATAAAATGATAAACCTGTCATATTATTATCAGATAAATCAAAAACATAATGAGTTAAATATATATGAAGTTCTCTCATCCATACATGACTACATCCAATTATGTTTATTTTTCAAACTATATGAAATATACTGATCATCAGTGTTTTTTCCGAGACAAAGGTTTAGTCAATGGATCAATATATTCTCCTCGTATGAACCTTCTATCTTTACTTCATCCCCTGGTCAATAATCTCCTTTCGATCAGGATGATAGCCGTAGTATATGTTTGGATCGATGATGAGATCCGGCTCCTTTGCCAGGCAATAGCTCCATTGTTGTCACACACAACAAATGGGATTTGCTATGGAAGGAAACTAATTTCTAGTTCAAGAATGAACTATTTGATCCAAACAAATTTCTTTAGTGCCTTTCAAGCAAAGACATACACGACTCCGTTGTAATCCAATAAGGTTCAATGTCTTGAACTCTTCCAACCGACAAAGACCACCATTTAAGGTGAATATAACCAAACTCGAGCCTTGCAATCATCTACATCGATCAAAGCTAGCTGATCGGCAAATCCACGTACTGTAGCTCACCCATAAATAAAAATAAATCCTTAGTTCTTCTCAAGTACTTAAGAATATTTTTGACTGCTTTCTAGTGACTCTCACCAGGATTAGCCTGAAATTTGCTTGTAACACTTGGAGCATAGGACATCCGGCCTTCAGACACATCACACATACATAATTAACCCCTACAAATGGGAAGCATAAGGGACATTTTGCATGTTATGTACCCTCGATCCGGTCTGGCACATGTCCTTAGAAAGGTAGAGATCCCATGTGACATGGAAGATAACCTTTCTTTGATTGATCCATGCTAAACTTCTTTAGCATTTTATTAATATATGTCGTATCAGGATGCACCTAGTAACTTATTCGACTATCACGATAGATCTTAACTCCCAAAATATAAGTCAGCTCCTAAATCTTCGTTTTTCGATAACCACTCTTTAATTGATTAAAGAGAGGGTATTTCATTTCCTATTAATAATATGTCATCCACATATAAAATGAGAAAACCACAATACCCCACTCCATCTTTTGTATACATTAAGGTTTTACGTTGATGAAACCAAACATTTTACTTTATTTCCATCAAAACGAATATTCCAACTTCTCGGATGTCGCTTAGCCCATAAATGGACTTCTCAGCTTACATACTTTGGCTGTGGTCTTTCGAGACAAAAACCCTCGTGTCAGATCATATATTCTTTTCTTGTAATGTCCGTTAAGAAAAGGGCCTAACATCCATTTGCCGCATTTCATAGCTTCGCTAGTGATGCAAACTATAAAGAAAGGTTATCCTAATGGATTTCAACACGTTTACTGTGAAAAGGTTTCATCATACAATACCATATTTCGTGAACAACCTTTCTCGCAACTCAAGGTCGCAGGTTTTTATAGGTGTATTAATTTTACCATCCATGTCTCGTTTTCTTTCCTCGAAGACCCATTTGCATCCTATAAAGCTGGTCCCTATAGTGGATCAACTAAGGTCCAAACCTCATTTCGTATATGAATCCAGAGCATTTCTGAGTTCATGGCTCGGGGCCATTTTTCTGAGTCCTTATCTAATAAGACTTCATTATAGGTAGTAGGTTCATCATTATTAATGATAAACACGTCATCATACCTCTGAGGAGGACGACGTATCCTACTAGACCTACGATCACCTTGTGTATCTTGAGTTGTTAACTCAACTGCATCATCATGAGGTATCAACTCTGGCTCCACCTCCTTTCTTTCTCGCAGGGTTCATGAACTTCATCAAGTTCTATTTGACTCCTACTACCATTTCTAGAATAAATTTCTTTCTAGAAATGTAGCATGTCTTGAAACAAACACTTGCTCATCGGGATTATAAAAATAGTATCCAAAACTCTCTTTTGGATACCCCACAAAGTAGCATTTATCTTATTTCGAATCAAGCTTTCATTCGACTCACCCGTTTTACAAAAGGTGACATCCCAAACCTTTAAATGTTTAAGAGATTTGGCTCTCTTATACTATATCTCATAAGGGAGAATCTATGTTTTTAAAAGGAGCATGGTTTAATAGATATTTAGAGGCAAGATTGTGGCATATCCCCAAAATTATTTAGAAGATTTGCATGGCTCACTCATGTAACGAACCATATCTAATAGAGTTCAGCTTTCTTCTTCAGATACTCCATTTAATCGCGGGCGTATAAGGTGGAGTCCATTGTGAAAGAATTCCATTTTCTTCGGGATAATCTTAAATGCATCAGTGATTCCACCACCTCGACCATCAAGGACTTTAATACTTTTTCCAAGTTGGTTTTCAACTTCACTTTTATATTCCTCGAACTTTTCAAAGACCTCCGATTTATACTAATAAGTATACATGACCATATCTTGAATGGTCATCGCAAACAGGAGGAAGTATGAAAAACATTTCTGGCTGAGTTTATTATTTAGTCCAAGGCTTACACGTATGTATGAGACTTAATAACTCGTAGGATCTTTCACCCTTTCCAAGAAAGGGTGTTTTGGTCATCTTTCCTAATAAACAAGATTCAATAGATTAAATGATCGATTCATAATCAAATGATCCTAAATAGCCATTTTTATATAATTTGTTTATGCGCTTCTCATTTATGACCAAGTCTACAATGTCACGTATAAGAATTTCTAAGATCATCTATTTTGGGTTTTTTCAGGTTTATATATTGAAAATGTGATTTTCTAGATCAAGTATATATAAACCATTAGTTAAATGACCAAGATAATAAAAACATCAAAGATTTATATAAAGAACAACTTTTATTCTTCGTAATAATCGTGAACCGTCTAAATCCAAACAAGAAATAGATATTATATTTTCTAATGTTTAAAACAAAATAACAATCTTTAGATCTAGAATTAATCCACCGGGTAAGAGAGTGTATATTTCTACCGCTTTAATGCAAAGAACTTCGTCCATTTCCCCACACGTAGTCCACTTCCCTTATCCAATTTTCTACTTTTCTTTTTTAATTCCGTATATTTATACAAATATGAGATCCAGATCCGGTATCTAATACCCAAGAGTCAGATTTAAGAAAGATTTATTTCAATCATAAATTGATATCAAGTAGTAAGTTTGATCATTTTTGCTTCAAGCTTCTAGATAAGCCTTGCAATTCCTCTTCCAATGTCCATCCTTTCCACAATGGAAGCAAGTACCCTTTGGTTTCTTTTCTTTCTTGATTTTGTCATAGTTCAAGGCTCTTAATGGTCTTTTTAGACCTCGACTTGAATTTTTCTTTTCTGGGAAGGCCTCTACCATCAAAACATAGCCCTTTTCCCTTCCCGATTGAGCCTTCGTCTTAAGCATATTTAGCAACTCGCAGTGTAGAGGTCCACCCTGGGTCAATAAAATTCATCACAAAGTTTGAAAACTTGGAGGTAGGGATTGCAAATCAAATCAACGCTTAACTGATGATGCAACATAAATCCTAATTTCTCTAATTTTTCAATGAGTCCAATCATCTTCAAAGATACTGGTCAAGAATCAACATCCCACTTCCATCTTGCAAAGGAAAGAGCTCTCGAGAGATACTGCCATCTTTCATTCCCAGCTCCTTTTATCACAATGCCTTTGGAGTGATTAAGCATTGTAAAAGCATTCATATCCTCATGCTGCTTTAAAATCAGGATCATGATGTCAACATCGCATACCGTATACTTTCATAATTCATCCATCGTTTCGATATCATCCTTGTCTGCATCATCATCCTTATGTGTTCTCAAGGAATTTATTAACATATAACAACTTCTCTTATCTAAGAATAATTCTTAGATTTTGGACCCAGTCCATAAAATTGAAATAGTGAGCTAAGCTATCATCGCATTATTACGCAGATTCATGTTATCAAGCCATTTTCTACAAATGTAAAAGTAAAGATAGAGTAAGTATTTATGCAATATACAAAATCAAAATATTTTTGCTCCCACTAATTCATTCAAATCAATATCTCTTAAATTGATTTAAAATTTTTATAAAATTCTTAGTGGGCTAAGATTCATTTTTAATTATTTTAATCTCGAGTTAACTCAAAAAATTAAAAATAATCTCAATAAGAACAACAATTGCTAATTACAACTTTAAATTCTCAGATAATTAGGGTTAATAACTTTGATACACATATCACATATGTCTCCTAATCTCTTGTCTCAAAAACACTTGACCTTGAGTTAGCTCAACAAGCCATGTATTTTTGGTAAATCAAACCCATTATTTCGAGATCTAATCTCATAATAAAATTAAATTTTTAGTAGAACAATCTTGAGTTAACTCAACAAATTATTATAATAAAATTTATTTAAACTATAATAATGGAAGACAACAAATGATTTAATATTTTATTGAGGGATAAATTGAATATTAATAATCTCTAAAACAATAATATACAATATGTAACCGAATAAAGTTATAAATAAATATATTATTCAAATAATCACATTTAAAAGAATAATATTTTTATTCAAATAATTGATATTAAAGAATAATATTTATTCAATAATCACATTGTGAATACTTAATTTTAATATATCATATATGATGCATGCTATAGGCCTACAGATGTATAGATAATTTGTTTCGATAATATCGTAAAGTGAAATCAAACATCTTTATACGAACGGAAATGTAATTTAAATATAATTATAATATTTATGATAATTAATTATAGGAATGTAATTTATAATTATATTTAAATTACATTCAAGTATGCATAGAACGTTTTGATTCCTTACAAGGGTATCGTGAGCTCGTTATTCTCAGCATATAATGTAGATATAAAGATGCATCATATGTGATATGATTTAAAATTTAAAAAAAAATATTATTCTTTTAATGTGATTATTTGAATAAAATATTATTCTTTTAATGTGATTATTTGAATAATATATTTAATTAATTATGAATTAATTCTCAATTAATTTCTCATATTTATGATAATTAATTATGAATTAATTCTCCTATTTATGGAAATTAAATAATCCTATTTATGAGGATTATTTATGACTAAAATCGATTATAACAGATCGTGAAACCCAAGCTTTACATCATGCAGATGCATTCGACAACTAAGATATTAAACTGTTAAATTCCTGTGAGGATCTCGAGAGTTATTCATGTGGATACCTTGGAGGCCGGACGTGGATTTGAGAGATCTCAAATATTGTTATATTCTGAACAACTTTATACTATTATGTACACTGAGGATTTGAATATTTGTAAGCAGAATTTTATCTACATTTAAATTTTGAATTTGGAGAATTTATGAATTTAGAAGGCTGCACATTTACTCCGAATACGCGACGCAGAATTTGACAAAAATCCAGCCATAAAGAAGGTTAGCCGCTGCTTCACACTGAACCTTCACCAAAGCAAGCCTGAGGGTGAATCACAACATGCTCAAACTTCAGAGAAACGACACAAGCCTTCCCCGATTCCTCGAATCGTAGCCGATCACTAGCCACACACGTCCGCCCCAAGGTATCCACACTAATAACTCTGATCCTTTCACAGAATTTTAACTCGTTTAATATGCTAGCTCTTCGAATCATCCTACATGATCATAACTTCAAGTTTTACGATCATTTATAGATCGATTTTATAGCTATAAATAATCCTCATAATAGGATTATTTAAATTTACAAATAAGAGAATTAATTCATAATTAATTATCATAAATAAGGAGAAATTAATTGAGTAATTCATATCACTCATAAATATTAAAATTAATTCATAATTAATTTTAATATTACTTAATATTTATGATAAATTAATTCATAAATTAATTATCATAAATATTATAATTATCAAATAATTATTTTTGTTTTAACCTCTAAGAATTATTTTTTGTGTGTGACCTTAGGTTCCTAATCGATAATAAATATAAATTGTAATTATTAGACTTATATTGGCTTTAATAATAAAACTAATAACCGTATAGCTCGGTTCTGGATCTGGCCAGTATATAAATTTTAGCTTTGTCCAGAGTCATGAGAGGTCTCAGGTCGAGCACAAGTGGGGGTGGGATGGAGGGAGAGTGTGATGCTGAAATAGCACTCGTGATAAGTTTATCCCGCTAACCTACAATCTATATAAACTCATCACGCCATGCAGACAATAAGAGGGGACACCAAGTATGGCTCGACATATGAGTAAACGAACTAAATGAGGAGTGCTTCGAATTCGAGCATTGCCATTGAGGAAAGGTGCGGGTTAACTTTTCTACTGATTTAAGAAAGATAGCTGAATGAGGATTTATTTGCTACGAAGGAGGTTAGATGGAGATTAAAGTTTGATTTTGATCGGAGGAGGAAGACATGGCAGGACTCGATCTATGACTGCTGTAGACCAGGCTCTAATACCATGTAAAATAATAGATTTTCCTCCATAATTTTCTAATGATAGAAAACAAATATACAAAAGAGCGATCGGTAGCCTAATTTAAGAAATATGTTACCTATAGTGCTAAAATTAAAGTTTCATCAACATAAATTATGATAAAATTGGTCAACTAGTATATAAATTAAGTTATCAAGTATAATTATATTCAAACATGTAATTATTAATAATAAGACTTTGAGGCTAGACATGCGCTTCTCTTTTATATGAATTCAGATATGGTGATAAAATCATAAAATTAATTATTTTATATTTATTTTTATTTCAGATATAAGAAATATATATGAGAAGCTGTTCAATTAAAAAAATAATTATAACAGGTTTTGGAGAATAAATGAAGGAGAATTTTAAAATAAAGTATTCTAAATATTAAATATTAATAAATCACAATTAATAACAATAATGATTTTCTTAAATTAAAATGAAATGAAAGAATCAGATTTTCAAAATTAAGAATTTTTATTATAATGTAAAACAAAACATGACGATGTTTATGGTATTAATAAGGTAATAAAATAAATTTACATTAAACATTAATAATTGTAATAAATAAATTAATGTTTTATAAATTAAAAGTAAATTGAAGGGTATTTTTAAACAAAAATTGAAAAGTAAGTTAAAAAAGATTGGAATTTTAAATATAAGTATTTTATAATGCTTTTAATAGAAGTATTCTTATAATACACTAGTATTAATATGATGATGTTATGTATTATGGTAATAACATAAATTTTAATAAAATTTGAGGCCTTCTTCTCTGCTCCTTCCCTTCTCACCTAGGAGGAGTGTTTTTTTTTTTTTTTCAGAAGAGGCTAAGAGGGATTATTCACAAAAAATGAGTCATGATTTAATGTATTTTGGAGTGTTTTTGACATAAACCTCTCATTCCTGCTTTATTTGTAGAAACTAACAAATAGAGAACCAAGGTCAAACAGTATTATAATTTTGTTAAGAATAATTTTCTGTTTCTAAAACACAAACAGTAATCAATAGTTCTAGACAAGATTAAGAGAGCTAGAAAATCAGATGAAGTTACAGCTCAAGTGGGTAGTTGGGAACATAATTCACCAGTAATCTTACAAGAACATATCCCATCTTTGGAAATGGTGGAAACGATTTGTATCTCTAAAAACAACTCACTCTCCAGTAACCTTGACAATCTTCACCAGTGTGGTAATCTGCTAAACACGAAGATTCTTCGTAATCCTGATCGGCATCCCTGAACCAGTGTTAATCAGTGCAAACATGGTTGCAATCCGTTCACTGTGACCACACACCCACATCGCCCTCATTTCTTCACTTACATCATGAAGAACAACACCAGTATCTGCACATATCCAGCTTCTCCATTAGTCTTTCCAAACTTTCTTATACCAGCTGAATTGCTAAACTCGTTAGCCCCAATTCGCAACAAAAGTATGGATTTTGCTCTTGACATGAAGCCAGCTGCATCCAGCCTCTTTCTTCATTCCCATCTTCTCTATAACTTCTCTAACCGTTCTAACGCTCTCCCACATCCCTGCACTTGCATAAATGTTTGAGAGCATCACATGGTTTCCAACATTGTCGGGTTCAAGCTCAAACAACTGTTTCGCAACAGCCTTGCCAAGAGGAACTAATCCATGGATTCGGCATGAGTTGAGTAATGATCCCCAGGCGCTGCCTGTAGGCTTCTGAAATGCATGTTTTTCACTCATCTCCACGCCTCCTCGATTCTCCCAGCTCTTCCCAAGACATCCACCAAACAAGCGTAATGTTTCACTGCTGGAGACCCATGATACCAGGATCTTCATTCTTTCAAACAATCTGCAGCCCTCGCCTGTGTTCAGCGTGGCTTACAACCCGACAACAAGGCAATGAATGTGATCCATCTGACTGAAACCAGAACAAATCATCTCCTGGAATGATTCCAGCATGGCTTCCGGGTCATTAGCTGCCATTGATTGCATACTCCTGTGATCATGTATTCCATGAACTCAAATCTTTACTTTGCATCCCATCGAACACTCTCCTACAGTAATCCATTGCTCCACACTTTGCATACATGTCCATAAGAGAATTCAGCACTGGTGCATCCGGTTTTGCAGTGGATTTCACCATCACGGCATGTATTTCTTTCCCACTAACTAGTGCAGTAACCCGAGCACAGACGGGTAATATCGTCGTAAGTGTCACCCAACTGAACCCCATTCCCTTCCCCTGCATTATCCTAAAAGCCTCCATTGCCTCAAACACTCCATCTTTCTTAACCAAACCTCCAATCAACGAGTTCCAAGATACAACATTCCTTTGGAGGCATTTCACGTGAACACCCGATTGCTCCTCGAAACACCCATCCTCACTGTACAACCGAACAAGCGCATTGTTCACCACCTGATCCGGATCCTCAGTAGCTTTCACAACTTGGGCATGAACCGCTCTGCCGGTCCGCAAATCACCCAGATCCGAACACGCCTTCAACGCCATAGAAAACGCAAAATTACCCAATTGACCAAACCGGCACACCATCTCATGATAGAGAAACAGAGCTTCTTTCGGGTACCCATTTCTTGAGTACCCAATTCCCATGGCCACCCAAACCGACTCCGGCAAATCCACATCCTCCCCGCCATCCTCAAAAACACGGCGAGCCTCGTCTACTCTTCCACAAACTGAGAAGAGAGTGATGAGCTTGCTTTTCAATCTGGGGTTGCTGAGAAGATCTGATTGACCTAGCTCTGTGCAAGAAGAAGCCAGGCGAGCCTGGCCATGTTCTAGGGCTTTTCTGGAGATACATGAGTGTAGAAAGAGGGCGCAGGCCTCGGCGTCCGGTGCGGTAGCCGGAGATTTCGACGGCGATGATTCGATTAGACGAAGTGCTTCATCCAGTTTACCGGATTTCGAAAGGAATTTGAGAGTTGAATTGTGGAGTCTGTGTTTGAGGGTATTGGTTGGGGCCGGAGTAGCAGTTATGTGAGTTGAAACTGTTAGGTTAGTTGACAGTAAAATGGCGGGTATCCCCATTTCTCCTTATCGGGACTTGTGATAGAGCTTTTGGCTGCTCTGGGGTTTTATAATTAGATTTTTTGTTTTTCTTTTTAGAAATGCTAAAAATAATTTGTAATTAGTAAAAAATATTTTAATTATTCTTTTAATATTTTGGAAATATATTCTGAGAATGATTTTTATATTTAATGTTTTATTTTTAATTAATGTTTATGTTTATATAATTATTTTTTGAAATAATTTTAAAAATAAATAATTTCATTTTTCCTTGGTTATAACCTATTAAAGTCCCATTTCTTTATTATTTTACAACAAAAAAGCAAAAGATTTGAGTTTTTCTTTTCAATGCAATATTTTAGTTATTTTAAATTGCATTGTCATAGTTGTAGTCTCTTGAACTTTTCAATCATCGGATCGGTTAAAAGATTTAATTTGTTAACATATACACGTGAACAAATGTGTTAAACGACGGCACACATTCACATTCGACGCCTAAGTCAAATCGTATAACTGGAGAAGGAACCCATCAGTTTTTAGCAGAAAGAACGCCATACCTTCCTTTTGGTGTTATTTCTTCTTCCTCATGGGAGGAGGGAGGTGATACGCTACAAGTAGACGATTTTTTTGAAACTAAGGAAAGGGCCTATCGCTCACAAGATTACGACATGTTCTTCCTTTTACATAGCCAAACAACCCGCATCTTCTGCCTCAAGAAGTGTTTGACCGCCCGTTTAGAAGTTATTATATATATTAAAGTATAAAATAAAATAATAAAAAATATATTTTTTAAATATAATCGGGATGGGCATAATAATACCCGAACTCCATATCGAGTTTGAGAAAATAAACTTGAATACATTAAAAACTTAATTACAATTAAATCAAATTCATCCTATTAGGAGCGAGACGAGAACTTGAAATAACCTATCACATTCTCATCCTTACATACTGATCAAGAAAGTAATAGCCTATTTGTTTTCTTAAGCCCTAAGTATATCTATAAATAACCATATAATTGAAGTTATAACTATGATGAATTTCATTCGCTGAACGAAACCACTCTATTTACGAAACAACAAATGATTCTCATCCACAAGGAGGGCTTATGGAGTCGCAAGAAAAGGGGCAGATGCTGGGGACGAGCATCACCGATGTTGCAGCAAACATTTGATGGGGCTGGACCCCACAAGGCTTACCTCTTCTGGTCCACCATTTTATTGTTAGTTGTTACTTTCCAAAACTAAGTTAGTTAAGACTGTTTGTTGATACAGTGAAAAGTTAACTAGGTCACATTCACTAGACTCAAGTTCCACTAGTTACTTCATCTAAGTACTAAATTAAAGATCAAGACACATCACTTGATGGTGCCTATTGTTCTTTTGTTATTCTAATCTTAAATGGTAATTCAGTTGGTCTGGCCTTAAGTTTACTTCCTAATGATTATTAATTCGAGTTCCTTTATGAATCCTAGAGGATTTACCCAATTGTTAACTTCAAAGCCTCGTAGGGATTAGTAAAGATGAAAGCAAGTTGACCTGGACACACATGATTATTAAAAAAATAATATTCATTTTATTGATTGGATAGGTATTAGTCGAGTCGAGTAGATACAAAACCAAGATCGAGTTCGACTCAATTAAAAAACATGAAGCTTGAACTCCTCTTGAGTTAAAGTCGAGTTTTTTTCCAAATGTTTGAAACTTGACTGAACTTGACTCGATAAAGCTCGAATCAATTAAAAATAATAAATAATTATATTTAAACTCTAATTCGATTAATAAAATAGTAAAATTTGATTAAGTTTGGTAGCAACTCAAGTTGTGTATTGTGATACTCGAATTTGACAAACTATTCGGGCTACTTGAGGTCAACCCGATTAACTTTGAGTCGAATTCAAGTATTCTACGAGTCAAGGTCAAGTAACTTGATTCGCTTACACCCCTAATTGGCACCCTCCGTGTGCTACAATCAAGCTATTCGGTCTTTCCTTATTCTCCGTTCAACTCTTTAACCACTGAGTCGGACTTCATCAACACAAAAACTTTAAATAATTTAAAATTTGTAAATATAAGATTTCTATATTTTTCTTCTCTTTTAAATAATAGTTTATTTAAAAAAATCGCGATTCGATTGTTAATTATCTAAACATGAATTTTAAACTGATCCTTTCTCTTTTATTTTATTTTTTGAAAAAGATAAATTTATTGATTTAAGTTATCAATAAAATCGATAGAAACATTGAATAAAAAATGCTAAAAACTTTAGAAGATGATGCAATATCCAGGTTAATAGTAAAAATAATCAACTAAAGGCCTACATATTTGATAATCCAAAAATGCCTATAAAACTTAGGCCCTGTTTAGTAGGTAGAAAATTTTCTGTTTTCTCTATTCAAACTTTTCGAAAACAAGGAAAACACGTTTAGTTACGAGAATTAGATAAAAACAAAATTTGAAAACAAAGGAAAAACACTCACTATTTTCAACATTTTATATACGACCGTAAAACTCGCTTATCGCGTTTCTTGTTTTCAATTAAATCAAAACAAGGGATTTTATTTTTCAACATTTTAGGCCCGGCTTAGTAGCTAGAAAATTTTTCAAGTTTCATTCAAACTAAAACAAGGAAACGCAGTTACGAGAATTAGACAAAAACAAAATTTGAAAACAAAGAAATGAATTCACTATTTTCAACATTTTATATATGAATCGAAAAATCGCTTGTCATTTTCCTTGTTTTCGAATTAAATCGAAAAACAAGAGATTTTATTTTCACATTTTATAAATTTCATTTTCAAGAAAATGGTTTTACAAACGGATTTTCTTATTCTTATTTTCAATCAAATTCAAGTACGAAACGATTTTCTAAAAATGAAAAACTAAAGATGTAATACATCAAAATTTTCATATTCCCAATTTCGATAGAGTTGAAAATTTTCGTGAACTAAACATAGCCTTAAGATTTCAGATCTAAAACATACCACCAAATATAATTTGATTTGACGACTCTGTCGAATTGAACTTTATCATATGAATTGCCAATGCGAAAACTTATGAAGAAACTAACCGTTTACGACACAACCATACACAAAAAAATAAAGGTAAACTCATATCAACGTGAAAGAAACCACTTTATTGAAAGAAAAAAAAAACTCATATATGTTGACGAAAGGATGGAAGAGGCGATTTTAAACCAAGAATGACAAAAAAAAAAAATCACCTCTCATGTTTAACGAAGAAGGGGTTGAAAAAGAGAACAAATGGAATGATGGTTAGGGTTTTAAAAGAGGAAAAAAACAAATTTTTTTTATAACATACATGTAAATAGATAAAATGAAAAGTTGTATTTTTGTTTTAAATGAGATAATTTTCGTTAAAAACATGATGTTGCCTGATATACAAATTTTAGGTTATTTGAGGTTTTTTAATCAAATATTTCAAAATATATATAACCTTTGTCTATACATATATCTTTTAAAAGGAAGGTTTATTTTTTACAAAAAGAAATTGAGGGTATTCTTATCAAATTGTGATAAAAAAAATAGGCAAAATGTTAGATTTTCGATACCAAATTCACTTTTCAATCCGATACCAAAACTAAACATTAGATTTTCGAAATTCACTTTTCAAAGGTTTATTTTTTAATCAAAACACCCTTTACCAAATTCAGTTTTCAATCCGATAAAAAAAATCACCCTTTTAAAGAAATATTTACTGAAAACTTCAAATAATTCAAAATTTATAAATCTAATCATCTTCATATTTTTTTTCTATGTCATTTTTTATTTCATATATATATATATATATATATATATATATATATATATATATATATATATATATATATATATATATATGTGTGTGTGTGTGTGTGGTTAGATTTCCAAAAGTTCTTTTAATCTAGTCATTCTTTTTATTAAATTACTTATCAAAAAGGAAAGTGACCCCTTCTTTCATGATCAATTGGAATTCGTTCCATTTAAAAAAATTAAATAGCCAGGGCAGGATGGAAAAATTATCAAACCCATCATGTTTATATTTAATTTTTATATTTGTGTTTTTATTTTTTTATATTTGTTTTTTATTTTATTATATTAAAATTGATATGTTTCATAAAAAATAAAATATTACGAATTTTTATAAATGATTTATTAAAAATATTATAATTATAATAATAATTATTATTATTATATTAAAGTATAAAATAAAATAATAAAAAATATTTTAAATATAATCTGATGGGCATAATACTCGAACCCATCCTTCGGTTTGGGCACATAAACCCTCGAATCGCTAATCCCGACATAATTAAATCAAACTCGTCTCTCAATAAAACGAGATTTAAAACCCGAAATAACCCGCTTCATTATCATCCTTACGTGTTGGTCAAGAAAGTAATAGAATATTTGTTTTCTTGAGAGCCCTAAGTATATCTATAAATTTGCTTTATGTTTAAGTTAAGCATTTGATTTGATTGAAACAATGGAGAAAAATGAGTCCAATTTATTTTGAAACAATAATTGACCAATTCTTGGGTAATTTCTCCGACAACTAATTTAGAAAATGTGTATGGAGAAAGTTTGTTTCAAGTCACATTCGAAGGATTTTCTATGGGTTTTTTTTTTGGTAAGAAAGCAACAAAGAAAATCATGTGGGCCAACCATGAGTTATTCCATAAATAACCCTATAATTAAAGCTATTACTAGAATAATTAAAGATTCGTTTGGGAGAACTTATCTATAATTTATTTGAACTTATTTTTTCATATAAATATTTTTGATAAGTCATTTTTAGCTTATTTTTAGCTTATAAAAATATTTTATGACCCCTTATAAGTTATTTTTAGCTTATTTCAATAAGCTTCATAAATAAGCTTATCAAAAAAGCTCAAAATAGCTTATACGGAAGATAAAAATGATTATCTAATGATAAAAATGTAAAAATAGAAACAAGTTTATGAAAAAATTATGTAAAAATAGGCAATTTTTTAAAAAATTATATATAAAAAGGAAAAAATCTGAAAAATAATAGAAATAAATTTCAAAAAATTATGTAAAATGGGTAAAATTCTAAAATATGTGAATAACTTTCTTTAAAAATTTATATAAAATAGATAAATTTTTTTGAAAATTTTATTAAAAAATATGAAAAAATACTGACATAATTTAAAAAAAAAGAAAAAAATCTATTGATAGTCAGAATAATGATATTGATAATGATTTTCTTTATTTAGAATTTGATACAGATCCATAAATATTTATTTTGTTTTGGAACTTAGAACTTATGCATTTAGAAGGTACTACATTGTACCTTACTAACTTTCACTATATTTTTACTTTTTAATTTTTATTCACTTTATATTACATTATTGTAATACTCTATTATTGAATTCAAACTTGGGATTTCCTATAAACTCGTGCCACCCGTTTACCATTTGAATCTCAAGGTCACTAATTTTCATTACTTTTAAAGCAAAGGTAAATTGTTATAAAACATGTTTGATCAGGAAGCATGCTTCCTAAAGCCAAAACAAAATAAGCAAACCCAAAAAAGAGAAAAGGAAAATGGAAGAAGAATATGCCAAAGACATGAGACTAAAGAATGATGACAATTCCCAAAAGGGTTGAGAGATTGAAAGTTGAAGCTTCTCAGAACCATAAATACGTGCATACATGAGATTTTCTTCATTCATTCTTCTCCTTCATTGCTCTTTCTGAATTTCTGCTTCTTTTTCCTTTGCCGTTGTTATTGTTGTTCTTGTTGTTGAAGAAGAAGAGATGCTTCATTCAATTATAGAGATGCTTCATTCAATTATTGGCGCCATTACTGGAGAAAATGATAGGAAGAAAATCAGGGGAACTGTTGTGTTGATGAAGAAGAACGTGTTGGATTTTAATGACCTCAGTGCGTCTGTTCTTGACCGGGTTCATGAGCTGGTGGGGCAGGGAGTCTCTCTGCAGCTTGTCAGTGCTGTTCATGCTGATCCTAGTGAGTGTTTTTCCTTCTTTATTTTTTCTTTTTTGGTGGGGGAGAAGTTTTTGATGATGGGGAGCATAGTTGGAGGAGGGAGAATGATGGGTTTTGTGAGGATGAGATGGTTTTGAATTTTGATGATGGGGGTTTTTGAAAAAGAATATGTTTCTTGGAAGAAGTCAAAGAGGTTATTCTCAGAAATGGTCATTGAGTTTCTTGGCATCTTATTCAGTTGGGGCACTTTTCTAAGTGCTTTGATTTTGTGTTTTGTGTTTTTCTGTTATGTTTTTTTATTTCTTTCTATTTATATTATTTTCCAATATCCACTATGCATGCCCACCCAACTCGGTAAGAAATTCCCAAGCAGCTGCTTTTTTCAAAGCCGCCAGATCTTGGAAGATTTTCAGTCTTTGAACTTGGGTTAGTCCCTGGAATTTCCAAAAGCTGAAACTTATTTTCTAAAGAATTTTGAGGACGGATCCTGCTAGGTTTAAGAGAAAGAACTGTCACAAACCAAAAGAAATGCGTTTTTGGAAGAGGTCAAGAGAGGTTCTTCTGCAAGCAAATGGGTCAATGAGTTTTTGACATTTTCCATCCAATTGGGGCACTTTTTTAGTACTTTGATCTTGCTTTTTTTTTTTTTAATTATTATCCTACTTGTTTTCTTTTTATATTATGTTTCAACATCCACTGTACATGCCCACCTAACACAAGGATTTACAAAAGTTGAAACTGATTTTCACAAGAATTTTGAGGATGGATCCTGTCAGGGTTTAAGAGAAAGAACTGCCATAAACCAAGGAGATGTACTGTTGTGAAAATATTTCACAAAATTTTATCATCTTCAAGGAACTGTAATTAAAACTGTTAATAGCATTCTTCTGATGAAGGGTTTGTCTGTTATTGATGGTGTTGAATTTGTGTGCCTTTTTTTAGCAAATGGGTTGCAGGGAAAAGTTGGGAAACCAGCATTTTTGGAAGATTGGATTACCACAATCACTCCTTTAACAGCAGGGGAGTCTGCATTCAAGGTCACATTTGATTATGATAAGGAGGTTGGACAGCCAGGGGCATTCATAATTAGAAACAATCATCATAGTGAATTCTACCTCAGGACTCTCACACTTGAAGATGTTCCGGGGCATGGCAGAATTCAATTTGTTTGTAATTCCTGGGTCTACCCTGCTGATAAGTACGATACTGACCGTGTTTTCTTCACTAATCAGGTAAGATTAATTTGCTTGATACTAGGAGCGTGTGCAATGAGATTGTGAAGAACTGTGTGCTAAAGGAATGTGTTTGTTTTATTCGGCCCGCAGACGTGTCTTCCAAGAAACACCAGGCCGTTACGTAGATACAGTGAACTGGTGAATCTGAGGAGATGGGACTGAGAGCGAAGGAATGGGACCGAGTTTACGACTATGCTTACTATAATGATTTGGGGAATCCAGACAGGGATCCCAAATACGCCCGCCCTGTTCTTGGAGGGTCTGTAGAGTATCCTTATCCTAGAAGAGGAAGAACCGGTAGACCACCATCTGAAACAGGTGGATTTTTTATACACAAATTCATATTGTTTTCGCATGATTTTTTAAAAGGATGAAATATAATGGATTTCTGCTATTCTGTTGATTGACAGATCCTAACACCGAGGGCAGATTGCCTCTTCTGATGAGCTTAAACATTTATGTTCCAAGAGATGAACGATTTGGTCATATCAAAATGTCTGACTTCCTGGCTTATGCTCTGAAAGCTCTTGTTCAATTCCTTCTCCCTGAGTTTGAGGCTCTTTGTGACAGTACTCCCAATGAGTTTGACAGCTTCCAAGATGTATTTGACCTCTACAAAGGATTCAAGGTCCCAGATGGCCCTTTACTCGACAAAATTAAGGAGAACATTCCTCTTGAGATGCTCATGAACCTTGAACAATGACGGGAAGGACTTCAAGTTCCCGACGCCCCAAGTCATCAAAGGTATTGCATACATATAACAGCTTGGAATCTTTGAAGCCATGTTTCCGTATTTAGTTTTTGTACAATTGATGATGGTTTTATCATGCTGGAGCAGAGGATAAGTCTGCGTGGAGGACTGATAAAGAATTTGCAAGAGAAATGTTGGCTGGGCTAAACCCTGTTCTCATCTGTCTACTCCAAGTAAACTACAGCTTTCTTTCTAATATTTTTAAAATGCCCTGTTTGTTTTCTGAGAAAGTGGAACTTGGAAAGGCTTCCTGACTTAGTTTTCTTTTCCTCCATCTATAATAATCGTTTGTCTATGTTGTTTGCAGGAGTTTCCTCCAGAAAGCAAGCTGGATCCCGAAGTTTATGGCAACCAAAACAGTTCAATTACCAAAGAACACATAGAGAATCACCTAGATGGCCTTACTATCAACAAGGTGGGATCTAGGTTCCTTCTTTCTGACTAAATTTTCGAACATAACACGTTTAATTTGTGTATTGCTTTGTGGTACTAGGCATTGAGAAGAAGAGGCTATTCATATTAGATCACCATGATACTTGATGCCATACCTGAGGAGGATAAAACACAACTCACGGAAAACTTATGCCTCGAGGACTGTCCTCTGAAAGATGACGGAACCTTTGAAGCCACTGGCAATTGAATTGAGTCACCACATCCTGGACGGGGATAAATCGAGCTGTCAGTAAGGTATACACGCCCAGCAGAACATGGCGTTGAAGGTCTGCTTGTTGCAGCTGGCAGCTTATGCTGCTGTCAATGACTCCGCCATCATCAGTCTCAGCCATTGGTAAGGAATCTACAAAGGAAAATGAGTAACAGTTTGGGCTTAAATCTGAACTAGGTTACGAATATTTTTTATTTATTTTGAAGGCAGGTTGAATACATGCTGTAATTGGAGCCATTTGTGATTGCAAACTAATAGGCAGCTGAGCGTGCTTCATCCGATTAATGCTTTTGGATCCTCATTTCGCTGATACAATGAATATAAATGCATTAGCTCGGCAAATCCTCATCAATGCTGGTGGAGTGGTGGAGAGCACAGTTTATCCATCAAAGTATGCCATGGAAATGTCATCTGTTGTTTATAAAAACTGGGTTTTCACTGAGCAAGCACTTCCTGCTGATCTCATCAACAGGTACATGGTTTTTTTTTTTCTTTCCTGCTCTGCACTGAATCTAGTGAAAATGGTGGTTTTCATTTTTCATGTAACTGTCATTCTGTTCTTTCAGAGGAATGGCGGAAAAGGATTCGGATGCCCCTCATGGACTCCGCCTGGTGTTAGATGACTACCCTTATGCTGTTGATGGCCTTGAGATCTGGTCAGCTATTGAGACATGGGTGGAAGACTATTGCTCATTCTACTACAAGACCGATGAGATGGTCGAGAAAGATTCTGAGCTCCAGTCATGGTGGAAGGAACTCAGGGAAGAGGGTCATGGTGACAAGAAGGATGAGCCATGGTGGCCTAAAATGCATACTGTGAAAGAGCTGATAGACACATGCACCATTATCATCTGGGTGGCTTCTGCTCTCCATGCTGCAGTGAATTTCGGGCAGTACCCTTATGCAGGTTTCCTTCCAAACCGTCCAACCATAAGTCGTAGATTCATGCCTGAAGAAGGCACTCCTGAGTATGAAGAGCTCAAGTCCAATCCTGAAAAGGCTTTCCTGAAAACAATTACTGCCCAGCTGCAGACCCTTCTTGGCATCTCCCTTATTGAGATCTTGTCCAGGCATTCCTCTGATGAGGTTTATCTTGGACAAAGAGACACTCCTGAGTGGACTCAGGATGCAACACCTTTGAAAGCTTTTGAGAAATTCGGGAGGAAGTTGGCAGACATTGAAGAAAATATCATCAAGAGAAATGGAGATGAGAGATTTAAGAACAGAGTTGGCCCTGTGAATATGCCATACACACTGCTCTACCCCACGAGCGAAGGCGGGCTTACTGGCAAAGGAATTCCCAACAGTGTCTCCATCTAAATTTGTCCTGAAATTCATGTACGAGCTATTGATCAAAATGACTCACACATTTAGGGGCTAGTATCGTATACAGCTGTAATATGGTTTTTCTACTTTGTAGCATTCATATCCATGCTTATATACAGAATAAAGATACAATTTGTTGTTAGAAAATCGGAAAATTTCTCACGGTGTCATTTTCTTGTTTCTAAATGGGCCTTCATAATTTTTTTAGGCTTATGCTCTACTCCGGTCTCCGTCCGATCAACTTTGATTTGCGCATATGACAAATGCCCCTAATACTACTTTTTTATTTTTTATTTCACGTCTTCACTAAATATTCGATGTATTCATCCTATTCCTCGATTGATTAACGGTTTGCGATCACTCCTATCTTTGTTTACAAATAAAATAATTTATGATACAATATAGTAATCATATACTACCAATTAGGTTTTTTTATAAACGGAGACCATATACTTCATTTTAGTGATCCAACTAAGTCAAACATAAATTATTTGATAATATTAATTTGGATCCCCATAAAAAATGGATCTAATTGCACTTTGCGCTCCAAATTGCTGGGATGATTCGATCAATCTTTTCTGGGTGAAATAGAGGATATCTCGATTGTGGGAGAGAACGAGGAAAAATAAGTTAACCCTTCCAAATAGCCCAACAAATGACAGTCATCAAAAGGCCTAAACCCATATAGCCTCGATTTGTCCAAATGATATTCAACAGTCTCTCTACCCAAGTAGCTGTGCCCTATAATCAAAAGGACCTGCAACTAGTCAATCATGCTATTCTTACCTTCCAACCAATCGATCAATCTCGTTATTCTTACCTTTCAACCAACCCCTTAGATTCCACTTTTATAGTAATGTATAATCTCAATCCCTTAGCTTGATGCCTACAGCTCAATTTGTTTTCCAATGATGGCAAGAATCATGTTAATACTAGGAAAGATGCACATAGTATGCACCTGGTATGTACCTAATATGCACAATTATTAAAATTAATTATTTTGTTCAATATATAAGATATATGAAATCATGTACAAATTTAAAACGATATATGGTTTTAAAAAGTAAAAAATAAACTTTAACTAGCATAAGATATACTAATTAAAAAGCCGATAGACACATGCACCATTATCACCTAGGTGGCTTTTGCTCTCCATGCTGGAATGAATTTTGAGAATAACTCTTATGCAGCTTCCTTTACACCAACCAAATCCATGAGTACTAAGAGCTCAAGTCCAATCTCAAAAGGTTTCTAAACAATCATTGCCTTATTATTGCACCCTCTTGGCATCTCCCTTGTTGAGATTCTGTCATAATCCAAAACTTGAGTCGAGATCTCAGGCCTAAGATTTGACCTTAAGAGTTTCTATTTATCCACGTCATAAATTTCAAAATGGCCAATCAAAACTAAAGTTATATATATTTTTTTCTTATGTTCAAATATAAAATCACATCTTAATAAATATATACTTTATACATTCAATAATAATAAAATATATCCTTTTTCAAATTAAAAATTCTGTAAATTCCTAAAATAGCAAATATAATTCAAAGTATATTGTTTATTAAAATCAACTCCAAACAACCAAATAAACATAAAGGTGTTTGACATAACTAAAAATCTCATGGTAGATTAAAATCCTCAAATTTATTCATCATTCTTAAGTTATTCCAAAGAGTCCTGAATTGTTTTGAATACTCTCAAGCATTGTCTGTGGTTCCAACTAATTTTGCATCTAAAAGTCATAAAAAAAAATGAAATGATGGGCATTTCGACTTATGTGAAAATCCATTGAAAATCCTGTCCAACATTCCTCCTATGAAGTTTATATTGAACAAAGAGATACTCTTGACTGGACTCTCAAATTATTATTATTATTATTATATTTTTTAGAAAGTTTTCAACTTCTCCAATTTCTACTAATAAGATATTGTCCTAAATTTACCCTATTAACTTTTCAACAATTTATTTGCAGGCCTCTGACTTTGGAAAATGCTACGTGAATTATCAAATAAGGTCATCACATATCCTATTTAGCATTCCTCTGATGAGGTTTATATTGAACAAAGAGTTATTCATGACTGAACCCTCAGTGTAACAACTTTGAAAGCTTTTGAGAAATTTGGGAGGAACGTGACAGACATTAAAGAAAGGATTGTGGAGACAAATAGAGATGAGAGAGACAGCGGATGAGTTGGCCTTGTGAAGATGCCATAGCGCATTGCTCTACCCCACAAGGAAGGCAGGCCATTGACAAAGGAAATTCCCAAGGGCGTCTCCTACACACTATTGATCAAGATGGCTTAAGTACACATTGCTCAGATAGTAGTCAATTATAACCAGATTAATTATTCTAGTTTTTAGCATTGAAATTCATGCTTATATCCATAATAAAGAAGGATTTGTTGCTAGAAAGTTGAAAATTTTCACTTCATGTTAATACTAAGTAAATTGCATAGGGTATGAACATGGTACGCACAATCATAAAAATTAATTATTTTATATTTATTTTTATTTCATATATAAGAAATATATATATATATATATATATATATGAAGTCACTTGACAAATTTTAAAAAATAACTTTAAATATAAGATACTTTATCTTAAAATTAATTATAAAAGTTTTTTGAGATAAAATGAAGGATAATTTTGAAAAAAAAAATATTATAAATATTTAAATATTACAAATCAAGCAATTAATAATTATGAAATGATTTTTCTAAATTAAAGAACTAGATTTCAAAATTTTCAAAATTAAGAATTTTATATTATAATGTAAAACAAAAACATTATGAGGATGTTTATATTAATAAGGTAATAAAATAAATTTTTGACACAAAAATCTTAATAATTTGTACAAATAAATAATTATTTTTATAAATTAAAAAGTAATTGAAGTGTATTTTTAAACAAAAATTGAAAAGTGAGTTAAGAGATTGAGCTCTTAAATATAAGTATTTTATAATGCTTTTTTTAATAGAAGTATTTTATAATATTAATTAGTATTAATATGATAATGTTTATGGCATTAATATGGTAAATATGGTAATAACTTAAATTTTAATAAAATATTTATGCCTTCTTTCACTCCACTGTCTTCATTTTTCTAGAAGAGGCCAAGAGGGATTATTCATAAAATTGAGTCATGATTTAAATTTAGTTTTGGAGTGTGTTTGGATATAAACCTCCCTTATTTTCGTTTTATTTGTAGAAACTAACAAATAGAGAACCAAGGTCAAACAGTACTATAATTTTTGTTAAGAAAAATTTTCTGTTTCTAAAAACACAAAACTGTAATCACATAGCTCTAGACAAGATTAAGAGAGCTAAAAAATCATATATGAAGTTACAGCTCAGAAGTGGGTAGTTGGGAACATAATTCACCAGTAATCTTTACAAGAACACATCCCATCTTTAAAATGGTGGAAACGATTTGTATCTCTCAAAACAATCACTCTCCCGGTAACCTTGGAAACAATCTTCACCCAGGAGTGGCAGTCTAAGCAAACACGAAGATTCTTCGTAATCCTGATCGGCATCCCTGAACCAGTGTTAATCAGTGCAAACATGCTCGCAACAGCCCCGCCAAGAGGAACTAATCCATGGATTCGGCATGAGTTGAGTAATGATCCCCATATGCTGCCTGCGGGCTTGAAATGCGTGTTTTTCACTATCTCCAATGCCTCCTCGATTCTCCCAGTTCTTCCCAAGACATCCACCAAACAAACGTAATGCTCTACTGTTGGAGAGACCGCATACTCGATCTTCATTCTTTCAAACAATCTGCAGCCCTCGTCTATAAGCCCCGCGTGGCTGCAACCCGACAACAAGGCAATGAATGTGATCCCATCTGGACTGAAACCAAAACAAATCATCTCCTAGAGTGATTCCATGGCTTCCCGTCATTAGGCCATTGATTGCATACCCTGTGATCAAGGTATTCCATGAACTCAAATCTTTACTTTGCATCCCATCGAACACTCTCCTACAGTAATCCATTGCTCCACACTTTGCATACATGTCTATAAGAGAATTCAGCACTGGTGCATACATGTCTATAAGAGAACACTCTCCTACCGTCCTAGTCTCGACCATAAACGATGCCGACCAAGGATCAGCGGATGTTGCTTTTAGGACTCCACTGGCACCTTATGAGAAATCAAAGCTTGCTCGGGGAGTATGGTCATGTGGCTACCGAAAACTTAGCGAATTGGATTTTAAATGCACCAATTAAGAGTGAGCCTCATGGGCTTAATTTGACTCCAACACGTAGGAGACTTACCAAAGTCCGTACATAGTAAGGATTCATGCAGACTAAGATGAAAATTGAAAAATATTAGCCATGCTTAAGAGGCTAAAATTTTTCTCGTTTTCTTCTCTATTTAAACTTTTCAAAACAAGGAAAACACGCTTAGCTTACTTAGAATAAGACAAAACAAATTTTGAAAACAGTTAAAATGAATTCACTATTTTCACATTTTATATATACGAATCGTAAAATCGCTCGCTTCCTCGCCTGTTGATTTCCTGTTTTCGAATTAAATCGAAACACGGATTCGATCAATTTATAAAATGAAAACACTGGGATTGTGACTATTTTCTTTTTTTCTTCCCTTTCGCCTTCCATTTCGATTCTTTCTCATCAGTTCACGAAACACGAGATTGTGAATAGTAACTTCTGCATTTTAAATACATTTTCATCAAGCTTATTAACTTCATTTCTCAAGAATATGGTTTTACAAAACGGATTTTCTTATTCTTTATTTTTCAATCAAATCTGGCACGAAACGTATTTTCCGAAATGAAAATCTAAAGATACAAACATCGATGCCACATTGATCATCAACAACACGACAGTACAAATATCATCAACAACAATCACCTGTTTTCTCCTTCTTCTTCAACAAAATTTTCAGCATTCCGACCTTATGTATTAAAAATTTTTTAACTAAACTTAATTCGATTAAATTCACTTTTCAATGGTTTCTTTTTTAATCAAAACACCCATTCCGAAATTCAGTTTTCATAAAAAATAATCACCCTTTTAAAGAAATATTTATTGAAAACTTCAAATAATTCAAAATTTATTAATCAAATCCTCTTCATATTTTTTTCTAGAAAATAATTCATTGACATAAAAATATCATTTTTTTATTCTTTTACAACTATATATATATATATATATATATATATATATATATATATATATGTGGTTAGATTTCCAAAAGTTTTTTTAATCGAGTCACAATTTTTATTAAATTGCTTATCAAAAAGGAAAGTGATCGTAGGGTAGGACGGGTTGGTGGGATGGAAAAATTCTCTAACTCATCCTATTTACATTTTATTTCTGTATTTTTGTATTTTTGTTTTTATTTTTTATTTTTGTTTTTATTTTATTATATTAAAATTAATATGTTTTATAAAAAAATAAAAATATTATGAATTTTTATAAATAATTTATTATTAAAAATATTCTAATAATAATAATTATTATATATTAAAATATAAAATAAAATAATTTAAAAAATATTTTTATAATATAATTGGGGCGGACAAAATAATACACAAATTCATCTCGGGTTTGAGAAAATAAACCTAAATCCGTTAAAAATTCGATTATAATTAAATCAAATCCATCCTATTAGGAGTAAGAAGGAAACTGAAATAACTCATCTCATTATCATCCCTAAGTACTGGTCAAGAAAGTAAGAACATATTTGTTTTCTTGAGCCCTAAGTATATCTATAAATAACCTTATAATTGAGCTATAACGAGGATGAATTTCATTTATTAAATGGAAACCACTTCAACGCGAAACACCGCCCAATTCTCATCCACAGTTAAGAGTCACGAAACATAAAGTTAGTGCGGCAGAGCGTTAATCGCAGGTAGCATCATCGAGGAGAAAATTTCTCCTTGAAGAAAAACCGATGTTACAACTGGACCCCACAAAGCTTACCTCTTCTGGCCCACCGTTTTATTGTTAGATGTTACCTTCCAAAACTAAGTTAAGACTGTTTGTTGATAGTAGTGAAAACTTAAGTTAGGTCACATTGACTAGACTCAAGTTCCACTAGTTACTTCATGTAAGTACTAAATTAAAGATCAAAACACATCACTTGATGGTGTCTATTGTTGTTTTGTTATTTTAATCCTAAAGGGTAATTCAGTTGGTTCGGTCTTAAGTTTACTCTTTAATGATTATTAATTCGAGTTCTTTTATGAATCCTAGAGGATTTATCTAGTTGTTAATTTCAAAGCCTCATAAGGATTAGTAAAGATGAAAAAAAATGTTCATTTTATTGATTAGATAGGTATCAATTGAGTTTGAATAACGCAGAACTGCTCGGTCTCAACTCGACAAACTCGATACTCGAACTTTGAGTTCAAGTCAATCTTTTCTTCGATGTTCAGCCGACTTAAAAATAATGAGCTTATTTCGAACTCACCAACAGTGCTCGAATCAATTAAAATTTAATAAATAATTATATTTAATAAAATAGTAAAACTTGATTAAGTTTGTAGGCAACTCAAACTTAATCAAGTTATGTATTGTGATACTCCAACTTGACAAACTATTCGAGCTACTTGCGCTCAACCCGATTAACTTCGAGTCGAATTTAAGTATTTTACGAGTCAAGTTCAAATAATTTGATTCATTTACACCCCTAATTGACACCCTTTATGTACTACAATCAAGCTATTCCTTTCCTTACCCAGTAGTGGGGGAGGGGTTTTGGTTTTGTAGAAGGTGGCTTTTGGAACGGCGTCGTTTTGAGTTGTCGATCGATTGTTTATTAAGTAATACACGTGTCGAATAGCTTCCGGGAGATTTTCTGAGTCTAGAAGGATCTGGGCTTTTCTTAGGAGTCCCAGTCAATGGGCTCATAGGCCCATATAGCTGTGCGGAGGCCCAGGCTCGATTTTCCAAAATATATACAAATCCACCCCTACGGTTTTTGGAAATATCACCACCCTCCGCTCATCGGGCTCCACTTTCGAAATAGCACCTTCCACGGAAAACAGAAAATTTATTGCTTTTTGAAAACTTTGTTTTGTTCTAAAAAAACATGGAGAATGCCTGTGGTTCTTTTTTTATAAAAACAAAGCAAAAACATAACATTCAAAGAACACCAAACGATATTTTCTAGCACAGCTTTTCAAACAAAAATCAAACATTTTAAAAATTTGCTTCTATTATCTTAATTTAGAGTTTTTTTGTATTATTCGTGTTTTTTAAAACAAAAAAAAGAATCATATCGTGTTTTTTTTTTGTTTTTAACAAGTTTTAAAAAAACACAAGTTTTAAAAAATTTTAACCAAACATGTCCTTGGTTTGTCGGAGTTAAATTCTCCTTTGAAGTTTCGTGACTTTGAAAAAGGAAAATAGAAAAAGTATAGAGTTGGTTGTGGTAGATATAGAAATTTTGTCCTTAGTTTATCCTTCAGTTTAGGTAACAATCTCTTTAAAATGAAGAAAAAAGTGGCAAGAACCCAATTCTTTTATCAAAATATTTCTTACATAATATACGTGGTCAGTTTATAGAGGTGAAGGAAAGTTGAAGCTTCTCAGTCCTATAAATACGTGGCATACATTAGATTTTCTTCATGCATTCTTCTCCTTCATTGCTCTTGCTCTCAATTTCTTGGGTTTCTTTTGCTTTGCCGTTGTTATTGTTGTTCTTGTTGTTGAAGAAGAAGAGATGCTTCATTCAATTATAGAGATGCTCCATCTGATTATAGAGATGTTTCCATTCACTATTGGCTTGGCCATCATGAAAAATAATAGGATTCTAATCAGGGGAACTGTAGTGTTGATGAAGAAGAACGTGTTGCATTTTACTGACCTCAGGTCGTCTATTATTGACCGGATTTATGAGCTGGTGAGGAAGCGAGTCTGTCTGCAGCTTGTCAGTGCTGTTCATGCTGATCCTAGTGAGTGTTTTTCCTTCTTTATTTTTTCTTTTTTGGTGGGGGAGAAGTTTTTGATGATGGGGTTATTGAAGTTGGAGGAGTGGAGAATAATGGGTTTTGTGAGGATGAGATGGGTTTTGAATTTAGATGATGGGGTTTGAAAAAGAACGTGTTTCTAGGAATAGCCGAGGTGTTAGTCTCAGAAATGGGTCAATGGGTTTCTTGGCAGGCACTTTTCTTTGTAAGCCAGATTTTGTGTTTGTGTTTTGGTCTTTGGCTTTTGTTTTCTACTTCTTCTCTTTTTATATTATTTTTCAACATCCACTGTAAATGCCCCCTGCACCTGCTTTTTTCAAAGCCACCAGATCTTGGATGATTTTCTAGTCTTGAACTTGGGTTAGTCCCTGGAATTTCCAAAAGCTGAAACTTATTTTCTCAAGAATTTTGAGGACGTATCTTGTCAGGGTTTAAGAGAAAGAACTGTCACAAACCAAAAAGAAAGGTGTTTTTTTGGAAGAGGTCAAAGAGTTTTGTACGGAAATACGCCAAATTAAAAATAAAAAAATAAAATTACAGTGTCGTCTAAAATATTTCCCAAATTATACCTTAATGCCGGCAATGAGAACTAGCTGATTTGATACGTGCGTAAGCCGCGGCCGTGAACGGCGGCATTAAAATTTAATCATTGGCCGCCGCGAATTCGCAGACATTTTCGGAAAATTTAATTGCCGCCGCCGTGAATGCATGGGCATTTAGGGAATACTTAATTGCCGGGTTGCCGAGAACGGGGCGGCATTTGAATTAGTTCAAATACCACGCTCACAACGGGCGCATTCAACTTAATTCAAATGCCGCTGCTCGAACGGGCGGTAATCGCTTGGGTTAAGTTCTCGCTATGGCTTTTTTTTCCCCATTTTCCTTTCCCGCTTTCTCCCACTCTCTCGTCGCTCCTCCGATCCGACCGCCCGCCGGTCCCGTCACCGCCTCCCGGCTCCCGTGGTTGTCATTCCTCCTCCCCCGTCCCGACTCCAAGTGTGCCGCATTTCTACCGCCTCCTCACTATTTTTGTAAATGGGTGTTTATCGCTTTGGAATATGTTAAACAGCTTTTATCCCCAAATGCGTTTATGCATTCATTGATTTCATACGATCGACAAATGCATTGCTTAGGATGATGATTCTTCGTGTGTTGCCTTGTTTCTTAAGTTTCTTCACTTTGCCATGTTCTTCCTATATTTAATTTGGTAGCTGAAATTGTCCACTTGATTACCTGTTTCTGTTTTTGGTCTATATATGTGAAGCGGTTCGCTGACATTTACATTTGTCATTTACAGGTTGAATTGTAAGATGGAGTGGATTGGGATATTTCTTAGTACTCATATTATAATTCGAATGAGAGTGTTTGTTAGTGGTGAGATTTGGGTTTGATTATTTTAAGTTATTTTGTGTTGTTAAATTTGGATGGTCTCATTTGACCCATCAAATTTCTTGGATTCTTACTTCATTCCACATTGATTGTCTATCTTAAAATTGGTATAGTGAAGTTTGAGACAATTTTTTTGTGTTTGTCATAAGATTATTATAAATGCATATTATGTAAGCTATTTGATTATAATGATTAGATGAACCGTTATTTATGTGGATGTAGTAGGCATACTATCAAACCATAAATGCATTGTAGCTGCACGTATTTCTCATTTGATTTACCACCCATTTTATTCACAATATAGGGTAAATATCACAATATAGGAGTAAATTGAGGGAGATTACTCAACTGGGTCCTACAATAAAGATGAAATGAACACTAATTTATTCTCATCTTCCATCATTTTCTCATCAACCAAAGCAAGGTAATACTACCTTTTTTCTTTTTTGATATCAAGGTAAATACCATGTTTGGTTTTGGTAAGAAAAAAATTAAAATAAAGAAAAATCTAAAAAATATCTAATAATTTAAAAATCAGTTAAAATTTTCTATTTTAAATTATTTAATTTTTACATTTTAAAATTACTAAACTAGTTTTTAAAATAACAAATAAAAATAATATATTTAATTTAATAATATAGGCAAATGGAAATTTTAGCTCACCTAATAGTTTTATTAGACAAATTTAGGATGTTTGTTTTCTAGTTTAATAAATGAGGACACTTTGTTTGTTTTATTTATGATAAAGTTGATGTGATATAAGGATTACCTCATAATATTTAATTAATTTGAGACAATTTTATGCAGTTAGTATATACATTTCCAATTCCGTGACATGTTACTATAATAGACCAAATATCGGGTAGCGTGTCAAATATGAGGGAGAAGCGAGCGTGTGAGCTGAGCCTTTGGAAGTACCCACAATGCATCGCTCCAACACCGATTGATATGATATACGAAGACAACCATCGATAAACGGCTGCTCAACACAGACGGCTCAGAAGATCCCCTTGGGAGCGGTGAAAGTTCCAACCTTATCCAAGAGACGGATGACAAGAGGCGCACAATGTCGGGATCCGGTTAACACAACAACCATTGAGGAATTCGAACCAGGACAGCACCCGAGTCAAGGCACAATCAACCAACTGCAAGCCATGCAGAGAGATTTTGTCCCGCAAACAATTACACGCTGCATAGTTCGAATACTACAGTGTTTAGTGGTAGTCCAAGACCGCACACCGGACTCAACGGGAGATGACAAGATAGCAAGGGTATGAAGAACGAATGATGAATATGGTGAAGATGTTGATGATGAATGCGGCGGAGATGACGTGTGATGTCGTTGATCAACAGACGTGATCATTCCTTTCGGTTTTCAACCAAGCTTTAGAACGAATAAAGTGATATATATTCGCGACAAGCACCATCTTCAGATGTAATTTCAATCACCCAGATAGATGAGAAGGTATCGATGGTTTCATCCCCTCGTCAGCTTATCACTTACCACACCAACACCTCAATTTCAACATGTTGAAACCTACATAATGTCAGGCTAGAAGCTGTCGACTCATGTAAAATTACTACCGTAATCCGAAATGAGAATTCGTAATTGGTCAAGTTTAATTGGAACTGACGGTGCGAGCCTAAAGATACTTATTAAAGCACACTAAGAGTATGTCGTAGTCAGATCTCAAAAAATCAAGCCGCTTTAGCACGTAAAGGCGCTCAAGCACGTCACTCGCCCATGGAGTTTTTCTGTACAATGGTTGTCAAAGATACTTTCATATTTGTTATCAACAAATATACCGGGCCGCATACTTGTGTTTAATCCGCTTGAACCGACCATCATCAACTAGACTCCCCAATTGGTTTATACTCATATAAAGGCATTAATTCGTGCACACTACTGGCTCACGACCGCATTCAGCGAGTGTGATGGAAACGGGATACTCACATCATACAAAAGTATTGATGGGAAGCATAAAGCAATTAGACAATTATTTGCACTTCGCCATAGGCTGTATCACACGCTTGTTCTCGGGGCATGGAGCAAGCAAATCCCGATAAAGCCAGTTGCTTCGAAAACATGAAACTAACATGCCAAACACCGAGATATTCCAACGGTGTTCTCGTCATCTCAAGCCATCCACGAAGGTTCAAACATCGTCATCCGCTATGAGTATGATGGCACACATTTATACGGGCGAAAGTGTTACGATTGTTATTGGGTGACTTAAATAATCAACATTCCACTGCATTCGCTATTACGTAGCGCGAATATCGATAATGGGATGGTTCTCGCATGCATTAGAAATCGTTACCTCAAAGGGCGCGGAATACATGGCATCGTGCATACGTACATCCGTAGAATCATGGCGAATGGCTTCCATCCTCATCTTCGGGTCATTACACCATTTGCATATCGTTGATTTGCATGCGCTGGTCATCAAATTTTATAATCCTGCCTAAAGATAAAATTTCAAGAATTCCGTTTGCCGAAAGAAATTTTTAGCGAGTACAGAATCTAAAATTCAAAAGCATATGAATACAATCGGGAGAATCAATTCTCGGGCTACTACAAATGGTTAGAGGTAGTCCCTTCCAGCTTATGGGTTTTCACACGACTGAGGTCGAAGATATGGTTTAATGACAACAAACATTTCGTATGTATTTAATGTCCTTAAAGGAGCTCGAAGCTCCCAAGAATCTGCAGATTAGTACATTTTGACCTTTTCGCCTCAATAGTTACTACTGCAAGAAGAGAAGAAAAGTTGAACAGGATTGGCATCCTTCTGTTAATTCACTCCGTACGTTGATGCGCATATCCAGGGCCGTGTTGTTAAGGTTGGATCGATGGAAATTGTCCACGATCATGTGGAAGGGCCTGATCATAAAGTCAAGAGTACCAACTCATCGCTGGCCAACTTACATGAAAACTTGCATGATGTGTAAAGACATCGACATGGCTTTCCATGTAGCCATATCATATCGCATGTCGCGATCGTGTTGATTTCGCTTGTTCAGGCTACTACACCATTAAGTCAGACTATGTATACATGGGCACCCCCTTTTCCATCCAATATCTAAATGAAGATGAGCGGCCCTTTACGATGGCACTTGATCAGACACGGAGTCAATGCGACGCTGAGTGGACATCCTTCAAATCAACCCATTGCATAATGAAATGGATGTTGGTGGAGGGAAACCCCGACACATGCTGTCAGGTAAACAATCGGGGTCACAATCGCGTTTTTTGAAGAATGGAAACTGTCCAAGAATTGAATGCAAATGAATATATGAATGTAGTTGCTCCCATTATTTATCATTTGTCCCTCACAAGGCTCACTACCCGCATGTGAGCTATAAGATGAAGGAGAGGTATAAGCTCATAAATTCCATGGGACCTTGGCTCCCATTATTTATCTAAGATATTGTTGGCTATCATTGAAGACATGGTTCTATCTACGTTGCCTTTTTCTATAAGACATTTCTTGTTATACACCGCTTGAAAATACCAGAACTATATGTGTGTGCTAAAAAACATCTTTAGCATTTATGAAGAACTTAGTACCTAGCACCCTTTCTTAATGCATTACTTTTATTATCATATGAATTTTGTGCTTTTGAATTTGAGAACTTATTTTCAATTTATATGTCGGGCTTCCGCTTGAGTTATTTTAGCCATTTCAAATGGCAATTTATCAGGGAAACTATTTATTATGCATTAGAAAGCTTCGCTTCCTTTGTTTTCTATACAGCATTGATATTATTTGCCCTGTTTTGGTCATATATATAGAGCTCTCTGTTTTTTACTCTCTTGTTTTCTAATATACAAAGTGTATTGATATTATTTTCCCTGTTTTGGGCATATAGATAAAGCTCTCTGTTTTTTATGTTTGAATTTAAATCATCATTTTCATTAAGGAAAGATGATAAAGAGGCTATATGGTTAGCAAGGTTTTGATTTATGGCATTGCAAGAAATCATATGGATTGTTGCTGTTTATTCTTTGTTGGCATTTTTCAAGAAATCATATGGATTGTTGCTGTTTATTCTTTGTTGGCATTTTTCACTTGCTAACCTACAATTTCATTTCCACATTGACATCTAGGTGGAATATGGACGATGACATACCAGTTGCTAACCTGCATTTTTTTGTTATTTTGTTTCAGCATCCTTCATTCTTTTGCTGTCTTTGTTTGGTTCGAAATCAGCAATTTCTTTTTATGGGTTCCAGCAAGTATCCACTTATGGTACCCGCCCAAGAGGAGATTCCAATTACTTGTTCAAAGAATGTGATACTAACTACTATGACTTAATCATAGTAAAGCTAGATTTAATAACTCACCATCATTGAAAGCACATCATTCGTTGTCGGGTCGTATTAATTCTTAAAAACAAAAGACTAACGCGCAAAAAACTGTAAATTTGACAGGTTTTAAGATATACCAAATAAAAATAAACTCCAAGATGCACATGTATAAAAATAAAAAATCATATATAAAAATAAAATCATGTATCAATGAGTCCCACAAGAAGGCGCCCCTAATAGCCTCTTGTGTGATACGACGCCTAGAATAAAACAAACACGGGCAATAGGATCCCAGGTGTGTGAGACTTAGAGCCAGAGGGAGTCAATAAACCCATGAGTTTCATATTTGGTGGCAAAGGGTAGGATGCAAAGAGTCGATGCACACGCCAGTCCGAGGTTGGGTTTCACTGGGAGTCTACCCCACTGTGTAAATGGTCCAAGACAGGTGTCATCAGGTGGGGGATGGATGGTGATGTGTTAATGTGTAGGTATGAAGGTGACTAAAAGCAATGTGTGGGGAAGAATGTGGTGGAAGGTGATCTGGGCCAATGTGGGGTACCTGAATGGTGCGGAAGGTGAGGGGTAAGTATGAGAGGGTAACAAAGTAGTCAACCGCATCAAGTGACGTAACACCGCCACTGCTTCACACCATGACTCCACCCACCATCTCCGACGAACTCTGCTCAACACCCCTCTGACCCTCTACCGCCCAGTCGGGTCGTGATCCTTGAGGAGGCTACGACACCGGAGGTCGACTCAATGGGTGTATGTGATGTGGATGCCTCCGAGCGCACTCGATGCTACGCCTTCCTCCCGACCGTAACGCCGACAGCAATATGGTATATGCGTCGCATAGCACCAGCTAGAGCAAACGAGACCGATCGATCATGTCAACCATGGCTACGATCTATGAATGTAAGAAATAATTGCAACGAAACCTATATTGATTAAAATTACATAAAATATTTTAGAAATACAACAAAGCCTGAACTTTACTATGAACATCACACACCACTGTAGTATGAAACCTCACATCAATCTCGCAAACCGTGGTGTCATAAAACGTCGTGTAATACGATTTATTACCACCGCATGTATGATCCCTGAAGTCCATGGTACTCCACCATGTGGGGGTGAAGTAAATGATCCCTGGCCGATCATCCCATAAGCATATGTAAGTGAGGCATGATATGTCGCCTAATCACAGCCAGGTCGCCCACGCAGCATCGACTCTATGTAGTCAACTTAAGCGCATGCCGAGTATCTCCCGATGCATCCCAACCGACGCGAATACGCTGCCTCCCGGACGATGCCACCCAGCAGCCTTCGAAACATATGAGGGTGACATCGCTACAATGATATCCTGTGATCACCAAGCATATATCTTGAAGTCAGTCAACCACCTTCCGACATACTACCGCCATAAGACCTACACATTAACCATTGATGTCAAATACTTTATGTCAACAAGGCTGAACATTGATATGAACTGCATATACTTGCACTCATATAATTACAAATCCATATACTTTTATTACAATTACCTAATCCGGGTCCGTAAGGCCTACCGATCTCAGATAAGAGAGGACACCGACGTGGGTTACAATCCAGGTCAAAGGTAGCCTCCACCCACACTTCAAACTAAGAGCCGGCTCGGGCTCTACCTCGCCTCCTGCCTGGCCGAACGCCATGCTCACCGGTAATCCATCGTCCATACCCCACGACGCCATCGACATCATTCATCACAAGGCATGTGCCAATGGTAAAATGATATGGCGCATCTCCCAAAATCTGGCCTACCACGTGAAGCCTCCCAAAGGACTACAACAGTATACAATAAAACATAATTGTTATCACCATGTAATGAAAGTTTATGAACTTACAATAAAAAATATATACATACCTGTATGAGTGTAATACAACCACTAATACCGCATCTACGGTCCAAGCCGGCACGCATAATCCCCGATATGTGTGTGCAAGTACTGCACCACCCCAGCTATAAGTCGATGTCTGTGTCAAATCACCTGAGAAGGAGAGTTAATGTGTGAACATGGACACCCTTCGGTCCGAACAAGAAGGATCCATCGCTTAATAAGAACTCCACGCCAAGACTACGCCCAAAGCCGACCTCACAAAGATCGTCCCGGGGTCTATAATCACGACATAACCACCGATGGAGATGGTCAATCCTCCGAGACATCACGGCCGGGTGATTCGGAAAGCAAATTAACAGATAACTCTACTACATCGAAGATAAGATCCTGGCTTGACGGCGGGTTCGTCGATGATGAGGCCTGTGGATGGCAGCGAACATCCCATGTCAAGATCGCCATCTCTCCGACCTGACATGGAATGTGTGGGTCTCGCCGCCATCTCTCGATGACAGTAATAAGCGCCAATCTTATAATGATGTGGCCTTAACCCAGATATACCGTGAGAAGCCTCGCACGGATCACGATGGGACGAATACGTGATCCATCCTCCATGTGTCGGCGCTCTCATCTCGTCGACGGCTCCGAGAACTTCCGTAACTATAATTAACGAATAACTATGTTTATAATTCACTATATATAAATTAGAGAGTAAAACTCGAATGTTAATCATGATAATAAAAATGCAACCCGACGCCTCAACAGTAGACCTCGTGGTCTCTGCCTTGCAATATCGTATAGATTTGATCCAATGGATCACGCCATGTAGCCCTCCTCGAACGCCATATATATATCCTGGGATGTCCTAAATAATTATGTCATTAGTAAAACACTACTGTGGAAAGAGTATCACAATAATTAAAGGAACTAAGGTTAGAAACTTTATTTAAAAAAATTTATTTATTTTATATAATGTCATCTCATCTTGGAATCTATAGATTTCATAAATACATTAATATTGCATATTATAATGCAGAGCATAATATGATCAAAATATGTAAATTCCCTTTTACATGCAACATGTATTAATAGCCTTTTACAATCAATAAAAGCACTTAATTAATTTCTTACAGTTCCTATTAATAATTTAGAAGTGTAACAATTCTTTTAAAATAAATGCAATTGAACACTAATTTTTGTAAGATAATAACAAGGCACTCTAATGTTACCCACCCTCGCATTCTGCATAATACATTTTTGTATCATATCTTTCATACACAAAGTCTTGCAGGGTGAAAAGACTTAGTGTACTGAAACACGACCATCAAGGTGATCATTAATTAAAATGAGAGCAAGAAGTATCCATTTCTTGCCTTTTTTTTTTTTTATGTGCAACCAAGCAATTTATAAAAACAAAAATATGGGAGCTAAGGCAACTACCCCGGAGAGCAATGGGTGGTAACGTGAAGATAACGGTTTCATACAAAGGAAAGGGTCGAATAAAACCTACGTCCCACAAAACAACGTTTCTAGAGAATGCACAAAAGAATTCTTACAAATGAAAAGTTCTCATTAGCAATTAACCCAACCCAAGAAGACAACAAACTAATGAAAGAAAGCTTCAACCTATCAACAGAAAAGGGAATGATAAACAACATTAGGAAATGAAAAAAAAGACAATTACAACATATATAAAGAGTAACCCTTCTAAAAGAGGGAAAACCCAAATAACAAGGATACGTAAAAGCATACCAAAAATAAATAAATAGTTCTTATTCGTTGTTTGTTTCACAAGGTGAGCGTAGACAAATTTCTTGAACTATTTCCCTTTTTTAATAAAATAAAAAACCAGTAGAGGAAGTTTTTGTTTAGAGCTGAGCCTATAATTCGAATATGCATTTTAGTACTAAATCAAACAAAATCGATTTGGCTCTTGAATTTAATAACTTTTCGATTCAAGACTTTTAACCCTGTGAAAAACTACTTGCATTGTGGTATGTGATCACTATTAGTATTAGGTAACCAAAGTTCATTCAAATATACAATAAAATCTAAGTTCGATGGATGAAAATTTCCGAACCGGATGTAAATTTAATAAAACCCTAAAAATTATTCTGACCATATGTTTTGATTCTAATACATGGTCAGCTCGATACCAACTCAGGCCACAGTACCTTCCTAGATCACCATAATAAGAATACAAACATAATAATAATGAGAATCAAAATAAGATACCCGATTGAATCCATGGTTGCTTGATGCGAATCGCTGAAGATCCGCAAAATACGATGATTCAAGACTGATTCCTCCCCTATCCCAGATTTATGACACTGGCTTAATGAGACTGCCACTCACGAGTTAGAGAAAATTTTTCTCTCCTCGAACTGCATGTGAGTCAAAAAATTACGTGATCCCAGTAAGGCTAGTGGAGGGACTCAGCATTATTTATAGAGTTCACCACTGCCCTTCTCATTACTGGCCTGTGGCCTGCACTCACCCCACACCAGCCACTCTATATTATCAATTAAGAATCCATATCTCAATTTTATTAGACCAAATTAATTCATTAATTTCAATTAATAAAGCCCCACATTAAGAAAAATCTTACAATAACAATATCTAACTCATCCTTTGGTTTAAGAAATAAACCTAAATAAGTTAGAAATCCGATTATACTAAATCTAAACCTATCTCATTAGAAGCAAGATCAAACTAAATAAACTGCCTTACTTTATCCCTTACGTGTCAAGCAAGAAAGAAATAGCATATTTGTTTTCGAGCCCTAAGTATATCTATAAAGTTCATTGTGTTGAAGTCAAGTATTTGATTTGATCAAACAATAAATGTATGAAGAAAATGAGTCTCAATTTATTTTAACAAGACCACCAATTCGTACTTCCATAACCAATTTTAGAAAATGCGCTTGGAGAAAGCTCGTTTTTAAGTCACATTCAAGGATTTTCTTGGTGGTTTTTTTTCGTGAGAAAGCAACCATGAGTTATTCTACAACAACCCTATAATTAAAGCTATTACTAGAATAATTAAGGGTACGTTTGGGATAACTTATCTATAACTTATTTGAACTTATCTTCTCATATAAATACTTTTGATAAAAATTATAAATGTTTAAAAGAGCTTATAAAAATAGTTTATTATTATAAAATAGAAGAACAAGCAAGCGAGAGAAATAGAAGAAACAGGGGAGAGATTTCTTATTCCTTCATGTGTATTGTGACTCATATAAAGGCTCCCTATTTATAGGGTTTAATACATGAATACATTAATGTGTATATAAATACGTAACCTACACATCTGTAACCTACACATTCAGAACCTATATACATCAATGTATATTCACACCTATTAATATCGAGATTACTTGAGAGTTAATGGACATCCATTTGCTCATAATACTCCCTTGATGTCCATGATAATTGCCCCATTAAAAACCTTACCAGGAAAACCCAGTGGGACAAAACCATGGTGAAGGAAAAAAGTAGTACAAGATAAAAATTACTCCCCTCTTCAACAAAGACTTTAAATCTTCCAGCCTACGATTCCAATGCTATGAACTAGCCTTTCAAATGTCAGTAGTGAGGTAGAGCCTTGGTGAATAAATCGCTAGGATTATTAGTTGAACGAATTGATCGAACATTATCACCCTTTCGTAGATCATGAGTGAAAAGAATTTTGTGATATATGTTTTGTTCTATCCCCTTTAATGTACCCATTTTTTAATTGAACAATGCATGCAGCATTATCTTCATACAAGGTCGTCGGGACCTTCTTGCTAAAAGACAAACCACATGACCCTCGAATATGATGTATTACAGATCTTAACCAAAAACATTCCCGACTTGCTTCATGAATTGCTAAGATCTCTTCATGATTAGAAGATGTGGCGGTAATTGATTGTTTCGTAGAACACCATGAAATGGCTGTATCACCACATGTGAACAACAAATTCAAGCCAGGATCGAAAGATTACGAGGGTCGACATATATCCCGCATTTGCATAACCAATTGATTCCTTGGGTGTTACTGGGATACACATAGCCCATCCATCGCACTTCGAAGATACCTCAATATATGTTTAACTCCATTCCAATGTCTTCGTTGACAAGAATCATATCTTGCTAATAAATTTATAGAAAATGATATATCGTGTCGTGTATGACTTGCAGATACATTAGTGCTCCAATAGCACTAAGATATGGTACTTCAGACTAAGAAGTTTCATCATCCATCCTTGGTCTAAAGGATCTTTTATTCACATCTAATGACCTTACAACCATCGAGTGCTCAATGGACGGGCATTATCCATATAGAATCGCTTCAACACCTTTAGATATGTTTACCATGAACAAAAATTCCATTTCTAAGTGTTCAACTGCAAACCAAGGCAAAGTTTTGTTTTTCCCGCATTTTCATCTCAAATTCTTTCTTTAAGTTGACTACTACTTCTGAAAGCTCATTCAGAAGTTCCAATAATATTCATGTCATCAACATAAACCGCAATTATAACAAACTCCTGATCCGCATCTTTAATAAATACACATGGGCAAAGGGGATCATTCTTATACCTTTTCAAGAATAAATATTCACTAAGACGATTATACCACATGCGCCCGTATTGTTTCCAACCCATATAGAGATCCGTATAATTTTATCGAGTAAAGTTCTCGAGGACCTCGAATTATGTCGCGATGCAATTTTAATCCTTCCGATTTTCATGCAATGTCACAATAAGGGTCCATATAAATAAGCCGTAATTACATCCATTAAACACATACCAAGTTTTTCATGTATCACAGTTAATTAACATCAAAAGCACTGCGATCCACTACAGGGAATACGCCTCTTCATAATCAATGCCGTGTTCGAGAGAACCCTCAGTAAACTTAATATCGTGCCTTATATCTCGACAACTTTATTTGTCGTCTCGCTTTCGCACAAATACCCATTTGTATCCTACAGTTTGACACCACGTGGGCATAATAGGACCAAAACTTCGTGTTTTGAAAGAGAATTCAATTTCGCTTCACCGCATCTTCCATTTTCAAATAATCATCTCTCCTCGTCTACATTCCGACGCATTCTCGCTCAAGGTCCTCATCATACACAATGCCGGGCGCCACATTGTAGGCAAAATATATCATCGACGCGATTTTATTCCTCCGATTCCACCTTCGCGCTTAGACATAGTTTATCGAGATCTCCCCTGATTGCTACAAGTTTCGTGCACTGAATTTTTCTCGAATTACAACCGGGGACTCTTCTAAGAGCCACCAATTCTCAACTTGACTTTGATCCTTTCTTTTCCGAGGATTTTTATCTTTGAACCAACTGGCCACTCACGTTTCACCGATGCTTTAGGTTCATTAGCAACAAATTGTCCTACAGTGGACATCAATTTAACCGAGCATTAGTACCGGGTATGTAAGATGTAGTTACTCTGATTAGTAAATGTATCCGGGCAATTGATTTGCTAAATTTTGCAAATGAATAATCTTTTGAACTGCCAGTTCACATTCCTTTGTGCGAGGGTCAAGATGAGACAACGACAATTGATTCCAACTAATAACTTTTTCCAACTGTTTATTTTCTTTCTTTAAAGTTGGAAAATCTGATTCATCAAAATGACAATCAGCAAAACGAACTGTAAATAAATCTCCAGTTGATGTCTCTAAATATTTGATTATCGATGGAGATTCATATCCAACATTTATTCCCAATCTTCTTTGGGGACCCATCTTAGTGCGTTGGTAAAGGAGTAACTAACATATACCAAGACACCCAAAAATCCAGGATGGGAAATATCAGTTCTCGACCTCAAAACCAATTGTAAAGGAGAGAACTCATGATAATATGTTGGTCTAATACGAATCAGTGCTGCTGCATGTAAAATAGCATGGCCCCAAGCAGAAGTTGGGAACTTCGTCCTCATTAGTAATGACCTTGCAATCAATTGAAGGCGTTTAATAAACGATTCCGCAAGACCGTTTTGTGTATGAACATATGCTGTGATTTGCTCAACTGCTATTCCAATAGACATACAATAATCATTAAAGTTTAAAGTAAATTCTCCAAAGATTGTCAAGATGAATCACTTAATCGCATAACTGGAAATGAGCTCAAGAATCGACTATATCTGAGCAAGCAATCTAGAAAATGCTCGGGTTACGCTGGCCGATAACAAATGCATGTGACCATCTCGTTGATGCATCAATCAATCATAAAATATCGAAATGGTCCACATGGTGGATGAATAGCCCACATATATCCCCTTGTATACGCAGTAAGGGGTTCGTCTTTATTTTGTCGGGTGATGGCCCTATAATTGAACTCTCGAGAACAACCACACATGAAAATTCATTGGACGTAAAAATCATTTGATTTTTCATGAATGCCCACTTGAATTTTTAATGACTGCAGATCATTATAGACCCAGATAAACCCAATCGACCATGCCAAACAATAAATTATTTTCATCAAGAACTCGGGTTTACTATGGCATGTGCCTCAATTGCGGCTTATGCTCAGGTAGTACAAACTGCAGGAAAACGTAATTTTTCCAATATTTTCTTACCCGAGACAACGCCTGCATATATAAATACTCGTTGTTATCTTATTCGTAGTCTCAATATGATATCCATTTCGTCGAATATCTTTAAAACTCAATAAATTTCTTTGAGACTTTGTAGAATATAATGCATCATCAATATGAATTTTTGTTCCTCCGGGTAACAATATATTAGCTCTTCCGGAGCCCTCAATCAATTTTGCACTACTCGATATTGTATTCACATCTGATCCTTGCATTATTAAAAAGGAAAATAATTTTATCCTAAGTATAGTATGCTGATGCACTATCTCGCGAGACACATCATCACATCGATCGAGATCCCACCGTGATGAGTTTCCATATTCTTCATGAGAAACAAGATATATAATAAGAAAATATAAAATAACACATAACAAAACAATTTTCATTATCTCAAGAAGACGATGACTTACATAACAAGAGACCCAAATACAAATGCAACGGAAATATTTTATTTCTTTTTTGGAGATTTTCATCACCAAACAAGTGCTCAATATTCGTCGCCGAATAAAGAAATCAGCAACATCCAGATGAGTCATATCATTAAGGTCGTGATCAACACTCTCATCCTTAGAAACAAAATTTGTCTTTACCGCTTTTTTATCTTTCTTTTTCAGCGATTCTTGGTAGAGATCAACCAAATGTTTTGGTGTACGACAGGTATGTGACCAATGGCCTTTCATGCCGCAACGATAACATAAATTTGTCACCATTTTGCTATTTTCACCACTTTTGTTGTCCTTTTCAATATTCTTCCCCTTTCGATATTCTCCTTTGATTACATTCTCAATGATCGAATTGTAACTATTGCGACCACGTCCTTGTCCACGTCCACGACCTCGACTATGACCGCGACTACCCACCATGACCGCGACTCGACTCTCATTCATTATGCGGTGATATGTCACAAGATTCACTTCAGTGGAATGGAGCCGAACTAACTGGATCGAGCCTCATGATTCTTCATCAAAGCTCATTGTTTTGTTCCTACCACAAGAAGACACATGAAATCATCTGGACATTTCCTAAAGCCTTTTCACGATATTGTCAGAGCACATCGATGCATGAAAAGTGGAGAATGTTTTCTCCCAACATTCACGTAAATTTTTTCCACATAATTGTAATCGAATCGATTCTAAATATTGCCGAAGTTATACTCACACACGATTTAAAATCTTGCGCCTCAAATGCATCTGGCCATAGCGAGCTTTCGGGATAATTATCGTTTATGTTCATACCTTTCCTTTAAACTCGCTCCACGTAACAAGTGGATCTCTACGATGAGGTATTCAGCAATCCTTCATGAATAGTGATGACGGCAAAAATCATCGCTTTGGCTTTTTCTTGAATGGATGTTGTATTATTTTCTTTAATTGTATTTCCAAGACCATTTACATCAAGATGGATTTCAGCATCTAGTATCCATGATAAGAAATTCTTTCCCGTGATATCAAGAGCCACAAATTCTAATTTCGCAAGATTTGACATAATAATACTATTATAGATATATGAAAAATATTAGATAAGATAATAATATTGTAAAATAAAAAGAGCTAGTTGCATATGAACACACCTCCAATATACCTTCAATATATTTCTCGAAAATCCAAATGTAGCCTTTCTCGCACGATAACGATATAAAATGTAAGAACAAAGAGAAATAGAGACATGTGTTAAACAAGTGGCAGATTTCTTATTCTTTCTACGCAGATAGACTCATACAAAGGCTCCCTATTTATAGGGTTTAATACATGAATACATTAATGTATATAAATACGTAACCCACACATCCATAACCTACACATTCAACCTATATACATCACGGATATTCATCGCACCTATTAACATCGTAGATGACTGAGTAGTTTATGGACATCCATAATATTGTTCATAATATTTATGACCTCCTATAAATCATTTTTAGTTTATTTCAATAAGTTTCATAAAAAAACTTAACAAAAAAGCTCAAAATAGCTTATACGGAACTCTAAAAATGATCATCTTAGTGATAAAAATGTCCTTCTGAAAAATAATGAAAAAGAAACAACTTACGAATTATAAAAATAGGTACAATTTTTGGAAAAATTATATAAAAAAAAAGGAAAAAAATCTGAAAATAATAACAAATTTCAAAAATTATGTAAAAATGGGTAAAAATTATGTAAAAAATTCTGAAAAATATAAAACAACTTTCGAAAATTTATATAAAAATAGGTAAAATTTTTGAAAATTTATTAAAAAATATGAAAAAATACTGACATATAATTAAAAAAAATAGAAAAAATCTATTGATGATACGAATAATGATATTGATGATGATTTTATTTATTTAGAGTTTGATATAGATTCATGAGTGTTTATTTTGTTTTGGAACTTAGAACTTATGCATTTAAAAGGTACTACATTGTACCTTACTAATTTTCACTAGTTTTTATTTTTTTTATTTTTATTCACTCTCAGACACATTATTATAAGATTTTTATTCTTTGATTCGAACCCCCAGATTTCTTATAAACTTGCTCCACCCATTTACCACTAACTGCATCTGCTGCCACTAATTTTCATTACTTTGCGCTGTAAATTGTTATAAAACATGTTTGATCAGGAAGCATGCTCCCTAAAGCCAAAACAAAATAAGCAAACCCAAAAAAGAGAAAAGGAAAATGGAAGAAGAATATGCCAAAGACATGAGACTAAAGAATGATGCCAATTCCCAAAAGCGTTGAGAGATTGAAAGTTGAAGCTTCTCAACCATATAACATGTGCATACATGAGATTTTCTCATTCATTCTTCTCCTTCATTGCTCTTCAATTTCGGGTTTCTTTTCCTTTGCCGTTGCTATTGTTGTTCTTGTTGTTGAAGAAGAAGAGATGCTTCATTCAATTATAGAGATGTTTCATTCATCTATTAAGCTATTACTATGAAAATGATAGGAAGAAAATCAGGGGAACTACAGTTGGATGAGAAGAACGGTTGGATTTAATGACCTCAGTGCGTCTGTTCTTGACCGGGTTCATGAGCTGGTGGGGCAGGGAGTCTCTCTGCAGCTTGTCAGTGCTGTTCATGCTGATCCTTGTGAGTACTGTTTTTCCTTCTTTTTCTTTCTTTTTCTTTATTTTTTCTTTTTGGTGGGGGAGAAGTTTTTGATGATGGGGTTATTGAAGTTGGAGGAGTGGAGAATGATGGGTTTAGAATTTAGATGATGGGGTTTGGAAAAGAATGTTCTTGGAAGAAGCCAAAGAGGGTTATTCTGTGAATGGGTCATTGAGTTTTGGCATCTGTATTCAGTTGGGGCACTTTTCTAAGTGCTTTGATTTTGTGTTTTGTGTTTTGTGTTTTTCTTGTTATGGTTTTTTCTACTTCTTTCTATTTTTATATTATTTTCCAATATCCACTATGCATGCCCACCCAACTCGGTAAGAAATTCCCAAGCAGCTGCTTTTTTCAAAGCCGCCAGATCTTGGAAGATTTCAGTCTTTTGAACTTGCAGTTAGTCCTGGAATTTCCAAAAGCTGAACTATTTTCAAGAATTTTGAGGACGGATCCTGTTAGGGTTTAAGAGAAAGAACTGTCACAAACCAAAAAGAAATGTGTTTTTTGGAAGAGGTCAAGAGAGGTTCTTCTCAGAAATGGGTCAATGAGTTTCTTGACATTTTCCATCCAATTGGGGCACTTTTTTAGTACTTTGATCTTGCTTTTTTTTTTTTTTAATTATTATCCTACTTGTTTTCTTTTTATATTATGTTTCAACATCCACTGTACATGCCCACCTGACACAAGGATTTACAAAAGTTGAAACTGATTTTCACAAGAATTTTGAGGATGGATCCTGTCAGGGTTTAAGAAAAAGAACTGCCATAAACCAAGGAGATGTACTGTGAAATATTTCACAAATTACTATCTTCATGAACTGTAATTAAAACTGTTAATAGCATTCTGATGAAGGGTTTGTCTGTTATTGATGGTGTTGGAATTTGTGTGCCTTTGTAGCAAATGGGTTGCAGGAAAAGTTGAAACCAGCATTTTTGAAGATTGATTACCACAATCACTCCTTTAACAGCAGGAGTCTGCATTCAAGGTCACATTTGGATTATGATAAGGAGGCTGGACAAAATAGGGCATTCATAATTAGGAAACAATCATCAGTGAATTCTACCTCAGGACTCTCACACTTGAAGATGTTCCGGGGCATGGAAGAATTCACTTTGTTTGTAATTCCTGGGTCTACCCTGCTGATAAGTACGATACCGACCGTGTTTTCTTCACTAATCAGGTAAGATTAATTGGTTGATACTAGGAGCGTGTGCAATGACGTAAGAACTGTGTGCTAAAGGAATGTGTTTGTTTTATCTGCCTGCAGACATGTCTTCCAAGTGAAACACCAGGCCAAGTATTTAGATACAGAAAGGGAACTGCGAATCTGAGGGAGATGGGACTGGAGAGCTTAAGAATGGACCGAGTTTCACGATCACGCTACTATAATGATTTGGGGAATCCGACAGATCCCAAATACGCCTTGCCCTGCCTGAGGGTCTGTAGAGGTCCTATCCAGAGAGGAAGAACCAGTAGACCACCATCTGAAACAGGTGGATATTTGATACACAAATCTCATATTGTTTTCAGATAGATTTTATAAAAGGATGAAATATAATGGATTTCTGCTACAATTTCATTGACAGATCCTAACACCGAGGGCAGATTGGCTCCTTCTGATGAGCTTAAACATTTATGTTCCAAGAGATGAAACGACTGGTCAAGTATCAAAATGTCTGACTCCTGGGCTTATGCCCTGAAAGCCTGTTCACCTCCTTCCCTGAGTCTTGAGGCCTGCACAGCACTCAATGAGTCAGATGGCTTCCAAGATGGCTTGACTCTCTACAAAGGATTCAATAACCTAGATGGCCCTTACTCGGGACAAAATTAAGGATAACATTCCTTGAGATGCTCAAGGAACTGTCTGTACTGACACGTAAAGACTTCAAGTTCCTGACGCCCCAAGTCATTAAAGGTATTGCATACATATAACAGCTTGGAACTTTGGAAGCCATGCTCTGCATTTAGTTTTTGTACAATTACGATGGTTTATCATGCTGGCTGAGATACAGTCTGCGTGGAGACTGACAAAGAATTGCAGAAATGTTGGCTGGGCTCAACCCTGTTCTCATCTGTCTACTCCAAGTAAACTACAGCTTTCTAATATTTCTCTAAAATGCCCTGTTTGTTTTCTGAGAAAGTGGAACCGGCAGGCTTCCTGACTTAGTTTTCTTCGTCCATCTATAAATAACTTGTTCTGTCTATGTTGTTTGCAGGAGTTTCCTCCAGAAAGCAGCTGATCCTGGTTATGGCAACCAAAACAGTTCAATAACCAATGAACACATAGAGAATCACCTAGATGGCCTTACTATCAACAAGGTAACATTCTTAGGTTCCTTCTTTCTGACTAAATTTTCGAACAAAACACGTTTAATTTGTGTATTGCTTTGTACTAGGCATTGGAGAAGAAGAGGCTATTCATATTAGATCACCATGATACTTTGATGCCATACCTGAGGAGGATAAACACGACTTCCACGAAAACTTATGCTCGAGGACTGTCCTCTTCGAAAGATGACAGAACTTTAGCCACTGGCAATTGAATTGAGTCACCACATCCTGACGGGATAAATTCGGAGCTGTTTGCGAAGGGTATACACGCCTACAGAACATGGCGTTGAAGGTTCCATTTGGCAGCTGGCTAAAGCTTATGCTGCTGTCAATGACTCCGGCCATCATCAGCTCCTCAGCCATTGGTATGGAATCTATTAAAGGAAAATGAGTACAGTTTGGGCTTAAATCTGAATCAGGTTACGAATATTTTTTATTTATTTTGGGGTTGCAGGTTGAATACACATGCTGTAATTGAGCCATTTGTGATTGCAACCAATAGGCAGCTGAGCGTGCTTCATCCGATTAACAAGCTTTTGGATCCTCACTTCCGCGATACAATGAATATAAATGCACTAGCTCGGCAAATCCTCATCAATGCTGGTGGAGTGGTGGAGAGCACAGTTTATCCATCAAAGTATGCCATGGAAATGTCATCTGTTGTTTATAAAAACTGGGTTTTCACTGAGCAAGCACTTCCTGCTGATCTCATCAACAGGTACATGGTTTTTTTTTCTTTCCTGCTCTGCACTGAATCTAGTGAAAATGGTGGTTTTCATTTTTCATGTAACTGTCATTCTGTTCTTTCAGAGGAATGGCGGAAAAGGATTCGGATGCCCCTCATGGACTCCGCCTGGTGTTAGATGACTACCCTTATGCTGTTGATGGACTTGAGATCTGGTCAGCTATTGAGACATGGGTGGAAGACTATTGCTCATTCTACTACAAGACCGATGAGATGGTCGAGATCTGCTCATTCTGAGCTCCAGTCATGGTGGAAGGAACTCAGGGAAGAGGGTCATGGTGACAAGAAGGATGAGCCATGGTGGCCTAAAATGCATACTGTGAAAGAGCTGATAGATACATGCACCATTATCATCTGGGTGGCTTCTGCTCTCCATGCTGCAGTGAATTTCGGGCAGTACCCTTATGCAGGTTTCCTTCCAAACCGTCCAACCATAAGTCGTAGATTCATGCCTGAAGAAGGCACTGAGTATGAAGAGCCTGCCGAATCCTGAAAAGGCTTTCCTGAAAACAATCACTGCCCAGCTGCAGACCCTTCTTGGCATCTCCCTTATTGAGATCTTGTCTAGGCATTCCTCTGATGAGGTTAATCTTGGACAAAGAGACACTCCTGAGTGGACTCAGGATGCAACACCTTTGAAAGCTTTTGAGAAATTCGGGAGGAAGTTGGCAGACATTGAAGAAAATATCATGAAGAGAAATGGAGATCAGAGATTCAAGAACAGAGTTGGCCCTGTGAATATGCCATACACACTGTTTTACCCCACGAGCGAAGGCGGGCTTACTGGCAAAGGAATTCCCAACAGTGTCTCCATCTAAATTTATCCTGAAATTCATGTACAAGCTATTGATCAAGATGACTCAAGTACACATAGCTAGTATCGTATACAGTTGTAATATGGTTTTTCTACTTTGTAGCATTCATATCCATGCTTATATACAGAATAAAGATACAATTTGTTGTTAGAAAATCGCAAAATTTCTCACGGTGTCATTTTCTTGTTTCTAAATGGGCCTTCATAATTTTTTTAGGCTTATGCTCTACTCCGGTGGTCTCCGGGTAAAGATCCGATCAACTTTGATTTGCGCATATGACAAATGCCCCTAATACTACTTTTTTATTTTTTATTTCACGTCTTCACTAAATATTTGATGTATTCATCCTATTCCTCGACACACCGTTTATGATCAATCTTATCTTTTGTTTACAAATAAATAATTTTATGATACAATATAGTAATCATATACTACCAATTGGGTTTTTTTATAAACGGAGACCATATACTTCATTTTAGTGATCCAACTAAGTCAAACATAAATTATTTGATAATATTAATTTGGATCCCCATAAAAAATGGATCTAATTGCACTTTGCGCTCCAAATTGTTGGATGATCTGATCAATCTTTCTTAGGTGAATAGAGGATATCTCGATTGTGGAGAGAACGTAGAAAATAGTTAACCTAAATACCAACAAAACGACAATACCAAGCGCCTAAACCTATAAATTTGATCATTCAAATGATATTCAACAAATTTCACCCAAGTAGTCGTCCTATAATCAAAAGGACTCGCAACTAGTCAATCATGCTATCTTTACCCTCCAACCAATCGATCAATCTCGTTATTCTTAATCCAACCAACCCTTAGATTCCACTTTATAGTAATGTATAATCCAACCCTTAGCTTGATGCCTACAGCTCAATTTGTTTTCCAATGATGCAAGAGAATCATGTTAATATTTAGGTGATAATATAGTATGCACTTGTATGTACCTAATATGTACAATTATTAAAATACCACTATTTGACCAATATATAAGATATATGAAATCATGTACAAATTTAAAACGATATATGGCTCTAAAAAATAAAAATAAACTTTAACTAGCATAAGATATACTAATTAAAAAGCCGATAGACACATGCACCATTATCACCTAGGTGGCTTTTGCTCTCCATGCTGGAATGAATTTTGAGAATAACTCTTATGCAGGCTTCCTTTTACACCAACCAACCATGAGTACGAAGAGCTCAAGTCCAATCTCAAAAGGTTTCTAAACAAATCACGTCTCTGCATGCACTTTCGCATCTCCTCGTTGAGATTAGTGTTATAATCCAAAACTTGGAGCCAGACTCACCAAGATTTGACCTTAAGAGTTTCTATTTATCCACGTTCGTAGTCAAAATGGCCAATCAAACTAAAGTTATATATCTTTTTTTCTTATGTTCAAATATAAAATCACATTCATAATAAATATATACTCTTATACATTCAATAATAATAAAATATATCCTTCAAATTAAAATTTGCAATTCCTAAAATAGCAAATATAATTCAAAGTATATTGTTTATTAAAATCAACTCCAAACAACCAAATAAACATAAAGGTGTTTGACATAACTAAAAATCTCATGGTAGATTAAAATCCTCAAATTTATTCATCATTCTTAAGTTATTCCAAAGAGTACTGAATTGTTTTGAATACTCTCAAGCATTGTCTGTGGTTCCAACTAATTTTGCATCTAAAAGTCATAAAAATGAAATGATGGGCATTTCACTTATGGTAAATCTGCCGAAAATCCCCATTCCAACATTCTGATGAAGTTTATATTGAACAAAGAGATACTCTTCATTGGACTCATCAAATTATTATTATTATTAATATATTTTTAGAAAGTTTTCAACACCAATTTCTACTAATCGAGATATTGTCCTAAATTTACCCTATTAACTTTTCAACAATTCTTATTTGGTGAGCCTCTTTGACTTTGAAAATGCTGTGGTATATATCAAATAAGGTCATCACATATCTGTTAGCATTCCTCTGATGAGGTTACTTATTAGACAAAGAGTTATTCATGACTGAACCCTCAGTGTAACAACTTTGAAAGCTTTTGAGAAATTTGGGAGGAACGTGACAGACATTAAAGAAAGGATTGTGGAGACAAATAGAGATGAGAGATTAAAGGATAGAGTTGGCCTTGTGAAGATGCCATAAGCATTGCTCTACCCCACAAGGGAAGGCAGGCTTACTGACAAAGGAAATTCCCAAGGGCGTCTCCTACACACTATTGATCAAGATGGCTTAAGTACACATTGCTCAGATAGTAGTCAATTATAACCAGATTAATTATTCTAGTTTTTTGCATTGAAATTCATGATTATCCATAATAAAGAAGGATTTGTTATGAAAGTTGAAATTTTTTACTTTATATTATCTAAATAATTGCATAGGGCATAAGGCTGTGACGCACAATCATAAAAATATTTTTACTCTTTATTTTATTTACAGGCCACAAAAACTACTCTCTTCTCATATATACTGTATATATATATCATATTCTGCCTCTCTATATATATATATATATATATATATATATATATATATATATATGTAAGTCATGCACAAATTTTAAAAAATAACTAAATATAAGATACTTTATCTTAAAAATTAGTATAAAGGTTTTTGAGATAAAATGAGATAATTTTGAAAATAAATATTATAACATTAAATATTAATAAATCACAATTAATAAATTATGAAATGATTTTCTTAAGTAAGAACTAGGATTTTAAAATTTTCAAAATTAAGAATTTTATATTATAAATGTAAAACAAAAACATGACTATGTTTATGGTATTAATAAGGTAATAAAATAAATTTTTACATAAAATCTTAATAATTTGTAATAAATAAATAATTATTTTTATAAATTAAAAAGTAAATTGAAGTGTATTTTTTAAACAAAAATTGAAAAAGTAAGTTAAGAGATTGGAGTTCTAAATATAAGTATTTTATAATGCTTTTTTTAATAGAAGTATTTTATAATATTAATTAGTATTAATATGATAATGTTTATGGCATTAATATGGTAAAAATATGGTAATAGTAAATTTTAATAAAATATTTATGCCTTCTTTCAACTCCACTGTCTTCATTTTTTCCTAGAAGAGGCCAGAGGATTATTCTTAAAATTGAGTCATGATTTAAATTTAGTTTTGGAGTGTGTTTGGATATAAACTTCATCCTTATTTTCCGTTTATTTGTAGAAACTAAATAGAGAACCAAGGTCAAACAATTATATAATTTTGTTAGAGAAAAATTTTCTGTTTCTAAAAACACAAAACTGTAATCACATGGCTCTGAACAAGATTAAAGAGGCTAAAAAATCATATATGAAGTTACAGCTCAGAAGTGGGTGATTGTGGAACATAAGATTCACAGTAATTTTTACAAGAACACATCCCATCTTTAAAATGAGTGGAAGCTTGATTTGTATCTCTCAAACGATCACTCTCCCAGTAACATTGGGCGTCTTCACCAGGAGTGGCAGTCTAAGCAAACGCAGTTCAACTGTAATCCTGATCGGCATCCACAGACAGTGTTAATCAGTACAAGAAACATGCTCGCAGCGGCCTCGCCAAGAGGAACTAATCCATGGATTCGGCATGGGTGCGAGTAATGATCCCCATATGCTGCCTGTGGGCTTGAAATGCATGTTTTTCACTATCTCCAATGCCTCCTCGATTCTCCCAGTTCTTCCCAAGACATCCACCAAACAAACGTAATGCTCTACTGTTGGAGAGACCGCATACTCGATCTTCATTCTTTCAAAACGTCTGTTCCCTCGTCTATAAGCCCCGTGCAACCATTTTCTTTAAGGCAATGAATGTGATCCCATCTGGACTGAAACCAAACCGATGTCTCCTAGAGTGATTCATGGCTTCCGTCATTAGGCCATTGATTGCATACCCTGTGATCAAGGTATTCCATGAACTCAAATCTTTACTTTTGCATCCCATAAGTACTCTCCTACAGTAATCCATTGCTCCACTTTGCATACATGTCTATAAGAATTCAGCACTGGTGCATACATGTCTATAAGAAAACACTCTCCCCTACCGTCCCTAGTCGACCATAAACGATGCCGACCAGGGATCAGCGGATGTTGCTTTTAGGACTCCACTTTGGCACCTTATGAGAAATCAGAAGTTTTGGGTTTCGAGCGCTCATTATAAGATAAGCATGAAGGAATTAGTAATGCTGCAAAGTGGAGCACGCGGCTTAATTGGCTCAACCACGGGAGACTTACAGGGGTCGGACACCGGCGGGTTCGCGAGACTAAGATGAAGGTGAAAAAATGTTAGATCACATAATTTAATGATGAATTCATTCTCTCTTAACTGCAACATACTATTTAATTAGAATAATCTAAAACATTAATAAATGATAACTTCTTCAAGCGCATTTTATATATGAATCGGAAAATTGTTACCATTACATTTTATGCATTTCGATTTTAAGCGTTTGGTCATCCAGCAAGGTTGTCAGTGGGATAAAATGGCCTTTGGGATTGTATTTATTCTTTCTTCACTTAAATCTTAAAACCAGATTTTATTATAATCCGGAGTTCGCGGCTCACGAAGTTGTGAATAGTAACTGCGTTTAAGCCGTTTTCATTGTTTTCATTAGCCGTTTTGAGAATATGGTTTACAAAGCGGATTTTCTTATTCTTTATTTTCAATAAATTCAAATGCGAAGCGTATTTTAGAAAATGCTTAAAGATTAGAATACATTGAAAATTTCGTAATGCGAATTTTGGATAGAGTAAAATTTTATTAAACTAGCAGGACCCAGATTTTTAGAAATTCACTTTTCAATGGTTTCTTTTAGTAAAAACACCCATTAAAAATTAGTTTTCATAAAAAAATAATCACCCCTTTTAAAATATTTATTGAAAACTTCAAATAATTCCAAAATTTATTATTAAATCCTCTTCATATTTTTTCTAGAAAATAATTCATTACATTATAAAAATATCATTTTATTTCTATAAATATATATATATATATATATATATATATATATATATATATATATATATATATATATATATACTATATGTGGATTAGATTTCCAAAAGTTTTTTAATCGAGTCACAATTTTTATTAAATTTACTTATCAAAAGGAAAGTAGTACGTAGGAGTAGGACGAGTTGTGGGATGGAAAAGTCTACAACTCATCCTATTTACATTTATTTAATATTTTATTTTTGTTTTTATTTTTATTTTTGTTTTTATTTTATTATATTAAAATTAATATGTTTCATAAAAAATAAAAATATTATAATTTATAAATAATTTATTAAAAAATATTCTAATAATAATAATTATTATATATTAAAATATAAAATAAAATAATTTAAAAAATATTTTTATAATATAATTGGGGCGGACAAGGCCATATAGTGTTAATACAAAGGTTTTGAAAATAAACTAATCCCATTAAAAAATTAGATTATAATTAAATCAAATCCATGCCTTATTAGAGTAAGAAGGAAATGAAATAAGCTAAATACCATTATGTCCCTTAAGTCTTGAGTCGAAAGTAAGAACATATTTGTTTTCTTGAGCCCTAAGTATATCAATAAATAACCTTATAATTGAGCTATAACGAGGATGAATTTCATTTATTGAAATGGAAACCAATTTCAACGGCGGAAACACCGCCCAATTCTCATCCACAAGAAGAGTTGCGCGAGCTACAAGAAAAGGGCAGAGCGTTACACGTAGCATCATCGAGGAGAAAATTTCTCCTTGAAGAAAAACCGATGTTAAGTGGACCCCCACAAAAACACCTGTGGCGCATTTTATTATTAGATGTTACCTTAAACTAAATTAGGCCCATTTGTTGTTGATAGTGATGAAAACTTAAGGTAGGTCGCGTTGGTAGACTCAAGTTCCACTAGTTACTTCATGTAGAGTACTAAATTAAAGATCAAAACACATCACTTGATGGTGCCTATTGTTGTTTTGTTATTTTAATCCTAAAGGGTAATTCAGCTAGTTCGGTCTTAAGTTTACTCTAATGATTATTAGTTCGAGTTCTCTTATGAATCCTAAAGGTTTTATCCGATTGTTAATTTCAAAGCCTCATAAGGATTAGTAAAGATGAAAAAAAATGTTCATTTTATTGATTAGATGAGTATCAGTGAGTTAGTCGTGCGGAAGCCATTTCCATTTTCCGGCTCGATTAAAACTTAACGAAACGCTTTTGAGTTGAGTCGATATTTTCTTTTAAATGTTTGAAAGTCGACTTAAAAAATAAATTAAAGATTCTTTCTTTGAGGAAACTTACATTTAATAGCTTCGAATCAATTAAAAATTTAATAAATAATTATATTTAATAAAATAGTAAAACTTGATTAAGTTTTAGCTTGGCTGAGATTAGTGTTGTGATCTTTCCGGTAGTAATGTGAAATGCTGCGTTGTAGATTAACGGTCGAATTTAAGTATTCTGGTCGGTTGAACCTTGATTCGTTTGCCTTTAATTGGCATCCTCTGTGTACTATAGTCAAGCTATTCGGTCTTTCCTTACCTAGTAGTGGGGGAGGGGTTTTGGGTTTGATGAAGGTGGCTTTTGGAACGGCGTCGTTTTGAGTTGTCGATTGATTGTTTATTAAGTAATACACGTGTCGAATCGCTTCCGGGAGATTTTTTGAGTCTAGAAGGATCTGGGCTTTTCTTAGGAGTTCAAGTCAATTTAGGGCGTCAATTGGCTCATGACCCACCTTGCCTGTGAGGCCCAGGCTCGATTTTCCAAAATATATACAAATCCACCCCTACGGTTTTTGGAAATATCACCACCCTCCGCTCATCGGGTCTAATTTTCGAAATAGCACCTTTCCATGGAAAAAAAAAAAACAGAGAAAATTTATTGCTTTTTGAAAACTTTGTTTTGTTCTAAAAAAAAAACATGGAGAATGCCTGTGGTTCCTTTTTTTTATAAAAAACAAAGCAAAAACATAACATTCAAAGAACACCAAACGATATTTTCTTAAGAATAGTTTTTCAAAACAAAAAATCAAAGCAATTCTTTTTAAATTGTTGCTTGTGTCTTAATTTAGAGGTTTTTGTATTGTCGTGTTTTAAAGAGCGAAAAAGAAAAGGATATGTAATGTTTTTGTTTTTTTAACAAGTTTTAAAAAAACACAAGTTTTAAAATTTTTTAACCAAACATGCCCTTAGTTTGTCGGAGTAAAATTCTCCTTTGAAGTTTCGTGACTTTAAAAAAGGAAAATAGAAAAAGTATAGAGTTGGTTGTGGTAGATATAGAAATTTTGTCCTTAGTTTATCCTTCAGTTTAGGTAACAATCTCTTTAAAATGAAGAAAAAAGTGGCAAGAACCCAATTCTTTTATCAAAATATTTCTTACATAATATACGTGGTCAGTTTATAGAGTGAAGAAGGATTGAAGCTTCTCAGTCTATAATGCGTAGCGCCACATTAGATTTTCTTCATGCATTCTTCTCCTTCATTGCTCTTGCTCTCAATTTCTTGGGTTTCTTTTGCTTTGCCGTTGTTATTGTTGTTCTTGTTGTTGAAGAAGAAGAGATGCTTCATTCAATTATAGAGATGCTCCATTCGATTATAGAGATGCTTCATTCAATTATTGGCGCCAATACTGGCGAAAATAATAGGATTCTAATCAGGGGAACTGTAGTGTTGATGAAGAAGAACGTGTTGCATTTTACTGACCTCTGGTCGTCTATTATTGACCGGATTTATGAGCTGGTGAGAAGCGGGATGTCTGCAGCTTGTCAGTGCTGTTCGTAAATCTGAAATTGAGTGTTTTCCTTCTTTTCTTTCTTTTTTCTTTATGTTTCTTTTTGGTGGGGAGAAGTTTTTGTGATGGGGTTGTGAAGTTGGAGGAGTGGAGAATAATGGGTTTGTATGAGGATGAGATGGGTTTGAATTTGGGATGGGGTTTAAGAAAAAAGAACGTGTTTCTTGGAAGAAGCCGAGGTGTAGTCTCAAGTAGGTCAATGGTTTCTTGGCAGGCACTTTTCTTAGTGCTTTGATTTTGTGTTTTGTGTTTTTGGTCTTTTTGGCTTTTGTTTTCTACTTTTTCTCTTTTTATATTATTTTTCAACATCCACTGTAAATGCCCCCTGCACCTGCTTTTTTCAAAGCCACCAGATCTTGGATGATTTTCTAGTCTTGAACTTAGGTTAGTCCTGGGATTTCAAAAGCTGAAACTTATTTTCTCAGAATTTGAGGACGTGTCTGTCAGGAGTTTGAAGAACTGTCACAAACCAAAAAGAAAGGTGTTTTTTGGGAAGGGTCAAGAGTTTTGTGCGGAAATACGCCAAATTAAAGGCAAAAAATAAAATTACGAGTGTATCTAAAAATGTTTAATTATACCTTGTCTGTGATGAGCAGGCGGGATTTGATCTGACCCGAAGCGTCGTCGTGAGCAATGGCATTTAGGGAATTTAATTCTTAGTTATCGAGAGCGGCGGCCGTCTTGCGTCGTTCTAGCGGCGACATTTCAACCCAATTGATACCGTCCGTTTGACGGCGGCGTTAGCGGAGTTAAGTTCTCGGTTGGGCTTTTTCCCCATTTTCCCATACGCTTTCTTCTCCTCCTCTGTAGCTCCTCGATCATTGCGAATCACCTTTCATTTATCTGCTCCGGTGGTTACTGCTCTCATCGATCTGAGCTTAGGTAAAGCATTACTTTGCTCTCGATTATTTTTGTAAATGGGTGTTTGTTGTTTGGAATATTTATTCATGATTTTATCCCCATGTTTATGCATTCATTTGTTTGATTTCATGATCAACAAATGCATTCTTGGATGATTCTTGATGTATTTACCTTGTTTCGCAGTTCTTATTTGCCGTATTCTTACATTTTTAATTTGGTAAATTTGGAATTGTCATGATAACCTGTTTTACATTTTGGTCTATATATGTAGTGATTATTCATTTCTGTTTGTCATTCTGGAGTTGAATTGTAAATGGAATTGGTTGGGATATTTCTTGGTACTCGTATTATAATTGAATGAAATTGTTGTTTAGTGGTGAGATTTAGGTTTGATTATTTTTAAGTTATTTTGTGTTATTGTTTGGATGGTCTCATTTTGACCCATCAAATTTCTTTGATTCTTACTTCATTCCATTGATTGTTTTCTATATCTTAAAATTATGTTATAGTGAAGTTTGAGACAATTTTTTTTTGTGTTGTCATATTCAAGATTATTATAAATACCTTATTATGTAAGCTATTTGATTATAATGATTAGATGAGAGCAGTTATTTATGTGGATGTAAGTAGGCATCTTATCAAACACATAATCTGTATATTCTTTTCGTATTTAAATGCGATTTACCACCATTAATCACAATATAGGGTAAATATCGATATAGGGTAAATTGAGGGAGATTACTCAACTCGGGTCCTACAATAAAGATAAAAATGAACACTAATTTATTCTCATCTTCCATCATTTTTCTCATCAACCAAAAGCAGGTAATACTGCCTTTTTCTTTGATATCAGAGTAAATACCATGTTTGGTTTTGAGTAAAGAAAAAAATTAAAATAAGAAAAATCTAAAAAAATATCTAATAATTTAAAATTAGTTAAAATTATCTATATTTTAAATTATTTAATTTTTATTTTAAAATTACTAAACTAGTTTTAAAATAACAAATAAAAATAATATATTTAATTTAATAATATAGGCGAGAAATGAAATTTTAAGCTCACCCCTAATAGTTTTATTAGACAAATTCCAACGGAGGTTTGTTTCTAGTTTAGTAAATGATGACACTTTATTTGTTTTATTTATGATAAAGTTGATGTGATATAAGGATAATTACCTCTCATAATATTTAATTAATTTGAGACAATTTTATGCAGATAATTATGTATGTTCGACAATTCATGGCATTATTCTTATAATGAATGAATATCAGTGGCCCGATGTCAAATGAGGGTGGCGGTAGTGAGCCTTTGGAAATCTGCAGTTGAATACTGCGTTCCAACGATTGATTGATATGATATCTTAAAAACTGACCCGGGTTGACAAGCGAAGGTTGAATTAGTACTCATTTGTAAGTATCATAGGGTGAAAGAAGTTCCAACCTTATCGCGTGTAGGATAGCGGTAGTGTGCGCACAATGTTGGATAAGTTAACCTGACAATTGAGAAATTGAGCTGTATATTAAAGTTATTGAGTCAAAGGCACAATTAAGACAATGCGTGGTGTATGCGAGATATATTTGTTCGCAGCAATTCTGATATTTACAACACAGTTTGATTCTGATTTGTGGGCTTTAAAATGGTAGTCCCGATCTTAGGATCTTTGGACAAATGGAGATGATGAGGCAGTCTGCGGATGAAACGTAATGATGAATATGGTGAAGATGTTGATGATGAAAGCGATGGAGATGATGGGGATGTTGAAGTTGATCGACAGGCATCATTCTTTCGAGCTTTCAACCAAGTTTTGGAGAATGAACAAGGTATATATGTCTTCTGAAAGCACCATCTTGTGATGTATCAAATCACCCAGATGATGAGACATTGGATAGGCCATCCTGGTATCACTTTACCGCGACACCTCGATTTCAACATGTTGAAAACCTCGTAATCTTTATTTATGAGTTATTTGGACTCCATGGGTGCAACCCTCTTCTGGGTGGTCGAGTGGAGAATTAAGTAATTGGTCGATTTTTAATTAATCGATTTGCAGAGAATTTGCCAGATTTACTCTATTAAAGCACACGAAGAGTATATACGTAGTTGCATCCTCGAAAAAATTGCTCGTTTTAAGATATGAAGAATTTGAAGGTATCGCGTCGTGGAAGCGATGCAAGTGGTTATCGAAATACTTAGTTATTTGTTATCATAGATATCTTGGAGCACTTATACTTGTCAATCCTTGCTTGAAGCGGGACCATCATCAACTAGACTCCCCAGGTGGTTTCTACTCATATAAAGGCATTAATTAGAACCTGATTCGCGTTATCTGCAATTTGCTATTCGATGAGTGTGATGGAAAAATGGGGATATCCAAATATCATCTGGTTGGATGGGAAGCATAAAGCAATTAGGCAGTTATTTGGTGACTTCTCTCGATCCTTATCTGAGTTGCGCGTTTGTTAGGCGTAAACGGCAATCCACAGATGTCTTGTTGTTTGGAAAACATGTGAAACTAACATGCCAAGCTCTTTGAGATATTCCAAGCGTGTCATTACCAGTCATTCAAGCCATCCATTGAAGGGTTCTGACATTTAATAGATCAGATTATGAGTATAGATGGTACACATTTATATGGGAGTATAAAAAGGCAAGTTATTGATTCTTTATGGGGTGTGGCCAAATAATCATTGTTTCCATTGGCATTTTGCTATTCTGAGAAGGCGAGAATCACCGATAGTTGGGGATGATTCTTGGCATGCATTAGAAATCAAGTTACTCAAGGCGAATTTCGTTATATCGAGACAGGACATCTAGGAATCATGGCGGCGATGGTCGATCCTCATCTTGGTTGGGCTACCATTTGCATATCCACCCGGGATTTGCATGCGTCATTTAAATACAGCAATTTTATGACGAGTTAAAGATAAATTTTTGAAGAATTTAGTTTCTTGAGCAAGCTTTGGCGATCTGGAAGCGGAAATTCAAAGCGTATGAATCTGATTGGGAGGAATCGATTCGAAGCATTCTGATGGTTAGAGCGGTCAGCTTTCCGATTATGGGCCTTTCACCTGACGGATGTAGCCCCCGAGCGAGTCCCAGTTGATACCGTCGACCGCGGAATACAAGTGGATGTCGGGTTCGCGACGTACGCCGGAAAATCGGGCGGAGTCTCGCTGTACGGGGGAGAACTGCGAATACAATTCTTGTAAACAACACTGCATATGCACATCCCCGAACAATCAATATATGCGATATATATCCCGACATGAGTAAAAATGCCTCTTGGGCTCATGAAACCAATACTCATAAATCAATTATCATAACTATTAACGATTATCTCCCGATAATTACATAGTTGATTACACTTTTGTTTTATACAAACGTATATTAAAATCTGATTAATACATGTTATGTCCAAAGAACCCGTGTGCTGGCGAAACTCTTCAAAATCAACCTCGAAAGTAAATTCATGCTATCGTGACTCCATATCTGAAATAAAGGGGAGTCGCGGCGGGTTAATTAAAAATTCTGATGGGAGGAGCGTACTAAGTGGAACTCTTCGGCTAAGTCTGCGGTCGCGATCTTTCACGAAAACAGTGGCTCAGTAAATGCGTGATCACTGCGAGATATGCACGCTGATTCTCGTATCACGAGTCCTCAGAGCTCATAAGCTTACTAAGTAAATTGTATGAAGTAATCATTTCAAAACAAAGCATTGCCGAAAATATACTCACCAAAAATATTGGTAAAATATGGAATAACATAAATTGAATGGTTTAGTGAGCTTTAAAGCAGTCATGGTCCTCATCGAAGTGATACGATGGTATAAACCGATCTAGGAATATCGTCGCAAATTCCTTTCGCCAAGCGTATCGTTTCTGAATCTGCAATATCGTGCCAGCTCGCGCGCTGTTATTCGGTCTGCGTATGAAAATGCGTTAATATCGTTTTAAAATCGTTCGCCAATATGTCGATATGCGTATTTTGATCAGTATAATTCTGCGCATGTAATTCCAGCGTATCAAGCATCGCTGATTTAGCTCGATTGGGCAGTGTAAATTTCATCTCCGATGGCCCCTGTATGCCGTTATATTTATATAATTGAGCAAATCACAATTTTATTCCAATGGCCTGCTCCCTTTTAAATTAATATTCCATATAATTGTGACCTCATCACTAATCATAAAACTAAACATTAACCTATTGATTTATATTGTGCTTGATTAGTAATTCGATTCACCACGATTTTAAGTGCCAAAATACGGGCGCTGTGGCCGTTTCCACTGGCAGGAATTTGTTTTACGGTCCACGAAACAGGAAGTGGGCTGTCCGGGCAGCCACTTCCTACCGGTTCTCTTGGTGGGAACGATTTTCATTAAAAGTTTCGGTCTCTGTCAGCTTGAAACATAATTTATTGATAAATTATACTAAAACACCAATTCAGTACAAAACGAAGTGGGCTGTCGAACAGCCCATTCATCTCATCGATTCCGATTTTGAAACCGATTTCTGTATTCGATCCATATACGACGTGAATTTATTGCAAATTCCACTGATATTACAACAGTTCTGGACTGTCACGTGGCTGTGAGTCTCAAATTTTACAATTTGGTCCATATTTTGGGGCCGTCCTGACTTGGTGTTTATCTAACCCGTGTTTGTACAAAAATCTGATTCGAACCGAGCAGCTAAATTTTCTGGGCAGTCACGGAAGTGAGAAAAATCGCAAAATTCTAACAGTTGGTGCATGTTTTGGGACCGTCAATATTTTTCAGCGGCGCCAATACGGCCGAAACGTGAACCGCCCCAAAATGGGAGATAAGCCTTGATGGGGAAAATCCTCACTCTTGGGTTGTCAAAAACTAAAAATTAGGTCGCGCGTGGCTTTTTCTTTCAGCGTAAACTCATTATAACAAAGTCGAAATGGCGTAGATTGGGATTTTAGAGAGAAGGAGGGCATCTTCGCTCTAAAACCCTAGGCATTTCCGTTTGCTCTTAAGTACATCTCCAAAGTTAGATTTCACGTTTTGCTCTTGGTGTTTAAGTGGAGAAAGTATTCTCTGAAATTACAAAGTTTGCCCGCTCCTTTGATAGATTAGTTATCTTTCACAGGATTTGATATTGTGCGGCTCGCCGTCGATAATTTAAACCGTTTCTGCACTCATACGCATAATTACGCTGGTACTTGTTATATCTTGACTTTTAATCGCGTGAAAAGCGATTTACGGCCTTGAAATCACGATGCGCCAGCATTAAATTATTGTCTGGAAAATTGCGAAATTTTATGTGTTAACTAGATTTGTGAGGCAGTCACGACGGTACAATCCGTTTGTCATCAGGATCTAGAAATTAATTACGGATTTTCAAGCGTAATTAAAATTTTATAATGAGTACGATTTTCTTAATTTAATGAAGGTAAGTTTACCAAGATCTTCACATTCTCAAGCCAAGAATTTGGTAGAATTCCCATCTGTGATATGCATGTGCATATGTAACCTTACCCTAGCTCCCGAAGACCATGTGGTGTGACAACGGAGTTAAGGATTACGATGCGACAACTTGGAGTGGTTGTCATCTCATCCATGTCAAACGACATCAACAACTTGACTTATGTCACCTGAGTCCACTTGCACTTCCATTGCGCAACTCCCAGCACTCTAGAAAAATCCGTCCTACATCCCACAGGGAGAGAATTTTCCATCATAATAAAAGCATACAGGCATAACCTCTATGCCAATTTGTGAAGCTTGTATCGGAACTAAACCTATCACCACAGAGATGCATTAATGAATGAACATGATGCATCCAACTTTAAACCTCGCTAGTCAACAATTAGGAGTAGAGGCGTACCTGCATATCAGACTAATCACGGAGCGGCTCGGTCATTTTGTCTGTGAGATACCTGCTGCTATAGAGACGATCTCGCTTCATATGTCCAGTATTTGTGATGGTAACCTTTGTCATCTGCTGACGACCAGACTCTGCGACTGCAAATCCACGTGGTCGGCCGCAGGCTCACGCTCGTACTGGCTTTATGTGGCCGTCATGAATTACTAAGTCTTTGATGGCATCCTCGGTAAATCTTTGATCCCTTTGACCCATGCAGGGTATGGAAAAATCAAGCTGGTACTCTGTCCCACGGTGGCGGGGTACGCAATCCCGAACATCGGGATCCTGTCTGCGAGGCGATCCACTCCTCCTTATGTAAGAATTTGCGTGATGGTAGCATACCATCTTCCACTTCTGTTGTGACCTAAACGTCTCCTTTGATGATTGGGGTGAAGTGTCCATAACAGCAGGATTCTGCCTCTGTGGACCAATCGTCGAAAGTGTCGATGCTTGAGCATAAATAACGCATCATCTGCCTTGCGACTAAGCATCCCACGTAATCTTGGCCTTGGTCACATTGACCTCGGCCACAATCACGGATATTCTTGGCCAAGCGAAGTCTTCTCACTTCTTTCGGATTGAAGATGAAGTGTTTAGCCTCTTAGTACCAACACCCTTATCTTGGATACTCTCATGTCATCCACTCCTCCGTATCTGCACTGATGGAGGTACGAATTAATGCGTCTGGCGAAGATCGGCTCGACCCTTTGTCTCACTGTGCCGTGCATGCGATGGCGTGCTTGCGATCTCTACGGCCTCGATAAAGGCCTGCGATCAAAGCCAGGCGGTGGTCGGTGTCGGCGGTACGACGGCGCCTGTGGACGACCTCGGCGTCCTTGCCCTCTACCTGCCATCTACACAATCAACATGGCAGTCAATAAACAATACAGTATCTCCAAGGCATAAACACAGCCTCGAGACACTAATCATACACATAGCGCTGGTGCTCACACGCAGCCAATTTTGCATTTAAAATATTGGTTTTTCAACGAAATTTATTTTCACAAATTTTATTTTGAAAATTTTATTTTAATTTTATCAAATTTTATTTGATTTTATTTGTTTTATTTTTGTTTTAATTAAATTTAATAAATATTTTTAAGTGGTTTTACAATGAACAATGTTCATTTTGTGACTCGGGAGCAATGCGAGAGTGGGCAAGATCAGCGAAATGATGCATAAAACCCCCGGCGCGGTAGCCGGCGCGGCGCCGCGGCGCCGAGCGCGCTGCCGCGCCCTAGCTGCGCCTTGCCGCGCCACTGCCGCCCAGCGTCGCCAGTAGCGGCACTGCCGCCCAGCGGCTGCGCTTCGCTCGTCCCGCCGCGTACTGCCTGCGCGCTACGCCTGCCCGCCTTGCCCGCGCCGTCCGCGCCGTCGCGCGCCGCGCCGCGCCCGTCCGCACCGCGCCGTCGCCACGACCCGCCTTGCGCACTGCGCCAGCGCCAGCGCACGCCTCGTCGCGCCACGCTCGCGCCGGGTCAAGCACACCAAGGCGCCTACCAAGCAGATACCAACGGCAGTGAGCCTATTTTAGGCTCACCAAAAAAAAATTTTCATTTTTTTTTTTTTTTTTTTCATTTTCACGACCGGAAAATACCAAAAAAAAATATTTATTTATTTTCTTTCATTTTCCAAAGACTTCAATAAATTTATTAAAATTTATTTCATCTATATTATTATTATTATTATTATTTTTTTTTCTTAACAAACCAAATAAATTGCTTAAATTTATTTTACTTATTTTTCTTTGCTCCATTTTTACATTGTAAACCTTAAGGTTTGTTTTCCAACATGCCTAAGGTATATCTACCTACACACATCCAACATGACATACACACCAAACAAATACATACAACCATTCATCAATCCACATGATCACACACACAAAACACACATGCCAGTGGTCCTGGGCTTGTTCACATTCCTGTGTAATCCCATACCTAAACTCAACATCGAACCACAATCTACGGCTGACAGCCTCTTATCTCTTAAAGATTATACTAAGCTCCAAATCCTCCATCCATAGCTCCACCTACCTAAGTTCCACATCAGTCTCACCCAAGGCGATGTTCTTACACATCCACGGCCTAAGCCTAAATTTTCATCCATAGGTTCCTAAACCTATATCTACACCATACCAATCTGCCGGTGTGATGGATACCCAAACCCGAGCTCCCAGTGATTCGATGGTTCAAGTTCTCCTGATACCAAGTTCGCGACGCCTAAACCCGGGGTCCAGCCGACCACCCGTCAACCCACGAACACATGATGCCTGCCACCCGACGCCACTTCAAAACCCAAGGTAGTCCCTTTCAGACGAGCCTCTACCCAAATACAATTTCAGAAATAACCCGCATATACCCGTCTCAAACAATCCAATATATGCGATATATATCCCAACATTTATAAAATGCCTCTCGGGCTCATAAACCAATACTCATAAATCAATTATCATAACTATTCTTCAATTATCTCCAATAATTGGTTATTATTGATTACACTTTGTTTTATACAAAACATATATTAAAATCTACAATTCTAATACATACATGTCCAAAGAAGATCAAGCCACAAACCTAGCTTCTTCAAATCAACCTCAAAATGAGCCTGCCTCCTCGAGCGCTCCAGACTGGAACAGCGGCCCCACGACAGGCTGAAGCAAAAGCCAAGAGAGAATCGCCTCAGAGTTCGGCTTACTTCACTCACCTAAGTGCAATGTCTAAAGAAAAGCACACACTCAAGAAATACACGATCCTTACTCTGAACGCCTGCTTACGATTATTCCCATGTCACTTAGTCCACCGACTCACCACACTCGCTCAAGCCATGATGAGAAAATAATCATTTTCAAACAAAAACTTTTGTTCTTGAAAATATACTACCGAAATATTCGGGGTGAAATATGGATCATTCCGAGGTGAATTGGTCAGCGAAGCCCAAACAAATACGCCCTCATCCGCCGACCATTGGCCCATCTCCCAACCTACCGACATCATCCTTTGAAATTCCTTTCGCAAAATATAATATCCGCTTACAAAATACTCACACAAGACTCACACCTAATTCCCAGCTACTCCAAATGCATAATTTAAAACGCATTATGTCATTTTCAAAAATCATTTACACAATATGTCAATACGCATATTTTCAATCAACTATAATTACACGCACGTAATTCCACATATCAAGCATCACCCAATTTAGCCTAATCGGTGCAATTAATAATTTCATCTCCAATGGCCTATGCTCACAATTATATTCCATATAATCGAAAGCAAATCACAATTTTTATTCTAATGGTTTATATGCATACACAATTATATCTGAATTGCACTCCCATGCTAATCCTCATTAAACATTAACCCATTAATTTCTACACCACACCAATTCAAGCCATTCAATCTACCTAATTTTCATGCTAAAATACATGGGGCCTTGCGGGCCATTTCATTACAACCCGGACTGCTTTTAAGGCCCCAAAACAAGGGAAGTGGGCTGTCCACGGGCAGCCCACACTTCCTACACTACCTCTGTGGAACTGATTTTTCATTCCCTGCTTCCGGCCTCCTAATCACCAAAGATAATTTATTCAATAAATTATCGCTAAAACACCCCAATTCAAATTAATAAAACAGGAAGTGGTCGCCCAGGCAGCTCCACTCATCTCATCGTGCTCCAATTTTTGAAACCGATTTCCATAAATTTATTCCTTGCCTCATGCCTACCAACATAGAAATTACCGTACAAATTCCACACAATCAGGGGCCCATTAACAGCTCTGACCACACGCACATTCAAAAATTCTCCAAAATTTTTTACAATTTGTCCCATGTTTTGGGACCGATCCTACTACTACCCCACTTTTCCATACAAACACATGCATTTTAATGCAAAAATCTAAATTACAAGACCTAAACAGCCTAATTTTCGGGCAAATAACAGGTGAGAAAAATCACCAAGCACTCCTACCACCCTGGTCTCCATGTTTCGTGGACCGACCAACGGCTCTCACTCAATAAACCAACCAACATCGAAACCCTTAAATGCTGAATAAACGTAAGAGTGAGAAAATCCTACTCTTGAAATGGCAAACTCGAATTTCCGTGCATTCACGCGCAAATTTCTCTGCTCCACAGTGTAATATTTTCCTTCCTCGTCCGTCGAATCCAACTACCCGATCGCCTTAGAGATTTTAGAGAAGGGAGACCTTCTCACTCTAAAACCCCCATTTCCGTTTGCTGCCAGCCACTGCATCTCCAAAATTGAATTTCACGTTTTGCTCTTGGTGTTTAAGTGGAGAAGAAGACTATTCTCTCAAAATTACAAGCTCCGTCTCCTTTGTCCAATTAATTCCCTTCTTACCAGATTTGATATTCTGCACTACTCCTGGCCATCCATTTCATCATTTACCATACCCACTTACGGTACATGAAGATTATACGCGCCGGTCGCATCGGTAACTGACACATGACCAAATGCCGACGCTCGAAAAACGTGTACTCGACCGGTCTTTAAAATTTGAATTTTATGTGTTAACTAGATTTCGCGAGACGATTCCAACTACATAATCCGTTGTTTATCCGAGATTCAGTAATTAATTACGATTTTTAACTAATTAAAATTCTTATAATCGAAATTACGATTAAGCCATTATTCAGAATCGAATTTCTGGTCTTACAACTGAGGTCGAAGATATGCATGAATGACAACAAACATTTCGGGATGTATTTAATAGTGTCCTTAAAGGAGCTCGGCCTCCCAAAGAATCGTGACAAGATACTTAATCTTTTTCCGTCCCAACGCTTACTTATTGCAAGAAGAGAAGTAGTGCTAATAGATCGACATCCTCCGGTTAAATTCAATTCGCACGCTGATGCGCATATCCAGGTGGCCGTGTTGTTAAGGTCGATCGATGGAAATTGTCTTTACGCATCAATGTTTGAAGGCCTATTCCACGAAGTCGGCTTTGTCAGTCAACTCATCGCTACAACTTACATGAAAAAACTTGCACAATGCCAGAAGACATCGATACGCTTCCACGTGAACCATATCATATCGCACGTCAAAGATTGCCAAGGCGTGATTTCCGTTTGTTTGTAGGGTGCCAATACTACACTACTAAGTCGCATTTGATGATACATGCAAACTTTTCCATCCAATATTCAATGAAGATGAGTCGCCTTTACGATTGAGATCGTGATTGTACTAACGGAGTCAATGTGACGCTTGGAAGTGGACGCCCCAACTTCAACCTGCCAGATAATGAAATGGGATGTTAGTGGAGGGGAAAAACTCGATCACATGCTGTCAGGTAAACAACTCCGGGTCACAATCGACGTTTTTGTAAGAATAGAAATCAAGTCCAGTAATTGAATGTGTACGAATATATGAATGTAGCTGCTCCCATTATTATTCATTTGGTCCTCCTTGCTGCGTTCACCACCCGCATGTGAGCCATATAAGATAGCTGAGAGGTATGTTTTTCCGTTACCCTTATGGACCTGCCCATTATTTATCAAGATATTGTTAGTTGTTCAAGACATGGCTCATCTACGTCGCTTTTCTATGTTATCTTTCTCATATACACCGCTTGAAAACAATTTCTCTTCTCTTTAACTATATGTGTGCTAAAAACATCTTTAACATTTATGAAGAACTTAGTACCTAGCACCCTTTCTTAATGCATTACTTTTTATTATCATATGAATTTTGTGCTTTTGAATTTGAGAACTTATTTTCACCTTATATGTCATTTCCTAGTCAGTTATTTTAGCCATTTCAAATGGCAATTTATCAGGGGAAACTATTTGATATATCAGGGGAAAGCTTCTTCTCGTTCCTTTGCTTTCTAATATACAAAGTGTATTGATATTATTTGCCCCGTTGTCATATATAGAGCTCTCCTGCTTTTTACTCTCTGCTTTCTAATATACAAAGTGTATTGATATTATTTTCCCTACTAGTACATAGATAAAGCCTTCGTTTTTTTTATGTTTGAATTTAAATCATCATTTTCATTAAGGAAAGATGATAAAGAGGCTATATGGTTAGCAAGGTTTTGATTTATGGCATTGCAAGAAATCATATGGATTGTTGCTGTTTATTCTTTGTTGGCATTTTTCACTGGGTAAACCCGCACTCTCATTCCACATCGATATCTAGGTGGAATATGGACTTTATGACATACCAGCTTATTAACCTCGCATTTTTTTGTTATTTTGTTTCAAAGATCCTTCATTCTTTTCATTGCCTTTGTTTGGTTAAATCAAGAATTTCTTTACGGGTTCTAAAGAAGTATCCACTTATGGTACCCAAATAAGAGGAGATTCCACTACTCAGTTCAAAGAATGTGATACTCAACTACTATGACTTAATCGTATAAAGCCAGATTTAATAACTCACCATCATTCTGCTATTATCATTTGTTGTCGGGTCAGATATTCTAAAAACAAAAGACTAACGCTTTAAAACAAAATTGTCAGGTTTAAGATATACCAAATAAAAATAAACTCCAAGATGCACATGTATAAAAATAAAAATCATATATAAAAATAAAATCATGTATCAATGAGTCCCACAAGAAGGCGCCCTAATAGTTCTCTTAGATCTGGGCTTAGAATAAACAAATTGTTTCCGCAACAAGTGATCCCCGTGGGTGGTGAGACTGAGCCGTAGGAGTCGATGAAACTGGAATGGAGCCGATGGTTCGGCAGAAGCTGATGCAAAGGGTCGATGCACACGCCGAAATCCGAGGTCGCTTACTGGGAAGTCTACCCCACTCGTGCAAATGGTCCATTATGGTGTCATCGTGTGGGGGATGGATGGTGATGTCAATGTGCGGGGTATGGAAGGTGACGTCAATGCGGTGGTGGCACTGAATGCATACACGCACACAACGCATGGGGAACGCGAATGTGGGTGGTGGAAGTGTGAGGGGTGGCACAGAGGGTAACAAAGTAGTCAAACTCGCATCAAGTGTGCATGTACCATCGCTACTCGTTTACACCATGACCTACCCTATCTCCAAAGACGCACCTCGGCCACTAACACCTCCCTTTTCACTCTCCCCCCACTCTCCGCCTAACGGGCCGCATCCGTGATTTGCGTGCGATGACACCGAGGTCGAGACTGGACGGTGTATGTGATGGATGCCCGCCGAGCGTACTCCAGGCGATGCGATGTCCTTCTCCGATCCGCCGAGAACGCCGATCGAGCAATACGGGTATATGTCGCACATATGACCACGGTGAATAAACGAGACCGATCGACTATGTCAACTATGGCGCGATTCACGTGAATGTACAAATAATTGCAACTTAAAACCTATATTATCAAAATTATGTAAAATATTTTAGAACACAACGCCTGAATCTTGAGCCATAAACATTCATACTACCTACAGAGTATGAAACCTCATATCATCCCTATGCAACTGTGGTGTCATAAAACGCCTCAGAATACGACGATAATTAATCGCATGCATGGATCCCGAAGTCCATGGTACCACCATAGGTGAAGTAATGATCCTCAGCGATCGTGTATCCTATAGTGCTATGTACGGAGCATGATATGTCAGCCCAATCACTGCGGTCGCCCACGTGCATCGACTCCCATGCAGCTAAACCTCGTAGCGCACGCCGGAGGTATCTCGATGCATCCTAAATCGACGCAATACGCGTCCGACGACGCCACTCAATACTCAAACATATGAGGTGACATCGCGGCGCCGATATCCCGACGCCTAAGCATATATCGGAAGCCGGTCAACTACCTTCTCCGACGTTACCTACCGCTATAAGACCTACACATTAACCATCGGCACAAATACTTTATGTCAACAGGTTGAAATTACTTATAGCGAATCATATACTTTCACATATAATCATGCAACCATATACTTTACATATAATTACCTAATCCAAGTTTGTGCGTCTAGTCGAACTCTATGATAGTAGAGGACAATTCTGGATAGGTTAAGCACTCGTGTCAAAGGTACTCTCCACCTTACACCCCAACTAAGAGTCGCCTGCTCTTACCTCGCCACTGGTTCGCTGAACGCTCATGCTCACCGTAATCCATCGTCTATACCTCACCATTTACCCATCGACATTGTCATCATGTAGCGCATGCGCCAATGGCGTGTGCCGATATGGTGCGATCTCCCAAAATCTGGGTCACACGTGGAAGCTTCTCCAAGACCATAGCTGAGTATACAATAAACATAAATTAAGCGATCTAATTCCATAGATGAAAGTTTATGAACTTACAATAAAAAATATATACATACCTGTATGAGTGTAATACAACCACTAATACCGCATCTATGGTCCGTCGCACCCATTGATAATCCTCGACATGTGTGTGCAAGTACCGCACCACCCCAAATTTATAAGTCGATGTCCGTGGTCAAATCACTCTGAAAGTAGCGAGAGAAAGCACAGTGAACATGGACACCCTTCTTGTCCCGGAACAAGAATGATCCTATCAAGCACAGTTAACCCACGCCAAGATCACGCCCAAAGCGACCCCACGCATCGTGTCCTGGTCGATAATCACGACATAAATCCAATTGATGGAGATGGTCAACTCTCCGAGCATCGTGGGGTGACTTTGGGAGCAACACCCGATAAATTTCATGACATCGAGCATACATGTCCCGGGGCCACGGCGGAACCGGCTGACACGAGGCTCAGGATGATAGCAACATCCCGTAGCGTGATCATCATCCACCGACACATGGAATGTGTCTCGCCGCCATCTCTCGACGACATAACAAGCGCCAATCTATAACAATGATGTGGCTCTAATTCCAGATATACCGTAGCTCGCGCGATCACGTATGGACGAATACGTGATCCATCCTCCAGGTCGGCGCGCCTCATCCGACGGCGCCGAGAACTCAGAACTATAATTAACCTAAATAACCATGTTTATAATTCACTATATATATAAATTGGGGAGTAAAACTATAGAATGTTAATTCATGAATAATAAAAATGCAAACCCGATCGCCTCAACAAAGTGGGGACTCGTGTTTGTCTCTGCAATATCAAGACAAATGATCCAATGATCACTGGCCATGTAAATTTCTCTCAACGCCCATATATATCCCGGATGTCCGAAATACACTATACATAAGTAAAACATCAGGAAAGAGTATCACAATAATTAAAGGAACTAAGGTTAGAAACTTTTATTTTAAAAAATTTTATTTTATTTTGATATAATGTCACTCATCTTGGAATCTATAGGATTTACAACACACACACATATATTATATGCAGAGCATAATATGATTAAAATATGTAAATTCCCTTTTACATGCAACATGGATAATAGCCTTTACAATCAATAAAAGCATTCTAATTAATTTCTACGCGCCTATTAATAATTTAGAAGTAAAATAATTCCTTTAAAAGAAATGTGAATTGAACACTAATTTTGTAAGATAATAACAAGGAAAATTCTAATGTTAGTCCAATTTCAGACACATCCTGTACAATACATTTTTGTATCATATCTTTCATACATAAAGTCTTGCAGGGTGAAAAGACTTAGTGTACTGAAACACGACCATCAAGGTGATCAGTAATTAAAATGAGAGTGCTATATCCATTTCTTGTCTTTTTTTTTTTTTTTTTTTTTTTATAAGAACCGGGCAAGAATTTATAAAAACAAAAATATGGTGCCATGCGAACCAATTCCGAGTATACAGGGTAATGGGAAGATAGCTGTGTCTATACAAAGGAAAGGGCCTAATAAACCTACAGCCCCACAACAACGCCTTTAGAGAATGCACACAAAGAATTCTACAAACGAAAAGTTCTACAAGAATTAACCCAACCTGCTAAGACAAAAACCACTCAAGAAAGCTTCAACCTATCAACATAAAAGGGAATGATAAACAACATTAGGAAATGATAAAAAAGACAATTACAACATATATAAAGAGTAACCCTTCTAAAAGAGGGAAAACCCGAAAATAACAGTACACAGAAAAGCATACCAAAAATAAATAAATAGTTCTTATTTGGTTGTTTTATTTCACAAGCAGGAGCTGTAGACAAATTTTGAACTATTTCTTTTTAATAAAATAAAAACTAGTAGAGTAAGTTTCTGCTAGAGCTGGAGCCATACCTGAATATGCATTTTAGTACTAAATCAAACAAAATCTGATTGGTCTTGAATTTAATAACTTCTTTGGGATTCAAGACTTTTAACTTGGTGAAAAACTATTGCATTGTGTGGTATGTGATTGCTGATTAGTATTAGGTAACCAAAGTTCATTCAAATATATCTATGATTGGGAGTTAGAAGTGGTTGAAATTTTTGTGTTATACTCAATACTTGTGGTACCAGCACACTAGTAGAATAAATTAGTGGGAATTTATCTGCATTCGTGTAAGTTTAATCTTTACTATATGTCTCTAGGTTCAAACCTTGTTTGTGTTTCCATCATTGAAGGGTTTGGGGTAAAATTCCTGCTTGGAATCTAATTAGAAGAAAGGGTATGATGCTAAAAAATCCTAGCCAGTCAGCATTGCTTGTGCAAAAAGGTTGAGGAGTCCATCAATTACCTATTTATAATTCATGGGATGAGTTGAAGTCTACGGTCCCTATCGTTTTCATCATTTGGCATTTGTGTTCCGAGTGTTATGTTGGCTAGTTGATGGTGCAGGCTTGTTTGAAAAGGAAGAGAAGGTTGGGAACAAAAAGGATTCTCTTGAAGAGGAATGAAATCCCCTCATAAAGTCATCAGGTGAACCATTAATGGTGCCAAAGAAAACTAGTGGATAGCGGTGATGCCAAAGAAAACCAGTGGTGTGATCAGAGTCATCTATGATTATCAAAGAAAACTAGGAAGGGGTCTTCTTTTTTGTTTTGTTTTTGTTTTTATTTTCTGGAAATTATAATATTGATTTTTCTATTTTAAATTACTCTAATGTATAGACAATAAATTTATCTAATAACAGTCATACTTACTTAGAGTAGTAAGAGTTCTTACATGGAACTCCTTGCTTCAAAATATATGGTAGTTATCCCATTGGAAAACATAAAAAATCAAGTCAAATTCAGTTTTGCTTGATGAAATGCTTGGTCAGCCCATATATGTTATATCACATTCTATCAATTGGTCAAAATAAAATAGAACCCACAAAGTGGCAATAGCTATGTTATTGAAAACTCAAAACCTAGCTCTCCTATTGCCACTGATTTTTAACCAAGGAGCTCAAAACTCCAGTCACCGACACTAAATCCAAATTGCATCGATCCGCAACAACAAACTATTATATGTCACAAGCTTTCCTCCTGCAAAAAAGTTTCTCTTCTTAAAGGGCACATGGAGATTCTTGAAAAGCGAGCTTTCTTCCTGGGAGTACTTAATTTTTTTTCCAAATTAACTTCCCTTCAATGTAACTTTAGATTTATTTTCAAAGATAGCGTAGTAGCTTCAAAACAATAAATCCAATCGAAAGAAAAATGAACCCTGCAAGCTTTTGCATAAGTAAATTTTCATTACACAATCCCAACTTCGTCCGATAATTTCCCAACCAACAAAAACAAATCGAGACGCATCCAAACATTCCAAACATCCAAACATTACAAAAAGCCAAGAATCCAAGAGGAAATGCGTTATCGTAGCCTGGGACGAGAAGGAGATGTGGCGACCACCGTCTCGGGATGCGATCAAAGCACCTGAGCAAGCAGAGTGTGGAGGCGAGAAGGAGGGATTCGAGCAAATGCATTTGGACGGAGGAAAGCAAGCAGAGGAGCGAGAAGAAAGCATGAAAACGAAAAAGCGCCCAACCGAGAACTTAACCTGCAATTGCCGCCGCTCGAACGACTGACATTTGAATTAGTTGAAATGCCGCGCTAGGAACGACCTACATTTTGAACTAATTCAACGCCGCTTCGACGACGACAATTAAATTTTTTTCCAACGCCAATGCTCACTACGACCTGCAAATTAAATTTTCCAAACGCCGTTCACGACGACGCTCCGCCCCTCAGATCAACCTCCCGCCGTCTCATTGCCTGCAGATTAAGGTATAATTTGGAAATATTTTAGATCTATTAATCGTAATTTTATTTTATTTTTTTTAATTTGGCGTATTTCCGTACAAAACTCGAGGTCAAAAGAGGTTCTTCTCATAAATGGGTCAATGAGTTTCTTGACATTTTCCATTCAATTGCGGCACTTTTTTAGTACTTTGATCTTGCTTTTTTTTTTTTAAAATTATCCTACTTGTTTTCTTTTTATATTATGTTTCAACATCCACTGTACATGCCCACCTAACACAAGGATTTACAAAAGTTGAAACTGATTTTCACAAAATTTTATCATCTTCAAGGATCTGTAATTAAAACTGTTAATAGTATTTTTCTGATGAAGGGTTTGTCTGTTATTGATGGTGTTGAATTTGTGTGCCTTTTGTAGCAAATGGGTTGCAGGGACAAGTTGGGAAACCAGCATACTTGAAAGGTTGGATTACCACAATCACTCCTTTAACAGCAGGGGAGTCTGTATTCAAGGTCACATTTGATCATGATGCGGAAATTGGACAGCCAGGGGCATTCATAATTAGAAACAATCATCGCAGTGAATTCTACCTCAGGACTCTCACACTTGAAGATGTTCCAGGGCATGGCAGAATTCACTTTGTTTGTAATTCCTGGGTCTACCCTGCTTATAAGTACGATACTGACCGTGTTTTCTTCACTAATCAGGTAAGATTAATTTGCTTGATACTAGGAGCGTCTGCAATGGGTTTGTGAAGAACTGTAAAGTAAAGGAATGTGCTCTGTTTTATCTGCCTGCAGACATGTCTTCGAAGTGAAAACACCAGGGCCGTTACGTCCATAACAGAGAAAGGAACTGGTGAATCTGAGGAGATGGGACTGGAGAGCTTGGCGAATGGGACCGAGCTACACTACGATTACTATAATGATTTGGGGAATCCAGACACGGATCGCGAATCCGCCCGCCCTGCTTGGAGGGTCTGTAGAATATCCTTATCCTAGGAGAGGAAGAACCGGTAGACCACCATCTGAAACAGGTGGATATTTGATACACAAATTCATATTGTTTTCGGGTGTATTTATAAAAGCATGAAATATAATGGATTTCTGCTATTCTTTTGATTGACAGATCCTAACACCGAGAGCAGATTGCCTAGTCGGACGAGCTTAAACATTTATGTTCCAAGAGATGAACGATTTGGTCATATAAAGATGTCTGACTTCCTGGCTTATCACATGAAAGCCCTTGTTCGATTCCTTCTCCCTGTTCTCCCTGTGTTTAAGGCTCTATGTGACAATGAATTCGACAGCTTCCAAGATGTATTTCTCCTCTACGAAGGATTCAAGGTCCCATTACCCGACAAAATTAAGGACAACATTCCTCTTGAGATGCTCAAGGAACTTGTGCGTACTGACGGGAAAGGATTCTTCGAGTTCCCGATGCCCCAAGTCATCAAAGGTATTGCATACATCTAACAGCTTGGAATCTTTGAAGCCAGATTTCTGTATTTAGTTTTCGTACAATTGATGATGTTTTTATCATGCTGGAGCAGAGGATAAGTCTGCGTGGAGGACTGATAAAGAATTCGCAAGAGAAATGTTGGTTGGCTCAACCCCTATTGTCATCCACTCGAAGTAAACTAAGCAGCTTTTCAAATATTTTTAAATGCCCTGTTTGTTTTCTGAGAAAGTGGAACTTGGAAAGGCTTCCTGACTTAGCTTTCTTTCCTCCATCTATAATAACTTGTTCTGTCTATGTTGTTTGCAGGAGTTTCTCCAGAAAGCAAGCTGATCCCAGTTTATGGCAACTAAAAACAGTTCAATAACCAAAGAACACAGAGAATCACCTAGATGCAATTTTTACTTATCACCAAGGTAACATTCTTAGATTCCTTCTTTCTGACTAAATTTTTGGAACAAAACACGTTTAATTTGTGTATTGCTTGGTACCAGTATTGAGAAGAAGAGGTTATCTATTAGATCACCATGATACTTTGATGCCATACCGAGGAGGATAAACACGACTCACGAAAACTTATGCCTCGAGACTGTCCCTCTTCTTGAAAGATGACGGAACTTCTTTGAAGCCACTGGCAATTGAATTGAGCCTACCACATCCTGACGAGGATAAATTCGGAGCTGTCAGTAAGGTATACACGCCAGCAGAACATGGCGTTGAAGGTTCCATTTGGCAGCTGGCTAAAGCTTATGTTGCTGTCAATGACTCCGGCTATCATCAGCTCCTCAGCCATTGGTATGGAATCTATCAAAGGAAAATGAGTACAGTTTGGGCTTAAATCTGAATCAGGTTATGAATTTTTATTTATTTTGGGGTTGCAGGTTGAATACACATGCTGTAATTGAGCCATTTGTGATTGCAACCAATAGGCAGCTATTGAGTGTGCTTCATCCGATTAACAAGCTTTTGGATCCTCACTTCCGCAATACAATGAATATAAATGCATTAGCTCGGCAACCAACAATGCTGGTGGAGTGGTGAAGAGAACAGTTTATCCATCAAAGTATGCCATGGAAATGTCATCTGTTGTTTATAAAAACTGGGTTTTCACTGAGCAAGCACTTCCTGCTGATCTCATCAACAGGTACATGGTTTTTTTTTTCTTTCCTGCTCTGCACTGAATCTAGTGAAAATGGTGGTTTTCATTTTTCATGTAACTGTCATGCTGTTCTTTCAGAGGAATGACGGAAATGGATTCGGATGCCCCTCATGGACTCCGCCTGGTGTTAGATGACTACCCTTATGCTGTTGATGGACTTGAGATCTGGTCAGCTATTGAGACATGGGTGGAAGATCATTGCCTATCTCTACTACAAGACTGATGAGATATCGATATATTCTGAGCTCCAGTCATGGTGGAAGGAACTTCCAGGAAGAGGGTCATGGTATAAGAAGGATGAGCCAGTGGTGGGCCTAAATGCATACTGTGAAAGAGTTGATGGTATCACATGCACCATTATCAGTCTGCGGCTTCTGCTCTCCACATGCTGCAGCACTCTGGGCAGTACCTTATGCAGGCTTCCTTCCAAACCGCCCAACCATAAGCCGTAGATTCATGCCTGAAGAAGGCACTCCTGAGTATGAAGAGGTCGAGTCCAATCCCGAAAAGGCTTTTCTGAACACAATCACTTCCCGGCAGCAGGCCCTTCGTGGCATCTCCGTTATTGAGCTCTTGTCCAGGCATTCCTCTGATGAGGTTTATCTTGGACAAAGAGACACTCCTGAGTGGACTCTGGATGCAACACCTTTGATAGCTTTGAGAAATTCGGGAGGAAGTTGGCAGACATTGAAGAAAATATCATCGAGAGAAATGGAGATCAGAGATTCAAGAACAGAGTTGGCCCTGTGAATATGCCATACACACTGCTCTACCCCACGAGCGAAGGCGGACTTACTGGCAAAGGAATTCCCAACAGTGTCTCCATCTAGCGTTTTCAAAGAAAATTACTTTGATAAAGAATAAGTGAGATAGATACCACCTCTCATACGAAATCTAGGAATGAAAATGCAACACCTTGATATAAACTCCAAGGAGAAGTATCTCAAGGATCTACCATTTCCATTTTGATACAAGAAATGGAGGAATCTAGTTTGAAAATGATTGTCATTCCTATCTTTAGCTTGTATCAAGACTGAAGTTTGATTAGTATTTAAATAAAAAGGAATCTGATATTTATATAACTTTTTAAAAAATGACGATTCTGTAAAAACCAATATATCCACCAAATAAACGCCCTCGAAAAAAAAGCATGTATGTTGATTTTAAAAATTAAAAATACTTCAATTTACAATCGAACCCAATGTAAAATAAAAGTTCTTCAAATAATTATTTGAAGATGATAGAAGAAAACTAAAAATTATACAAATTTATAAAAGAAAAGAGATCTTCAGTCTACGGTATTTCTAACGTTATTATAATCTCATACTTAAGATACGTTAATTAAGAGTATGTCATGTTTGTCTCGTGAAGATATAGACTAAACCACCAATTTTGTACTTACGCGAGTCTTACAATTTTCGCACCTATGTCAAAATTCAAATAGAGTTGTTTGAAATGAATAAAATCACTTGTGCCTGAATTGATACGTTTACTTCATGACATCGCAAGTGCACAAATATAAAAAGTAGTAAAATCGACGTAGTTCGGTATATCATTCCCACAAATATCGATGCATCGTCAAATCAACTACCTTAACTACTCAAGATACACACTATTTGAACCTCCTTATAATAGGTTGAAAAACTGAAATTTAAATGACCAGATAATCCTATAATAAAATCATCTAATTAAAATAAGATTTGAATTAAACTAACAAATAAACTGGATTGAATCGCCTCATAAATGAACACCGACATGAAACTATCAGGGAATACCAATTTATGCAATTTAATCTATCGGACTCGATATCCCGATTGACTGTAGTTGTCAAAGATGTCTGCACAATGCAGCCTGATTTCTCCATTATCCACTAATTAAAGATCCCTTCTTCTTTCAAAGCAAAGGATCTATTCAGTTACTTGTATTTAAAACATTCTTTATAAGATCTAGGTATTTTTCTCTTTTTTAATACTTAATACTCATTTCTTAAGATCAGAGGTTTCGTATTCCAAGTCCGGTCATTGCAAAAACTTCTACAAAAATGGTCAGATGACTCATCCTTTAGATCCGATGGATTTTTCTATTCTCCTTAATTAGATCTCATCAACACATGATCTAGATCTATTCAACATAGTGAAATTCTAATGAGTTAATTTGATAAATAATTCACAACCACAACTATGAGTGAATAGAAATCTATCGAAACGAATCCCGTAGCTCCTTAGTTCTTCAATGATAAAGCCTAACATACCCACAAGTTAAATGTTCCTAAGCTCTCGTGAATTTCCATCTCTGTCACTAAAGGGTTTTCCCGAAATCGAGCAGAAACAACTGAGATGGTATATTCTGCATTACCATTGGGAACAACTTAATTCACAAACAACATCAATCAAATAAATCAAAAGCCAAATTTCAGGAAATTCCTTCCAATTCAAGCAGAAAAGACTACACCAATGTGTCCATTCCACGAAGTTGCGGCTTCTCAGATATTAATCACAATCGACAACGGAGTATTGATCAAGAACGCCCATCAGACTATAATTCATCGAAGAAATCTTAATTCCATAAATTGTCTCGAATCATTGATTCCAAATGCACTGGAAAAAGAAAATGAAAATTAAACTAAATTCTTCTACATTCTAATGACATTGGTTCGTATCCGTAAAAGGGAAGAAAAGAAAGAAAAGAAAAGTCTATTTAAATGGATGAGTCTTCCTCGTCCTCTCTTAACAATGGGTTTTAAAACTAAGCTACTTTACTAAAACTGTGTACGCCTATTTATAACTTTCATAAATTGGGCCTGATTCCAAGGATTCAGGTGGATTCCCCTAAAATATATGGCCCGGCTCTCTGTTTAGGTCGCGACTTGAGAAGCTTGTCGCGACATCATTTGTGCTCTGGATCTGTCAAGTCTGTCGTGACCTCAGAAACTGGTCACAACGTTCTTTCACTTTGTTCTTGCAATTGTTGAGCTGCGACCTGATGTTTTCTGTTGCGACTTGTTTCTTCAGTTGCATTTGATTAGTGGTCGCGACATGAATTCTTTGTTAAGACCATGTTGGGCCATCAGAAGGAGAACTCGGGTTGTGACCCCCTTCGTTTCCAGAATCGCGTCATGGTTTTCACCATGTTGCGACCGGCTCTTCTCGCCTACCGCATTTCGTGTCGCGACCATTCGATGTCGCGACATCATTTCTGTTGTTAGCCTCTTTAATTCTTGTCACAACTTTTCTTAGTCGCGACATCCGCTTGTTCTGAAGCCTTTAAAGTCACGACTAAATTTGTTTCATTCATGTTTTCTTTGTTTCGACACGTGATGATTAGTTCGCGACTCAAGTAGTTTTTGATCACAGGTAATTCGTTTGACTCAAAAGTATGTCATGACCATTCTTTTCTTCCTATCCAACAAGAACCTCATTTCTCATTTCAATAGCTTCATTCAATTTTTCTATTCCTAGTTGCAACCCGACCGTTTCTTCCTCGCTGAAATATATGTCGCGTTTCGCCTCCATGTCGACTGTCAGTTTTCGCTTATCGGTGATTCAGGTTTCAACCCAAAGCATGTCGCGACATCATTTCTTTTCATTGCCCATCACTGTCACGCCCCATTTCATGTCATGATCAAAATTGTTTGTTTGTTCATTGTCTCTGTCGCGACATGGGATTTTTAGGTTGCAACCTCATCGGGTGTCCCCAGTTATATTTTGTCGCAACATCAATTTTTGTCATACCAACAACGTCTTCAGGTCGCGACCGAAACCGTGTCGGCTACGATGGTGGCTCTTCTAACGGCGTGCCTGGTCCCGCCGCTTAAATGTAGTCACGACATAAACACTTGGTCACAACCTTGATTGGAGTCTCCAACTTATATTTTTGTCACAACCATAAATTGCCCGGTAGAGACCTTGTAAGCTTAATCATCATCCATTGTCGCAACCTCAATTATCTGTTGCCACCAGAATTGTCTTCCTTCGGTGTCGCGACCTTCGAATGGTGTCGCGACATGAAATCCTTCCTTGAAGCCCCCTTTTTACGTCTCAGCAACTTCTCTTTTATCACAACAACGTCTCATTCAGTATAGTAAGACTTCCTCGGGCTCGCGACCTCACCTCATTATTGAACTCCGCTTCACTTACGATCTCGCTGTGGTTCTATTTACGTTATAAATTTCCGCAAAATATAATTTTATAATAAGACATATTTCGCATAAAAATAAAGAATTACATCAGAATAAAAATCAGAAAATTAATAAAATTCAATGAGTTTTTGACTCATTAGTTGGTAAAATAAAAAATACGCCATCTCAAGCCACAAGAAAATTCCCTTGCTTGTTAGAAGTGTTTACCAGAAATTGGAGAAGAAAGGGAAAACGTGATTCATGGGGCTGTAAACTTTTATCAAGAACTGCACCTCCCTGAAAAACAAATTCGAAAAAAGAACACAATGTTATGTTTCTATAAAAGAAAAAACAAAGGAAAAAACACAATGTTTATGTAATGAAATCCATAAAATGAAAATAGATATGCATGTAGACAAAAAAGTATCTATCATATTTTATTAACCGGAAAGTGACCATACTTGCATACATAAGCATCAAGTGTAATAAGGAAAAGCAGATTTGAGTTCCATAAACACAAATTTCCTGATAAAGCAAGAGAATGGAAAGGACTTGTAAACAATTTTGATAATTGATACCCATAGGTATAATGAATGAGGCTTATATGATATAAAAAGACAAAAAAAAGAGTTCTTTTAATCATGACATGAGATTTTCAAAAGCCAAAATAAAAAAAAAATAAAAAAAAGATTTAGTCATATTTAGATAGGCATAGTGTAAAGACAAAAATTGTCATGTACTTCAAACCTATGTATGGAATGCCTTAAAATTTTAAATAAATGATAAATAATTAAAAAATTATAACAATAATAATAGTAATAATAGAAAAATATAGAAAAATAAGAATAAAACGTGCTCGATTTAACGGCTTTGCTTATTATTCGCTTTAGGTGAATAGATTCTTAGTCGGATATTTTTAGAGTTATTCAAAAATTTCTACGTAAACCCAAAATTAAATTTTCAAAAATCTATTAAAACGATAATAATAATGATAATAATGTAATGATAATAATAATAATAATAATAATAATACTAATAATAATAATAATAAATTGTCATAATGGTTCTGAGTTCTATAAAATCTCCTCTATCTCATTTAAAACAGACTACGCTATTAAAGTCAGATCGTGAAATCTAAGAACTCCAAAATTTCATTTGAACTCGAGACAATTGTAATTTTTTTATGAGTTTCTACGATAAAATACCAGCTGATTCCAAATAGTTAGATTTACGAAAACTTTAAATCAAGAACTGGGCCAATGTTTCATTTTAAAATAAATCAATCGAAATAAATAAATTATTTCGTAGAAACTAATCTAAACGGTAGATAGACACATGGTAAAAACTTAAAATGAAAAGATAAAATCAAAAGGATGGATTTAGTAAAAGGAGAGGATACTGCAGATAAAAGAAATAATTTTTTCTTTCTTCGCTTCTCTTAATATGTACCGAAATCTGATCGTAGGTTTTCGCTAGAAGAAAAGAGTGTAGTCACCACGTATCGAGAAATGCATGCGTACTAAAATCTTGGAATTTCGCCAAACCCACTGGTAAAGGAATTTTCCTACTTAAGTTTATTTCAACCCAAAGGCCATTTAATGGCTCTTGGATTTTGGCTTTAGGAGGGCAAGAAATTTCTTTCCCAAATATTCGGGACTGCCACGGACCGGCCGAGGTTTGGCTTTAATCCTGACCTGATGTCATTGGTCTCAGGGCGTGTTTCGGCATCACAAGAATTCACGACTTAACCACTCCAAGAGCGCTCTTGCTTATACGGTCCGGCATTTAGACCACATTTTATGTGTTATTGGAAAAAATAAATAACATGTCATTGCAGGTAAAATCATGCTTATATATACTGGCTACTTATTAACATAGAAATTGTGGATGAATGAAAATTATATGTAAATATAATTATCCGGACGGAGAACGTTGCATGTAGCATGACATAATGAAATTGCATGATTCCATTTACGCATTGGCCACATCGCGGCCGAATGGGGCGCTAAAAGGCACGCGTCGACATCATGCTTTCATGCTCACCATGTAAATCGACATTATGTTGGTGTTCGATGTATGTCGTGAAGACATGGTTAAATCGACACTGTGTTTGGTGTTCGGCGGTGTGGAATCCCATTTTTCAGTTCTGCATCCCTACCGAACGGCGAGACGCCAGTCGAAACCATTTAAAAAAACGGCTGAGTCGCTACTTATTTTTTGCTTTTATTTTAAAAGCGAAAAACAAAATAAAGCCGCAGTTAAAACCCTAAATACGACTCACGATAAAGAAAAAAGTCCGAAAGAACAAAGTCTATGTCAGATCAAAGTTACCTATCTGGGAAGGGTACAAAGAGGTTCAGAGACCCCTTTAAGTCCGTATAAAAAACGGCCCCATTAAACAAATTTAGTAAATAATACTTTTCGACTAATCAATCAATGATACAAAAAACAAAGTAGTGATCAATATAATAACACACAAGGCATAGAAATAAATAAACAAATAAATAAATATACGAATAAACGAATTGATTTGGTAAAAATGCCAGACAAATGATATATCAAAAGCGCTACTAATTAGAGACAATGTTAGTGTAATAACAAATATAAATATTCACATTTAATTGGAAGTTATTTTATGACAGAGGTCAAATTATTTTGCTAAAATATACATGAGGATATCTGCCCAACCTAAAGTTCTACTTTATATGTCACATAAATTAACTCTACAAAGATCCCATTTTATGCGAACTATAATCTAATCATGTATTTTGACTTAAACCGACTAAATTGAATTGGAATTTGGTAGGCTTAACATTTCCAACAAGAATCGAAATATTTAAATTACACTCAAACGACTAAGTATGCTAATTTTCAATTGGAGATTAATCTAAGTCAATTTTATAAATTGGTATTTGAGATTTAGAAATTCCGAAATTAGAACGATATTCGAATTTTTCGAATTTACACACTTCAATTTCAAATCGGGAATCAGAATTTAAAATTGAAAACTAAAAAAAAATGAAATTGAAAATTGAGGGAATTGAATTTTAAAATTGGAAACTTGAAAACGAAAGAGAGAAAATAAAATAAAATAAAATAAAATAAATAAAATAAAATAAAAATGTAACTTAAAATTGAAACTAAAAATGAAATTGAAAATGAGGCAAATTTGAATTTTAAAATTGAAAACTTGAAGAATAATGAGAAAAATTAAAATATAAAATATAAAATAAAATAAATAAAATAAAATACATGAGGAAATTGACTTTAAAAATTAGATTACTTGAATTTTGAGGAATTAAAAAAATATTATTTTGAAATTAAAAACATAAAAAAAATGAAATTGAAAATAAAAAAAAATAAAATTTAGAAATTGATTTTTGAAGACTTGGTTTTACTTTTGAAACTATAAATTGTTTAGAAACGCGACCAAACTAAAGAGTTTAATGAACGGGCCCAAAAGGTCTGAGCAACCCAAGAGGTTGGGTCCATCATGTCAGCCTCTAAACACTGCAAGGTGCTAACAACTTGAACCTAATCCATTGTCTCCCAAGACGCATGTTCGGCGCAGGGCTGATTCATCCCATCAGGCCGGCCACCCAAGAAACCGGCCGGACCCAGCACGGCCCCATCCTAACAGTCGGCCGGGGCCCACGGTGAACTGGGTCGACCCAGACCTGGGCTCTGGCCCCACACAATGGCCCAGAGCTCGGCTCATCCTAATAAATCAATGAGTTTCGCGAAATCTAAAATGGACCTAATTACGCCAGATTAACAGGTCAACATAAATATATCGACCTACTATAATCTATTACTTTTGGGGCAGATGTCGACCTAATCTAACGAAATGTGACTTAAATACGTTTGACTAATTTAATGAGTTGCCTAAATATGTTGGACCTAATTTAATGATGGGGCCTAAGTATGTGAAAAATAGAATTAATAGGAACATAAATATTTAAATACATGACAATAAAAACATATTATAAAATTATTTATGAAATAATTAGTGTAAAAAGATCTTTATTACAAGATTAAATATGATGATTTTTTTTTTTTTAAACTTGCATGACATTAAATACGGGAAATCTAGCATGATAAGAATACTCAAAATTCACATGATTAAATATACAAAAGTATGAATAAATACACAAATCCTAAAAACTAGCATGTTACATGGAAACAAACAAATATGACACAAAATATACATAGCATAAATTAGAGAAGTTGTTAATATACACAAGTCAAATGAGGCCTAAAAGTAATTGTAAAACTCTTATAATAAATGAGCAGTGATTAAAAACAGTAGAAAGGATAAAAATACACACAATAATAATAATGTGAGCAAATTTTGGGGTCTACAGATACCATGTGAATTCTTCATTTTTTTTTTCCCATTTTTTTTTTTGGTTAGAAAAATAGAAAAATCAACATAGTAGATAGGCTTTCCCAGGAACCAAAAAAAATGATTAATTGACACACATCATATAAAAAAAAAATTAAACAGAATATTTCCAAACTCTAGATCAAAATCAGAAGCCTTCGAAAGTGAGACAGACTATAAAAAAAGAGAAAATTTCAAAGAAACAGAATTAAACAAAACATCCAGCAGCTAAAAGTTTTCAGGGATGATGGTAAGGAACTCTTTCTAGAAAAGGTAGCAAAACGAGATATCACTGTCAAACCCATGTAGTAGGTGTGAATTTCCTGGGCTCTCTTCCTCCCGGGCGTTCTTTCTTTTTACTTTAAAAGAATTCAAATCCGCATAGAACATAGGATTAAAGAAAATAATGTTGCTGAAGTTTCTCAGAAACCAAACTGATAATTTATAAAAGAAAAGAGAAAACAAAAAAAGTAGCAGTAGCAAATCCAAAAAGCAAATTCAAAATTCAAACCTGGCGGCGAAGATCGGCCTTTGAGCTTAGCTTTGATCTCTTCCACTGCAATAAGGAAGCCTTCGGCTCGAGAAGATTTTTGCCACCGAAGTCGCCGAGGAAGCCTGGGAGGCGAAGAAGAAGACAACGTCGCGTTGTCGTTGGCCGGAAACTCCAGTGCGATTCCGACGACCTTCTCTGATTCCTTCCACTCCACTCTATGATGGTTGCTGCTCCACCAAAAATCTCTTCAGAAGATTCCTCTCTCCACAACAGCACTAGCAATTGTTGACGATAACTATCAACCGCTTAAAAATTTTTGCACGTAGACTCCTTTGCCCCTTTTTGGCTCTCTCTCAAGAATTCTCTCTTTTCCGGATATCCCCTCCTTCTCCAATTTGCTCTCCTTTTCTTCTTTTCTTCCTCCTCTCCACTTCTTCCTTTTCTTTTCTCCGGATCTTTTTTTTTTTTTTTTTTTTTTTTTTTTTTGTTTTTTTCCTTCTCCTCCCACTTCTTCCTCCTCCGTTTTGGCTCCCACCCTTCTTTTTTTTACTTTTATTTTATTTCCTTTTATCTTAACAATCTCCACCAAAATTAAAATAATAATTAAAAATAATAAAAATAAAATAAAATAAAATTTTGATTTTGTCAAACAAATATTCTCTTTTTCCTCCCTTCTTTTTCCTTTTTTCTGTTTTTCTACTCCTTCCACTTCTCCCTCCCTCCGTCATTTCTTCGCCCACTTTTGACTTTTTATTTTATTTTATTTTATTTTTATTTTATTTTATTTTTGTCAAATCTAACTTAAAAAACAATAAAATAATAATAAAATAATATAATAACATAATAAAATAAGTATTAAAAAATATCGCTGGGGGGTCTACATAAATACGCCTCTTCGATGTAGCCATGAAACAGAATTTAAGGAAGAATTTAAAACGGGCTTTCTTGTGCCAGAATACTGAAATAAGAAATAAGATGAATTCTATCAAGATAAAGAGACCCTAAAGGCCCACAAAGAACACTGACTCAATTAAGCTCAAAAAGTAGGAAGGGGCTCTAAAAACACTTCAAAAGCAAGCAATAAAACAAATATCTAGGCTACTAAAGTCACACTGTGGCCCGAGAACCAATGTCAAAGTAAAGTAAGAGTCGAACCACCAAAGAGCATGAAAACAAACACTCAAAAGGGAAGTCTATACTTACACAAAATGAAGACGTGAAGCATGGTATCCCAAATAAGGAACAAAATATGTTACAGTCGAAAAGTGGCTATACCAAGTAAATGGAGAGGAAAGATTCTAGACACTAAACCTAAAAGAAAAGTCATGGAAGCAAAACTAGGGAAATAACGATTCTATAGGTCAAACTAAAAGCAACGAAACTAGCTAATAAAAAGAAGATAAATCGATGAAGGATCAATGACTTTGAATGTCTATGCTCTGAACGATAACTCTGAACATTTATGCTCGAACCGATCAATGCTCATGCTTTGGAACACCGACCATCTATGTCTACGCTGAACCGATCATATGTCTACGCCGAACGACCAACGCCTATAATCAATGTCGACTTAAAAATAACAATGGCTCAACGCCCCAAAATAAATACCCGAACGCCCTACCTAACGCCGACTAAACGCCTACGCCTCCGAAAGCTAACTCGAACGCCTATAATCGGTCAGGAATGGAATGTGATACACAAACCCCGATCAATCATAAGCTCAACCGATCGAAAAATAATGGCTCGAACGCCTCGAAAAATAATACCCAACGCCTAAGCTCAACGCCGACTCGAACGCCTATAATCTACCATGAAGGAGAATGTGACACAACTCCCGATCAATCATAAGCCCAACGACTCGAACATCTATGCTTGAATGTCGACTTTGAAAAATAATGCCTAACGCCTCGAAAAATAAACGCTCAACGCCTCTACTCACGCCGACTTAAAACAACTACTAACGCCTAAACTAGAAATAATATCTCCGATCGTTGATTTTCTAACTAAAATCGACCTAAACTAAAATGAAACTAACAATATCCATGTAGTAAATATGCCCTACCACATCATCAGCAAAGCAATACCACATCATCTAGAGTATCAAGCCTCGAAAAACACCCTATCAAAAACTAGCAACATCCTTCCAAATATTCTAAAGAAGATGACTCAAAACATCCTCAATGTAGAAAGCTCAAAGGAAAAGCTCCTCTATAAAAACCAACTCATCAACAAATCTGGGCAATATCACTTCCAGAACCGATGTAAAGTCACCCAAGAAAGGTACCACTGTAAGGTTCATCCATCGTGGATGGCTCTAGCGTCAATATGAATGTCCAATTCAAGAGAAAGTAAGCCTTCCCCTGAACTCATATCTCAACTCAAAGAAAGGCCCAAAAGGAAATATGCCCCAGTACAACATACGAAACGCCTCAACAATCACAAGTAAAGGTAAGCAAGAAATTTCCCCGAAGATACTGGGACCCCCGCGATAGGGAAATACGCTCTAACATGGTAGCTCGCAAGACAAGAGAATGGTGGAGCCAGATAGCATCCACATTCCATAAATTCAAAGGACAACTACATCCATCACCGGAAGCCACCCAATCCTCATCAAAGCATAACCCGTAAGAGAAACAAGGTGACGTCAGATATCAAACTAAATCCCAAACACCACCCTAAGTAGAGCTATCAAAGGTACTGATTCGATCTCATGGCCTCAAGGTGGTCTTACGACACTGACGAATGTTGTGGTAATAAGGTGAAAGAAATGAAGGGAAACTCTGGCCAAATACCCAACGATCAAACCCATACCCGTGGTATAAGATGTGATGTATAGAGAAATATATCATGAGTCCATGGACTTGCAAGAACCAAAGGAAATGTCAATGGTGAAAAAGAGAGAAATGACAAATGGTCGTTTATATCAATGTTGGAAAAGGATAAAGGGTAGAACAAAACAAAACAAAAAGTGGAAAGATGTGATGAGAAAGCAAAATAAGACAAAGGAGAAAGAAATGAATGATGATCAACACGAATCAAGACAAATAAATTAAAATCATATCACCACGTAGAATGGTAGAGAAAACAAATGATCCGAAAACCCTAGTAAAAGGTTACTCCACTCTTAGATCAGATACATATCAGTCATGATCCAAGGAACAAAAGACCTCAAAGAACTCTCAAATCATCTCTCATAAAAATCTCACTCAAACTCCCACTGATGAACCCAACAACAAAAAATCGATGGAGTAAGATATGAGACACAAACATATCTTCGCATTTTTTTTATTTTTTGTTTTTTTTTTTTTGCCTTGAATGAAAGTGCATACTCTGATCAATTAATAAATCCAAACTAACGGTGTTTCTCATAAGAAATACATAAAACTCTCCTCAATCATTGGATGAAACACACCTAATCCTCACCCATAAGGTAAACTCTAAGCTAAAATCTCCGAATCAATGTCAAATGATGATCGAAAAGGTGATATGACTATCCTATACCAAAAATGCGAAGGATCATCACTCCAAGTAAGGAAAAAGTTAAGAATGAAACAAATAATGGTGAAAATAAAGAAAGATGAAAATGAGATGATGTTGAAATATACAGAATGAGGTTGATGTGGTGACAATAACAGGATAAAGAAGACAGTCTAAAAGTCCAAAGCTCATGATACTTTCCTAGCAGAGCATACATATACACCCAAGGGCCCCTATCCCGGTGTAAAAAATGTAAGCAAGGTTAAATAGAAATAAAAGGCTATAATGCACATGCGAGGCTCAATGGCTATCAATGTCTAGAAATCAATGTAAAAGCAGCGGTATATGGCTAACCAAAATGATGGCACCCATCCTACGACCATGAATCCCAAACGTAATACTTTTTAGTCGACCCACATTAGTCTACTCGAGAACCGATTTCCATCCAAATCTATCAACCATGTTGCTCCCTCTGGGGTCAACTCTCTGATGATGTATGGTCCACCTAAGTCTACCGAACTTCCCCTCTCTGTGTGGTCTCCCTAATCCTCCGAGAACTCAAACCGGGATCTCCTCCTCGTAGTGGCCCAGTTTTACCCGCTTCTTGAAAACACAAGCCATCTTCCTCTAATAGCCCGAACATGGTCACCGCTTCCTTTTCAATCTCTCTCATCTAGAGACTGTCGGACAAACGTGATCGACCCACTGGCCTCAGAGACCGTCGCTCTAGTGTTACTCCTCAAAGATCCCATCTCTATCTCAACCGGTAGCACCGCTCCATACCATATACTGTGAGAATAAGGCGTGGCTCCCGTAGAAAGTAAAAGAAGCAGAAGCCCACAATGCAAAAGGGAGCTTTTCCCGACCAATCACGAAGTCTCAACCATCTTCCTCAAAAATCCTCTTAATGTTCTTATTTGCCTCTCTATCGCTCCATTAGTCCGCTGGCCACGCATCGACCTATGGTGTACTAATACCGCATCTCTCAGAATAAAGTGTCGACTCGCTTCGAAATGTAACCCTCATCGAAATCAACCTACGAGGGACTCTATGGGTTCGCAAATGATGTGCGACCTAATGAAACTAGCAACCTCGCCGATGTCAATCTAGCATACAAAACTCCGCTCCACCCACTCGTGAAGTAATCAATGGAGACCAAGATGAATTATGTCCACTAAGATTTCGTGAAATCTTCCCGATGATATCAATGCCCCATACCGAAACGGCTACTGGGTGAAGTCAATGCATGTAACTCATGTGAGGTACGGAATGATCGCGGCGAACACACCCAAATATCTCGTAACAAATCGGCTACACCGTCTCCATGGTCAACCAAAAGTAGCTACCTCATAATCTCATAACATATGTCCTCCTGGCTACGTGGTCCGCAAACTCCCGCATGGATCTCTCTCATCACTCTATCAGCAGAAGTACGATCCAAACATAAAGTAACATGCCGGGGCCGACTTAACGCCTATACGTCTCCCCACAAATCACAAATCTAATAGCCAACCGTCTTCAAAGCTCTCCTATCTCCAACAGAGCGCTCGTAATTACGTACCAATCAGAAACTCCGTAAATGTCATGATACCAAGGCAAACCATCCTGAATCTCTGCTTCATCAATCAAACAACAATAAGCAGGTACAATCCTCGACTCTATAATCAATGGACGAGTAACAACATCAGTGGAAATGTCGATCATAGAAGCGAGTGGGCCTAAGGCATCAAAGAATTGGTTCAGGCTCTGTGACGAACAAATCTTAGATCATCAAACCTCCCGACCGCAACTCTAAATAAGCATGATATGGCCTAAGCTTCATCCACTGATCTTCGATCTCCCACTGAATGCATACGAGTACCAGAGTTAGAGTCTCAGACACCTCTATGCATCGACTCGACTCGAGAGTGTCTGCAATCCCGATATGCAAGCCTCGTACTCGATATTGTTCGTGGCGAGATATCTGTATGAAATGGCGGACATACTCGGAATACCAATCTCCATGAGAGATATGGCCAATACTCTATCCCTTATCGAAATGGTTGGTGCACCATCGAGTACATGCGCCCGACTTGGTAAATGGAGTCGCTGTGGCTATCTCCTCATCAAGGAAATCATCATCTATACTCTATCATCCGAGCGCGGTAAACTAAGTGATGCAACAATGCTCCCTCGTGGACCGAGATAACATAGTGAATATCAAACTCGGTGAAGCACTAACCATTGCCGTCGACGATCAATGCGAGCTACATCGGAATAAATATCTCGGATCAAGGCGGGATACAAATGTCTTGAGTACTGCTGGCGTATAATGCCTCAATCTCGGGTAGCCCTGCAATGCCAAGCGATGGCGGCTCGATCCGATATATCTAGTCTCGTACTCGAGCATCCTCTTATTTCGGATAGTAAATGAACATCGCGCCCCAGTCGCCGAGTTGACTAACATACATCCCAATGCTGTATCAGAATGAGTAAATATAAACGAGGAGCGACATGGTGTAGGAGGTACCAAAGAGCTGGAGAGATAACGGTGCTCCTTGATCCTCTCGAATGCTCTACGACAGCGATCATCTGAATAGTACTGACTCTTCCCAGAGTATGAAAATGGGCTCACGGATATGCGTCAATCATGTCACGTCTGCGATATCGCAATCAGCCGAAGCCTCTAACCTCTTTCTAGGTCCTCGGTGCGAGGCATGCCAAGGAATGGCTCACGATCTTGTCGGGATCGGCCTCTATATAAACGCTAACCATGTGTCCTAGTAATTTCCCAGAAGTCACCCCAAATGTGCACTTCTTGGGGTTCAACCTCAATCTATTTGCTGATCTGTCGAAGAACCTGCCTTAATCTTTTGCTAAGTGATACGCCTATTCGAGACTTCACAATCATATCATCATATACCTCGACATCTCTGCCATCATATCATGAAACAAAGTAGTAAGCGACTCTACGGTAAGTACTTTGCATTCTTGACCAGAATGGCGCTGACCACATAGCAATCAAGTGCGCTCGGTGATGAAGCGGAGTCTTCTCCATATCCTCGGGGCCATGAAATTTGATTATACAGAAGAACCCGTCCATAAATAATGACATAGGTGGCACTTGATTGCTATCAACGGCGAGTCCATATGTGGAGGAGGAAAATCATCTTTAGAATTGCCTTGTTGAGATCTAAAATCAATACAAACTCTCACATGCCGTCCTTTTTGGGAATCGGAGGCTGACATTGGCTAGCCACTCGGAGTGCTCGACGGCTGATAAGAAACCACTAAAGGTATGCGGATCTCCTCTTCCGACAGGACTCATTTAGGGGTGTCGTCTCAATTTACCTTGGTTTGGTCTAACATGAGGCAGAAGTGGCAAGCGATGCTGAACTATGGAGGGGTCAAGGCCTGGCATGTCCTCATATGACCATGCGAAAACATCCAAATATGATCCGAGCAACTGTATAAATCTCTCTCGCTCATCAGCGGATAAATCGGCCCAGACCCGACTCTACGGTTGATCGTAGTGCCAAAATCCACAATCTCGGTATCTCTGTGTTGGAGTGAAACTCTCGACTGTGGGGCTGTGATCGGGGAATGGAGGAGGTGCCTCTGTCTAAATCATCTTGCATGGAACTCACTATCTATGTCATACACATGGGATGACAGGTGAGCAACGTGTAAGCGAAGGAACATCATCAACATGAGACAGGAAAATGCTAAAAAGACTCCTTATCCATATGAAGAAGTGAGTACACATCACCCGGCCACGGAGACAAATCTGAGCACATCAAAAGAAAGGTGAGTCCGCGGAGTCGAGACAGCTACCACCGTTGAGCTATGGCGCTCGAACGCAAGCATCGGCCTGAGCAACATCCGCGAGGCATCTCGAGTGGAATCCGGTCCCGAACAACATCAGAGACCTCAACAACAAGCGTCTCATCAAATGCAACGTGAATGGCCCAGTAGTATCGATCATCGGCTCGGGGCTCATCATAGCTATCTCGTCACGGTAATCATCATGCGAAAACTCCATCGGACACGCCCGTAAATAGACGATGGCTCGTGTTGCCTATCTCCTCGGAAGTAAAGTGTCATCATACTAGCAAGATCCGGAGATGGTGGAGCAACCAACACAGAAGTAGGAACACTAGCAGACTCATCATTCTGCGCAGCGTCGAAAAGCTCACCGATCGTTTGCCGTCTCCGGATCCCGAGACTAATATCGATCTCGAGGCACCCGAGGCTCTCGTAGTAATGAGTCATGATCATCGATGAATTGGCCCGGGTAATCAAAGGGATGGAGTAGGCCGAGCCTGAGGCTTCTCCTGGCATTATAGATGCCGTATCTGGAGTAGTCGGCCTCTGTGGGTGTAACCCAGGCGAATGGCATCATGGCTCACGGTGGCTATGAACTCAGCGATCCACCTCTTGACGTCGACCCAATCCCAGAAGCAGGGGAGATAAAACATACCCCTCATCATATCCAAAACAAAAGTACAAGCTGAAGCGTCCAGATAGGTAAGGAACTTTGTCTCAATGAGACTCCCTCAATGACCCGCAATCTGAACATCATCAAATGTAGGCTTTGTCAAAAAACGAATCATCATCACCATGACTAATCTCTAGGGTAGCCTCGGAAGATGAGTATATGTCCTGTCATTGTATAGAAATAGCACACGCCCTCGTATGAACTTCACTTTTCATTAGAGGAAGATGGTATAGCCTGACTCGATGAATCCATGGCACACGCCCCGACAACGAGTTGAAGGATGTGGGTATCCTCAAGACTTGAAACAGAGTGGAGAATACAAGCGGTCAATCCGCCCAGCTCCGGTGTCAAGGTCTTGAGAACCTCTGCTCCTAGTATATTGCTCGATGGTTTGCGTAGATGGCCCGAAGTTAGATGGGGGTGAAACGGCGCCAGTGGTAGCGAGGACACACGTTCGGGCCCGGGCCGTTGTCGATGGGACGGTGAGACTTCGATGCCACTGAAGAGCCAAGCGTACGTGATATAAAGTAGCATGGTATGATCTGGGCCTCCAACGGGTAAGTCATATTCTAGAAAACCTGATGTAATGCTTTCTGCATCTCCGATCTGACATATGAATCAAACCATCGGGTGATATAAGCGGACTCAACTCTGTCTGACTCGGTGATGCAATAAGTGCATCCTGTAATGCGGTAGAAACCCGACAAGCTCGAATAGAAATGTGAGCCTGTGTACTCTGCAATTGTTGCATGATCTTATCACCCTCTCGTATCACATCATCCACTGGGGCACATGCCCTCCAGTAATTAGAGTCTGCAATTTGAACTACCCGCCCATAGGGTAACTATGTGTACATCTCAATCATCAAATCCAACAGTATCCTCTAGCATCAGAACAAAAGCTGTAGGTACATCATGCCCAGCAACCAAATTATGAGAATAGGCGGTGAAAGGAGTACATCGGAATCGGTAGAAAGGCGCAAGCAAGCGTGTACTCAAGAAAACAAAACCATCAACCTCTGAATCCTCAGCTAGCATTAGAGGATGCAGTGCGTAGTCATCGACTCATCATGTGTATAAAATCATTTGTACCATCAAAATCAATGAAGTGAATACCCCCGGCCGTTGGTAACGCTGCGTCGCGTAGAGTGTCTTGGAAAGGGTTGAGTAGTGACACTGGCTGTCTGAGTTCACCCAAATACTGGTCTATCAAGTCCTCGATGGCATATGTAAGCGGTGCATACACATGCTAATATCATGTCTGGACCACGGTAATCTGAACAATGAAGATCTACTCTGAACTGTGGCGAAAGAAATTAAGGTGATGGTCGAGGAGCTAGCGGTGTCAACAATCCTGCATCAACGAGCTTCCTAAAGGCCTAGCCCAATGACATCCCTAACTGAGAAAACTGCCGTTGTGGTCTAGGGGCAGGAACAGTGGGAGCTCGCGGGCGCCGAGGCAGCATAGATACTGGAGGCCTATCAAGCTGAGCGACATAGCATGGCTGCGGCGATGATATAGATAAGTCGATCCTTAGTGCAGCGGTGACGGTGGCCATTGATAATGAGAAGATGCCATGGGGAGTGGGCTGCAAAGGCTGTTGAAACGATTACGTCTGTTTGGTGATCTGCGGCTGTTGATATGTCTGCTGATATCTGGGAGGTCTCGGTCTATAAGTAGAAATAACACCTACATCAGATCGTGGTCCTCCTGAGTCTCTTCCCTTAGGTCGATGGGGAAGACTCTGCCCAAAGGCTCACGAAATACCCTCCTCGATGTGCGCAAAGGGGCACAGGCAATGTCTGAAATCGGTATGTGCAGATCCTATCAAAGTGTCTAGAAGAACGAGAACATAAGCTCCTGCCAAACATAGTGATCCCGATCTCTCTCGTGGATGGTCTATCAATGATCTATGAGATCTTCTCTCAATGGGAGATAAATGATGCTTGTCTCATGAGGCCTCTGCCTCAAGCCTCGACTCCCTGCCTTGAAACATCGATAGTGATAAAGGAAAAGTGCTTCGTAAAATTCTATTAATGAGGTCATCCCATGTGCGTCTGCGAAATATCTAATGAGACATACCATTTTAAGTGCTATGCCACTTTCGGAGACATGGGGAAAAGCATAATCATCTAACTCTCGTCAAGCTACTTAGGCTCTCATGGCGTATATACACCTTAGGATAGATCTGAGGAGCCTACACAGTACCTCTCCATCTCGGGCATCCTGAACTTAGCTGGGAGACCAGCTGTAGGAGTGCCATCAAAATCATCCCAATCGCATAATCCTCGAGTCCTCAGGCAGCTTGGCATGCGCTGCTCAGCTTCTCGTGCGAGGCACAGTGTCGTCGGAGTGGTCAAATAGGCACTATGAGCGAGAGGTGGAGCAACCTGCAATCGACTATGGAGAACAAGCGGAGCAGGTGGTGGAGTAAGGCGGCTAATGGGGAGGTGGTGGTGGTGGTGGTGGTCTTTAGGTCGAACTTAGCATCCTCTGAGTGGGTGCTGTCAGACTCTTGCCCGTCTATCCCTCTGTCCCAAATTAGTGTAAACTACGAAACGGATGCTATAAATGAAAATGTGATCAAGCGAAGTGACCAACTATGAATCCATGTCTCTACGATCGATACTCGAGACTAGTGCAAGTCAACTCTAGTCACGAAGATGAACCCAATTTGAAAAGGAAGAAGCTACTACCTCTGAAAGCGAAGAATTTGGATAAGATACAACACGAGAGGAAAAAAGCTAAGAAATGACTAAGGATAAACAACCAAACATTACAAGTCTAGGCGCTTTCTTGAAACCCTGAAACTTAAGCAGAGCCTCTTATTACTCGAAAGAAGACTAAGAGAGGAGGACTAGATCCAAGCGTGACTAAAGTGGCCTCAGCTCTAGATGCACCGGTAAAGGGTGGCACGCTATTTTTGATCACAAAAGGTGGTCTCAAGTGCCTGCTGAGTGAATCTAAAGAATTATGGCAAGGAAACAAATAGGGTGAGTCTGATTGAACCCAAAAGAATATTTGTTATAATGAAATTGAAATAAGCAATACATCCTTATGTACAAAACTACCCCACTAAAACTCAATACTGCGATCAATCTCACAGCATACCTAGAGAGAAACCCTGATAGAGGAATTTTGATCCATATCATGACTAAAATGGCCTTGAAGGCTCACAGACGCACCCACATGTAGGATGGGAGTCCTAATCAATAAGATCCCAAGCTCAACCTATAAGGTCGGGGTGGCTCACAAAAGGAAGCGAGGTGGAGTAGTCTTTTAGAGGGGGTCCTAGCGGGTGGATGAGTGTGCCTCCGGTGGTGTTTGCGAAGCCTCCTACACGTCTTCGAAGGGACGGGCTATGCAAGGTGGTCATCGACTCACGCATGCGCCCATGGGCATCCCGGGCGGCCTATGGTGAGCTCTCTTTGCCTCGGCGCTCGGGAATAAACTAGAGTGTATAGTATTGAATATGTAGGTGCATCAGAAAAACCTCTTAAATCTAACACAAAGAGAAGAGCACCTTTGGTCATCTGTAAAAATATCCACGAAATCAGCTCTGGGCTATACAAGACTTCAAAGATCGGACTCCTCGCATCGATATATACGACCACATAGAATGCTCCCACGAATAAAGGTATAGCCCATCATTGGAATGCCTCTAATCATTAGCTCGGTGGAAGAAGCGAGCAAAGAACAACAGTCTCGATCAAATATCAATCACAACAGCAAAGACACATAATCGTAGACTAGGAGTTATTAGTCAGAGGATAAATGTGTGTCCCACATAGAGCCAAGCAACATGCGGTCATGCAAGAGATGAGTAGTCATGCAACGGTCAATCATGCAAAGCACAAGTATATCATCCATATCTACACACAATCTAAGCAGAAATATAAGATGGACAAGATGAATATATAGCGAACCGCGAAACAAGTGGCATGACTAGATTAGGAAGAATTAGCCGAGGATGTCGACCTGACCAATAATAATGGTACAGCAATGGCATGTGAAGGTACAATCGATGAAATCAAAACTCTCCGATGTGCCACCAATAATCAAGTATACAAAAAAACACAAAAATAGGTATCTATCAATCAGCTAATCAAAAGCCACATTTTCCCTGAATTTGTATTGAGGCTTGACCCTCGATATCGATTAAATTCGCCATTTGTGGACCCGCATTTTTCAACGTGCATCCCCACTCGAATGGCGAGACTCGCTTTTTTGTGTTGGAAAACCATTTAAAAAAAAAAAAAACGGTTTGGAGTCGCCACTTATTTTTGTTTTATTTTAAAAGGGAAAAACAAAATAAAAAAGAAAAATCCTAAATATGACTCCTGATAAGAAAAGGCAAGTCTGAGAAAACAAAGTCTAGGTTCGGAGAAGTCGGAGTTCACTGTCGGGAAGGTACGTAGTGAGCGTAGCCTCTTTAAGCGAAGTATAAAAGCGATGCCACATTAAACAAATTTAAGGAAAATCGACTTTTGACTATTCGATCGGTGGATACAAAAAACAAGTAATATCAATATAATAACACACAAAGGCATATAGAAATGAATAAACAAATGAAATATAAATATGAATAAAGCGAAATTAGATGAAAAAATGTGTACAGGTGATATATCCAAGCGTAGCTACTAATTAGAGACAATGTTAGTGTAATAACAAATGAAATATTAAAGCATTTAATTGGAAGTTAATTCGTTAAGTCAAATTATTTGTTAAAGGATACATGAGATATCGGGCTCGCTTGAAAAGCCGTTTATATGTCGCGAATTAACTCATGAGATCCCATTTATAGGAACTATAAATTAATCATATGTTTGGAATTTTGGCGATTGAAATTGGAAATTTTGAAATTGGTAGTTTGAAATATTGGAAATTAAAATTAAGAATGATTGAAGCATAAAATTTGAATTGAGATTTTGAAGTGGAAGCTTGAATTTTATAAAATTTGAGATTTGAGATTTAGAAATCGAAAGTAGAATTAGGATATTCGGAATTTTAGAATTTGTGACACTTTAATTTTGAAATTAGGAAATTATGGGAGAATTTAAAATTGAAAACTAAAAAAATAGAAATTGAAAAATGAGAATTGAATTTTAAAATTGAAAACTTGAAAAGAAAGAAAATAAAATAAAATAAAATAAAATAAAATAAAAATAAATAAAATAAAATAAAATAAATAAATAAATAAATAAATACAAAATAAAATAAAATAAAATAAAATAAGAAATTGTAAATTTGAAATTGAAAACTAAAAAAATGAAATTGAAAATGAGGCAATTGAATTTTAAAATTGAAAACTTGAAGAAGAATGAGAAAAATAAAGCAAACTAAAAATTTTAAAAAAAATAATAATAATAAATAAATAAATAAAATAAAATATGAGAAGTGACACAAAAATTAGATTACTTGAATTTTGAGAATTAAAAAAATATTATTTTGAAATTAAAACATAAAAAATGAGTGAAAATAAAAAAATGAAAATTTAGAAATTGATTTTTGAAGACTTTGGTTTTTTATTTTTTTTAGAAAATGATAAATTATGAATAAATTAAGAGTGAAATGTGACTAGCTAAAGAGCTTGATCGAATGGCCTAAAAGATTGGTAAAGTAACCTAAGATGTTGGGTCTATCATGTTGGGCTTCTAAATATGGGGTGTAAGTCAATAAATTGAACCTAATGGGATGAGCCTCTAAGTATGGGATGAGCCTAAGGTAGATGGATTTGGTCCTAATAGGTTGAGTTAAAAAGTAAATAGGTTGAACTGAGAGTGGATGCGGTCTAATAGGTTAGGTTGGGCTAAGGTAAATGGAGTTGGGCGCAAGGTGGAGCAGTCCTAATAGGTTGAGTTAGACTTTAAGGTAAATGGGTTGGGCTTAGGAAGTAGCGCAGTCTTAATAGGTTAGGTTGGGCTTTGGGAAGTGGGAGCGAGTGCAATAAGTTGGGTTCTTGTGCAAGGTGATGGGTTGGACCTAATTTGATGGGCTTAGATTAATGGGTTTGAACCTAAATATATTGGACCTACTATAATCGGTTGAGTCTAAGTATGTTGGACCTAATTCAATGAGTTGGACTTAAATATGTTGGACCTAATTTAATGAGCTAGGCCTAAATATGTTGGACCTAATTTAATGGATGGGGTCTAAGTATGTGTGAAAAAAAAATAGAATTAATAGGAACATAAATATTTAAATACATGACAATAAAAAAAAAACATATTATAAAATTATTTATGAAATAATTAGTGTGTAAAAAGATCTTTATTACAAGATTAAATATGATGATTTTTTATTTTTTTTTAAACTTGCATGACATTAAATACGGGAAATCTAGCATGATAAGAATACTCAAAATCTACATGATTAAATATACAAAAAGTATGAATAAATACACATAATCCTAAAACTAGCATGTTACATGAAACAAACAAATATGACACAAAATATACAGAGCATAAATCAGGAAGTAGTTAATATAACATACAAGTCAAATGAGGCCTAGAAGAATTAAACTCTTATAATAAATGAGTGAAAGGATTAAAAATAGTAGCAAGGATAAAAAATAATAATAATAATACTAATACTAGAGTTAAATTTTGGGGGTCTACAGATACCATGTGAATTCTTCATTTTTTTCCCATTTTTTTTTTTGTTGGGTGAAAAATCAACATAGTAGATAGGCTTTCCCAGGAACCAAAAAATGATTAATTGACACACATCACATAAAAAAATTAAATGAATATTTCAAACTTCTAGATCAAAATCAGAAGGCTTCGGTTTTACACAGACCATAAAAAGAGAAAATTTCAAAGAAAATATGAATTAAAACAAAACATCCAGCAGCCAAAGTTTTCAGGATGATGGTATGAACTTTTCTAGAAAAGGGTAGCAAAATCTGAGAGATTACACTGTCAAACTCCATGTAGTAGGTGAATTCCCGCCTCTTCCTTCCGTTCCTTACTTTAAAGAATTCAAAACTGCATAGAACATAGATTAAAGAAAATAATGTTAAGGAAGTTTCTCAGAAATCAAACTGATACTTTTATAAAGAAAAGAGAAAACAAAAAAAAAAGTAGCAGAAGAAACTAAAAAGAAATTAAAAATTCAAACTCAAGGCGAAGATCGGCCTCTTTGAGCTTAGCCGATCTCTTCACCGTACAAGGGCCTCGTCGAGAAGACGCCACCGGCTGCCGAGGCAGTTTCGGGGAGTAAGAAGAAGAAGACAACGTCGCGTTGTCGTTGGCCGGAAACTCCAGTGCGGATTCCGACGACCTTCTGATTCCTTCCCACTCCACTCTACAGACGGCCAAGCTGCCCACCAAAATCTCTTCGAGATTCCTCTTCCACAACAGCACTAGGCAATTGCTGACGATAACTATCAACCAAGCCAAAAAAATTTTTGTAACGTAGACTCCTTTGCCCCTTTGGCCTTCTCAAGAATTCTCTCTTCTGGATATCCCTCCTTTCCAATTTGTTCTTTCCTTTCTTCCTCCTTCCACTTCTTCCTTTTCTTTTCTTTGATCTTTTTCTTTTTTTTTTCTTTTTTGCCTTTTCCTTCTCCTCCCACTCTCCTCCTCCCCTCCGTTTTTGGCCTCCCACCCTTCTTTTTTTTTTTTACTTTTTACTATTTCATTTTTATCTCGAAACAAAACACTCAAAAGCTAAAGCCTATACTTACACAAAATGAAGACGTGAAGCATAGGGTATCCCATAATATGAACAAAATATGTTACGGGCTGAAAGGGCTATACCAAGTAGCGGGAGAGGAAAGATTCTAGACACTAAACCTAAAAGAAAAGTCATGGAAGCAAAACTAGGGAAATAACGATTCTATAGGTCAAAACTAAAGTCGTCTAAACTATAGTTAATGTTAAGATAAATCGATGAAGGATCAATGACTTTGAATGTCTATGCCTCCAACGATAACTCAACATTTATGCTCGGAAGTCGACTGAATGCTCATGCTTTGAACGCCGACCATCTATGTCTATGCTTGAACGCCGACCTATATGCCCATGCTTGAACGACCGAAGATCTATAATCCGACCGCCGACAGTGGCTGAATGGTTCTGAATCGCTTTGAAAATACCGCTCAACGCCTCATCACGTCGATTTAACGTTTATGCTCAACGCTAACTCAACGCCTATAATCGCCGTGGGAAGGAGAATGGTTACCAAACCCCGATCAATCATAAGCTCAACGCCGACCAAAAATAATGGCTCGACGTCAGGGCCAATGGCTCAACGCCTAAGTTTCAACGACTCAACGCCGAGACCGCCGCTAGCGAGAATGTGATACACAAACCCCGATCAATCATGCTTTCAACGACCGAACATTCATGCTTTGAATGCCGGATTTCTGAAAAATAATGGCTCAACGCCTCTACTCAACGTCACGAAATAACGGCCAACGCCAAACTAGAAAATAATATCTCCTGATCGTTGATTTTAACTAAATCGACCAAACCAAAATGAAATTATAAAGAAGATTCATAGAAAGATGCCCTGAATAATATATTACTAGCAAAGCAATACCACACTATTTGAGAGGCATCAAGCTCGAAACACCCTATCAAAAAACTATAACATCTCAAAATATTCAGTAAGATGACTCAAAACATTCAATGGGAGTTTCAAAGAGAATGTTCTATAAACCAACTCATCAACAAATTGAGAATATGCTCCAATACGGCAACCGATGTAAAAGTCACCCAAGAGCATTTCACTGCAGAAACCATCCATCGTGATGGCTCTAGTCAATATGAATGTCCAACACCATATGTTTTCCCTCGAATCTATATCTCAAATTAAAGAAAGGCCTAAAAGGAAATATGCTCCTAGTACAACATACCAAACGCTCAACAATCACAGAAGGAATAAGAGCTCAAGATACCATTGGGACCCTACGACAGGGAAATACGCCAATACGGTAGCTCGCATTACGCAGAATGGGGGAGCCAGATAGCATCCAATATCCTCTCCATAAATTCAGGCTAATCAACTACATCCATCACGAGTCAAATTCTCCAATCATCTAAGAAGCTTACTAACCTAAGAGGAAATAAGGTGGATTGCTAGGATATCAACCACAACTTCAAACACCAAACCCAAGTAGAGGCTACTGAAGGTAATGATCTCGATCTCTGTAGTCTCTGGTGTGGTCTTAAGGGACACGTGGACTAACAGAGCTGTAATAAGGTGAAAAGAAAATGAAGGAAACTCGCTCAAATACCTAACGATCAAACCTATACCGCAAAGATAGATGGGATGCAGAGAATATATCATGAGTCCATGACTTAAAAGTAACTAGAAGAATGTCAATGGTGAAAAGAGAATGACAAATGGTCAAGCTTACATCAATGTCAGAAAAAGGATAAAGGGTAGAACAAAACAAAACAAAAAGTGGAAAGATGTGATGAGAAAGCAAAGGAAGACAAGTGGAGAAAGTAAACAATGATGATCAACACGAATCAAGACAAATAAAGAAAATCATATCACCAATGGTAGAATGAAAACAAATGATCCGAAAAACCTCAGTAAAGAAAACCATTACCTAATTTAGATCGCATACATACTGAAGTCATGATCCAAGGAACAAAAGACCTCAAAGAACTCTCAACTCATCTCATAAAATCTCACGAACTCCCACCGATGAACCCAATAACAAAAAATCGATGGAGTAAGATATGAGACACAAACATAACTTCGCATTTTTTTTTTTTTGCCTGAATGAAAGTGCATACTCATCACCAATAAATCAAATCCAATGAGAAAGCTATAAGAAATAAATAAAACTTCCTCAATCATTGATGAACACTAATCCTCACCATAAGGTAAACTTCGCCACCGACCACGTCAATGATGGAATAAAAGGTGATATGACTATCCTCTATGTACCAAAAAATGCTGAAGGATCATCACCCAAGTAAGGAAAAAGAAGAATGGAATAAATAATAGAAAATAAAGAAAGATGAAAATGAGATGATAGGTGAAATATAATAGAATGAGGTGATGTGGTGACAATAACAAAGATAAAGAAGATAGGCTCCAAAAGTCCAAAGCTCATGATATTTTCTCAATAGAGCATACATATACACCCAAGGGCCCTTATCCCAAAAATGCTAAAGGCAACAGAAATAAAAAGGCTATAATGCACATGCGAGGCTCAATGGCTATCAATGGATCAGAATCATGGAGGCTAAAGGCATATATTAACCAAAATGATGGCTACCCATCCTACCACTATGGTTCTAAACGTAATACTTTTTTAGCTGATCTACATTAGTCGGCTCTGAGAACTGATTTCCATCCAATCAAGCCAACCATGTTAGCCTCATCAACTTCTTGATGATGTATGGTCCACCCAAGCTCCGCCCTAACTTCCCTTCTGGAGTTCTCACCCTTCCGAGAATCCTCAAACCGCATCTCTCCGTAAAGGGCTTGTGGCTCTTACCCGCTTCTGAAAACACAAGCTTATCTTTCTCGACAGTTCGAATTACTGTTGTCAGCCGCTCTCAATCTCCTCTGTCAGACTGTTTGACACTAAAAACGCGATCAGACCCATCAGCCGTATATCACGCTTCTCTAGCAATATTTCAAAGATCCACCTCTATCTCAACTGAATCGTCACAACATATAATACAGAGAATAAGTAGCCTGCAGAGGTGCGAAAAGAAGCAGTAGAAGCTCCACAATGCAAAAAGGAGCTTCGAACAATCACGAAGTCTCGCAACCATCTTCCTCAAAATCTCTTAATGTTCTTATTCTCAGTCAGACTACGCTTCCATTAGTCTCGCGGTCAGATGCCAGCATCGGCACCTATGGTGTCAATACCGCATTCAGAACAAAGTGCTCACTCGGCCCGAAATGTAACCTTCACGAAACTCATGAGGACTCGTATGTTCGTAAATGATGCAGACCTAATGAAACTAGGCAACCTCGTCATGTCAATTCATAGCATACAAACCCGCTCCACCCACTGTGAAGTAATCAATGGAGACCAAGATGCGACCATGTCCACTAGAAGATTTGTGAATTTTCCAGATATCACGCCCATATCAAATGGCCACTGAAGTCAATGCAATGTAACTCCAAGGAGGTAATGTGAACGAGATCGCGCATGATCCGACACTCGAACATCTCGTAACAAACTGAGATAAAGCGGGTCATTCCATGGTCAACCAAAAGTGTACACCTACACTCCAGTGCGTAACATATGTCTCCCACATGGTCCGCAAACTCCCGCATGATCTTTCTATCACTTTATCGTGCGTAAGTACGATCCAAACATAAAAGTAACATGCCGCCGCATCTAACGCTCATACAAGGTCTCCAAGAAATCACAAATCTAATAGCCAATCGCTCAAAGCTCTCTCGATTCTAGTCAGAAAGGTACCTCAATATAATTAATCCGAGAAACCGGTAATGTTGCGGATACCAAGGCAACCATCCCACCGTCATTGAAAATAAGAAAGACAGTAGGTATACTCTACTTTATAATCAATGGACGAGTAAATAACAGTGAAATGCCGCATCAGAAGCTAGAGTAGCTAAGGCATCATAAATTATTCTGCGTTAATCTCAGATCATCAAACCTCCCGACCAAGAACTCTAAATAAGCATGATACGGCCTAGTTTCACATCCCTAGTTTCCAATCTCTCCTCAATCTGCCTTAAGTACCGTGTTGTAGTCACCAAACACCTCTATCTGTCCAACTCCCAACTCAAGAGCTGTCTCTAATCCCAATATGCAAGCCTCATACTCTACGATATTGTTCGTGGCAGGATATCTGTATGAAAATGCCAAACGGACAGATCTCGGAATATGATCTCCATGAGGGGATATCAGCAATACTCCTATCCCATATCCAAAATGGTTGGCTGCACCATCGAAGTACATGCGCCAACCTGGTAAACGGGTCACTGTAGCTATCTCCTCATCCGGGAAATCATCATCTATCGCTCTATCATCCGAAACTGGCAATGAAGCTAAGTGATCTGCAACAATGCTCCCTCTGATGGACTTCTGAGTAACATAGTGAATGTCAAACTCCGTAAGAAGCACCAACCATTTCATAAGTCGACCAATCAATGCAGGCCTATCGAATAAATATCTCAGAGGATCAAGGCGGGATACCAAATGTACCGAGTACTGGCCATATAATGCCTCAATCTTCCGTAGCCCACACCAACGCCCAAACAAGAACGCTCAATCACGATATATCTAGTCTCGTACTCAAGCATCCTCTTACTCGATAGTAAATAGCTTGCTCCTTGCCCAAATCATCGAGCTGAGCTAACATACATCCCAATGCTATGTCTGAGACTGATAAATATAAGAGTGCTGATGGCCTCGTGGGAGAATAAACTGAGGAGATAATGTGATACCTTGATCCTCTCGAATGCTCTCTCGACACGATCATCCCAACAAGCATCTCGACTCTTCCTCAAGAGTCCGAAATGGGCCTGCGATATCCGTCAATCCGCACAACCCACCGACAGTACCGCAATCTACCCAAGAAGCCTCTAACCTCTTTCTCAAGCCTCGGTGCAGGCATGTCAAGAATGGCTCGATCTTGTCAGATCGACCTCTATACTGGTCATAACCATGTGCCCTTAGTAATTTCCTTAAGTCACCCTAAATGTGACTTAGGGTTCAAATTTCAACCGAACCGCCTCGATCCCAAAGAACCTCTCACTGCTACTAAGTGATTCATCTATTCCGAGACTTCACAATCATATCATTCACATATACCTCAACATCTCTATGCATCATATCATGAAACAAAGTAGTAGTGTACCGGTAAGTAGCACCTGTGATTCTTCAACCCAAATGGCATGACCCCAGAATAATAAGTGCCCCACTCGATGGGCGCCTTCTCCATATCCTCTCGGGGGCCATCAAAATTCTGATTATACCGAGAGAACCCATCCATAAATGACAACATGGGTGTCCGCGTTGCTATCAACCAGCAAGTCCATATGTGGGAGAGGAAAATCATCTTTAGGACTGGCCTTGTTGAGATCTCGAAAATCAATACAAACTCTCACCTTACCGTCCTTTTTAGGAACCGGGACAACATTGGCTAGCCACTCAGGGTACTCAACCACTGATAAGAAACCCACACTGAGCTGCTTCTGGATCTCCTCTTTCACCTTCGCATCTACTTGTGGTGCAATCGTCCCACTCGCTCGACCGGTCTAACACGAGCGGCGGCAAACGATGCTGAACTATGGAGGTCAAGGCTCCATGTCCTCATATGACCATGAAACATCCAAATATGATCCAAGTTAACCGTGATAAATTCTTCGCCTCATCAAGAGATAAATCCGACCCAAATCCTACCTCTCTAGCCGACCAGAAGCCAAAATCCACAATCTCAGTATCTCCTGTGGTAGGTGAAACTTTCTGACCTGTGGGACTGTGATCAGGAATGGAGGAGGTGTCCTCATCTAAATCATGCTGCATGAACTCACTATCTATGTCATACACATGGGATGTGGGTGAGCAACGTGTAAACGAAGGAACATCATCAACATGAGAGACAGAAAAATACTAAAAAAGACTCATATCCATATATGAAGAAGTGAGTACATCACCAGCACGGGAGACAAATCCCAAAAGCACATCAAAAGCAGCAGATCCATAGACCTGACACTACCAATCGCTGGGCTATCAAATAGTTTCAAACATGAAAGCACAAGATGAGCAACATCCACACGTAGCATCCGTGAGTGGAATCACCAACAACATCGACCTCAACAACAAAGGCCTCATCAAATGCAACAACAGAATCCGGCCGAGAGTATCGGGCCATCTAACTCAGCTCATCATAGCTATCTCCATCCCGTAATCATCGTGCAAGAAAACTCCATCGTGATTAATGCCCATAACAGTTGATGGCTCACGGCCGCCATCTCCTCGTGGAAGTAAAGTGTCATCATACTAGCACGATCCCGAGATGGTGGAGCAACCAACACAGAAGTAGGAACACCAGCTGCACTCCACCTAACCGCAACCGCCGAAAAAGCCTCAATCCGGCCGCCATCCCTGGATCCCCCGACCAATATCCAATCTCGAAGGCACCATAGAAGCCTCTCAAAATAATCATCATAATCATCCGACATGGTCGAACTCGGGTAATCAAAAGGATATGGAGACGAGCCCTAAGCCTCTCCCCTCGCAGATAGATGCCATATACGTAGTCAACAGTAGTGTATAACCCAAACCAAATGGCACATCATGGCTCACAAGAGCTTACAGAACTCACCTGATGCCCCGGGCCGACGCCGACACAATCCCAAGCCGTGGAGATAAAACACGCCTCATCATATCCAAAACAAAAGTACAACTGCTTATCGAATGGTAAGGCACCTAATCTCCATGGGACTTCTCAATGACCACAATCCAACATCATCAAATGTGAAGCCCAAAACAAATCATCACCATGACTAATCTCTGTGGATCGCTCAAGATGAGTATACGTCCCGCTTAGACTCGTGAGCAGAAATAACTCGCTCTCAGATATGAACTTCACTTTCGATGGCGGAAGATGGTATGGCACCAGCTCAATGAATCCATGGCCTGCCCAACAACAGGTTGAAGGATGTGGGTATCCTCAAGACTTGAAACAAAGTGGAGAATACAACTGGTCCAATCCGCAACTCCAGTGTCAAGGTGTCGAGAACCTCTCTCCTAGTACTATCGTATACTCTGATAGCTCGCAGATGGCCCGTCGATGGCCAAACTAAGTGCCACGTAGCCAGTGACACACGCTCGGGGGCAGCCATTCATCAGACGCGGGAACTCGATGCCCCGAACAAACCAACTGCGGATATAAAGTGGCATGGTATGATCCGGAAGCCTCCAATGGTGTAAGTCATCAATCGAAAACACAATGCAAGTAGCTCGCCTGGGCCAATATATGAATCAAACCATCGTGATATAGCGCATCAACTCTAATACGACCTCGATTCAATAAGTGCATCCCGTAGCGGTGAGGAAGCCAACAAGCTCCAAATTGAAATGCTAGCCTGCGTACTCTGCAATTGTTGCATGATCTCATCATCCTCTCGTATCACATCATCCCTAGAGCCTGTGCCCTCCAATGGTCGAGTCTCTGGCTGAACTACCCGCCCACTCCGGCAACTGCGTGCATCTCAATCATCAAATCCAACAAGATCCTCTAGCATCGTAACAAAAAGTCAGAGGGTACATCATGCTCAAAGACTCAAATCATGAGAGAATAAGACAACAAAAGGAGGTACATCCGAATCGTGACCGAAGGCGCAGTAACTCGTGTACTCAAAACAAAACCATCAACCTCTGAATCCTCAACTAGCATTATAGGATCTGGTGCATGGTCATCCCAGCTCATCATGTGTATAAAATCATTTGTACCATCAAAATCAATGAAGTGAATACCCCAATGTGTGGCACTGCTGCGCGTAGAGGCCGAAAAGGCCATGGTGACAATCACTAGTCCTAAGTTCACCAAACCCTGGTCTATCAAGTCCTGGATGGCATGTCGCAAAGCAAAGGCATCTATCCAGATCATGTCCCGACCCCTGGGTGGGGATACAAACACGAAGATCTATCAACTCGTGGCGAAGAAACCTGAGGGTGACGGGTCGAGGGGCCAACCCGTGTCAACAATCCCGCATCAACGAAGCCTCTAAAGGCCCGCCCAATGACATCCTTAATCGAGAAAAACCGGCCGTTGTGGTCTAGGGCGTATCCCAGAGCTCAGGCGCCCTAGGCCCGGCATGATACCCTGAGGCCTATCAGTTCGAGCAAAGATAGCATGGCTGCGGCAAAGTAGAATACAGATAAGTCTGATCATAAGTCTGTGGTGGAACTGGTGACCGAAGCTGATACTGAGAAGATGCGCCATAAGGGGAGCGGGCTCTAAAAGACTCAATAAACGATTGCCGATATGGTCGCCTCGATGCCGTCTGGCATGTCCGCTCTCGATATCCGGAGGTCTCTTGGCCTATAAGAAATGTCAACACCTGCATCGATCGTGGTCCTCCTAAAGGTCTCTTCCCCTTAGGGTCAGTAAGGGAAGACTCTACCCAAAGGCCACAAATACTCTCCGATGTCATAAAGGCTCAAGCAATGTCCCAAAATCGTATGTCTAGATCCTATCAAGTGTCTAGCAAAACGGGGCTACAAGCTCCTCACAAACATAGTGATCCGACCCTCCTCGGGATGGTCTATCAATGATCCAAGATCTTCTCCTCCAAATGGGGAGATAAATGATGTAACCGCTCTCCATCAGTCTCTACCTCAAAGCCCCAACTCCTCTCGTGAAACATCAATGACAGTATTAAAGGAAAACTGTATTAAAAATTCCTGTGTGAGGTCATCCCATGTGCTGCGAGAAATATCTAGCGAAACATACCATTTATGTGCTATGCCACTCAGAGACATGGGGAAAAGAATTATCATCTAACTCTCGTCCAAGCTATGAGCTCATGAGCATGCTATACACCTTCTCGCATGAATAATGCAGGGCAACCTACACCCGAAAGTACCTCCATCTCGGGCATCCCGAACTTAGCTGAGACCACCGTAAGAGTGCCATCAAAAATCATCCCAATCACAATCCTCGGTCCTCAACTGACGGATATGTCGCTTCAAGCTTCTCCATGGTACCGAAAATGCCGCATCAAGGTAGCGCAAGAGGCGGAGCAACCTCTGCCCGACCGTGGAGAACAAACTGAATCGTGGGTGGAGTAAACTGCCAATGGGAGGTGGTGGTGGTGGTGGTATACCGGGTCAAACCGAAAGCATCCTCCCGAAAGGGGTGCCTCGTCTGCCCGCTCCACCCATCCTCTCGGTCCCAAATTAGCTATAGCTTCCCCGAACGATGCTATAGCCGGGTTAACTGATCAATCGTGACTAATCGTGAATCCATGTCTCTTGATATGATAATTTAACTAGTCCGTCAACTCTAGTCCACTAAGATGAACCCAGACCGAAAGGAAGAACTACCTCATAAAGCAATGTATGACCGATAAGCATACAACACGAGGAAAACTAAACTCGACTAAGGATAAACAACTAAACATTACAAGCTCCAAGCGCTTCGAAACCCAAACTTAAAACCAAAACCTCTTATTACTCCCAAAAGAAGACTAAGAGAGGGGAGGAATAGATCCAAGCGTGACTAAAGTGGCCTCAAAGCTCCTAGATGTGCACCAGCGGGAATTAGTCTCGTCTCTAACCCCGATCCAATAAAGGTGGTCTCAAACTGTATAACGGTGAATCCTAAAAGTGTAACCGAAACAAATAAGGTGGAGTCCAAGTTGAACCCAAAAGAATGTTGTTATAATGAAATTGAAATAAGCAATCTGTCACTATGTACAAAACTACCCCACTAAAACTCAATACTCTGATCAATCTCTGTATACCCTCGAGAGGAAACCACAATGGAGATCCATATCATGACTAAACCTACTAAGGCTCCAATAGACACCCACATACGAGGATGGGAGTCCTAATCAATAAGATCTAAACTCAACCTATAAGGTCGTGGTGGCTCTAAAAGACAAGGGTAGGTAGTCTTTAAAGGGGTCCCTAGCTGTGAGCGACAGGCCTCCAAAGGGTACACAACCTCCTACACGTCTCTGAAGAGACGGGGCGCTTCCATGCAAGGTGGTCATCAACTCCACACATGCACTTCCTCGACATCCCAGGCGGTCTATGCGGCTCCTTACTCTCAAAGACTCAGAATAAACTAAGTGTATAGTGAATATGTGGCAGATCCGAAAAACCTACTAAATCTAACACAAAGAAGAGCACACTCGGTCATACAAATATCCCGAAATCTAGCTCTGCCATATTAAGACTTCAAAGATCTAATTCCTCAAAGATCAATATGTCGACCACCGGAATGCCCCAAATAAAGGTATAGCCCATCATTAGACCTTACTCCTAATCACTAGCTCAGCTGAAGAGCAAACAAGGAGCAATAAGTCTCCAATCAAACATCAATCACAACAACAAAAAGACACATAGCCGACCGAGACTAGGAGTTGGAGATAAGGGGATAAATGTGTCCCACATAGACAACATGCACCAAGCAAGAGATGAGTAGTCATGCAACAGTCAATCATGCAAAGCACAAGTATATCATCCATATCTACACACAATCTAAGCAGAAATATAAGATGGACAAGATGAATATATAACGAACCATGAGAAACAAGTGGCATAGCTAGATTAACAGAAGAATTAACCAAGGATGTCAACCAACCAATAATAATGGTACAACAACCAAGCATGTGAAAGGTACAATCAGTAAATCAAAACTCTCAAATGTGCCACCAAGAATCAAGTATACAAAAAAACACAAAAATAGGTATCTATTAATCAACTAATCAAAAGCCACATTTTCCCCAATTTGTATTCGAGCTTGACCCTCACGATATCCCTAGTGGAGTCGCCATTTTGTGGACCCGCATTTTTCAACGTGCATCCCCACTCGAATGGCGAGACTCGCTTTTTTGTGTTGGAAAACCATTTAAAAAAACGGTTTCGAGCCACTTATTTTCGCTTTATTTGCATGAAACAAAATGTTGTTAAAAAACCCTAAATACGACCCGATAAGAAAAGGCAAGTCCGAGAAAACAAAGTCTAGGTTCTGAGGTCGTTACCTATCTTAAGGTGAATTTCCAGAAGGAGTCGTATCACCCTTTTGAAGCCCCGTCACACGTATAAAAAACTAGTCTCATTAAAAACAAATTTAGGGAAAATACGACTTTTGACTAATCGATCAGTGGATACTAAAAACAAGTAGTATAAATATAATAACACACAAGGCATATAGAAATGAATAAACAAATAAATAAATATATGAATAAGCCTAAATTGGGAAGGAGAAAAATGTGTACCCGTGATATCCAAAGCGCTACTAATTAGAGACAATGTTATGTAATAACAAATATGAAATATTCACATTTAATTGGAAGTTAGTTCATGTGCATTAGGAGGTCAAATTATTTTGTTAAAAGGATACATGAGATACTCCGGCCCAACCCAAGCTCACGGTATGTCACACAAATTAACTCCACAAGATCCCATTTTATAGGAACTATAGAATTAATCATGTGTTTGGAATTTTTGAAAACTGATTTGAAATTGAAAATTTGAAATTGGTAGTTTGAAATATTGGAAATTAAGAATTCTGAAATGAATTTGAAGCATAAGAATTTTGAATTGAGATTTTGAAATTGGAAGCTTGAATTTTATAAATTTGAGATTTGAGATTTAGAAATTAGAAATTAGAAATTGGGATATTCGAATTTTAGAATTTGTGACACTTTGAATTTTGAAATTGGGAAATTGTAAATTTAAAATTGAAAACTAAAAAATGAAATTGAAAAATGAGGGAATTAAATTTTAAAATTGAAAACTTGAAAAAGAAAGAGAGAAAATAAAATAAAATAAAATAAATAAAATAAATAAACAAATAAAAAAAAATAAAAATAAAATAAAAATAAATAAAATAAAAAAATAAAATCAAATAAAATAAAATAAAATAAATTAAAATAAAATAAAATAAAATAAAATAAAATAAGAAATTGAAAATTTGAATTGAAAACTAAAAATGAAATTGAAAATGAGGCAATTGAATTTTTAAAATTGAAAACTTGAAGAAGAATGAGAAAGTAAAATATAAAATATAAAATAAAATAAATAAATAAAAATAAAAAATAAAATAAAATAATAATAAAATAAATAAATAAAATAAAAATACATGAGGAAATTGACTTTAAAAATTAGATTACTTGAATTTTGAGGAATTAAAAAAAATATTATTTTGAAATTAAAAACATAAAAAAATGAAATTGAAAATAAAAAAATGAAAATTAGAAATTGATTTTTAAGACTAGGTTTTTATTTTTTTAGAAAATGATAATTGCGAATAAATTAAGAAAGGAAATGTGACTAGCTAAAGAGCTTGGTCGAATGGCCTAAAAGGTTGGTGTAAAGTAACCTAAGAGGTTGGGCCTATCATGTTGGGCTTCTAAACATGGGGGTGTGTCAACAAATTGAACCTAATCTGACGCCCCATGATGAGCCCACAGAGACGGATTCTCATCCCACAGTCGTACTCGCCCTAAAGAACTGTAATGGACCCAGTAAGGCTCGATCCTAACAAAAAGAGTCATCACAGAATGGCCGAACTCAGAATCGGGCTCGGTCCTACTAGCCGGCCGACCACAGAACGGCCGACCTGGTGAGTGAGCCCGGGTCCCACAGTACTGGGTTGGGCCCAGGAAGGGTCATCCCAGGAAGCCGTCAGTCCCACAAACTGGCGCCTACGCAAATGCAAATGACTCCACTCACGCTGGGATTAATTCGGCTTCGAACCCAAATATATTGACCTACTATAATCGTCGAGCCTAAGATTGAATTTAATTCAACGAAAAATGACTTAAATACGTTGGACCTAATTTAATGAGCTGTGCCTAAATATACGGACCTAATTTAATGGATGGGGTCTAAGTATGTGTGAAAAAAATAGAATTAATAGGAACATAAATATTTAAATACATGACAATAAAAAAAAACGTATTATAAAATTATTTATGAAAGAATTAGTGTGTAAAAAGATCTTTATTACAAGATTAAATATGATGATTTTTTTTTTAAACTTGCATGACATTAAATACGGGAAATCTAGCATGATAAGAATACTCAAAATCTACATGATTAAATATACAAAAAGTATGAATAAATACACAAAATCCTAAAACTAGCATGTTACATGGAAACAAACAAATATGACACAAAATATACATAGCATAAATCAGGGAAGTAGTTAATATAACACAAGTCAAATGAGGCCTAGAAGTAATTGTAAAACTCTTATAATAAATGAGCAGTGATTAAAAATAGTAGAAAGGATAAATAATAATAATAATAATAATAATAATGTGTGAGCAAATTTTGGGGTCTACAGATACCATGTGAATTCTTCATTTTTTTTTCCCATTTTTTTTTGGTTAGAAAAATAGAAAAATCAACATAGTAGATAGGCTTTCCCAGGAACCAAAAAAAAATGATTAATTGACACACATCATATAAGAAAAAAAATTAAACAGAATATTTCCAAACTCTAGATCAAAATCAGAAGGCTTTTGAAAGTGAGACAGACTATAAAAAGAGAAAATTTCAAAGAAAATATGAATTAAACAAAACATCCAGCAGCTGAAAGTTTTCAGGATGATGGTAAGGAACTCTTTCTAGAAAAGGTGGCAAAATCGAGATATCACTGTCAAAACCCATGTAGTAGGTGAATTTCGCTCTCTTTCCTTCCGCGTTCCCTTACTTTAAAAGAATTCAAAATCCGCATAGAACATAGGATTAAAGAAAATAATGTTGCTGAAGTTTCTCAGAAACCAAACTGATAATTTATAAAAGAAAAGAGAAAACAAAAAAAAGTAGCAGAAGAAATCCAAAAAAGAAATTCAAAATTCAAAACCTGGCGGCGAAGATCGGCCTCTTTGAGCTTAGCTTCGATCTCTTCCACCGTACAAGGGCTCTTCGGCTCGAGAAGACGCCGAAGTCGCCGAGGAAGCCTGGGAGGCGAAGAAGAAGACAACGTCGCGTTGTCGTTGGCCGGAAACTCCAGTGCGATTCCGACGACCTTCTCTAATTCCTTCCACTCCACTCTATGATGGTTGCTGCTCCACCAAAAATCTCTTCAGAAGATTCCTCTCTCCACAACAGAACTAGCAATTGTTGACGATAAACTATCAAACTCTGCTTAAAATTTTTAAAAATGTAGACTCTTTGCCCTTTTGGCTCTCTCTCTCAAGAATTCTCTCTTTTCCGGATATCCCCTCCTTCTCCAATTTGCTCTCCTTTTCTCTTTTCTTTCCTCCTCTCCACTTCTTCCTTTTTCTTTTCTCCGGATCTTCTTTTTTCTTTTTTTTCTTTTTTTGTTTTTTTCCTTCTCCTCCCACTTCTTCCTCCCCTCCGTTTTTGGCTCCCCCACCCTTCTTTTTTTTTTTTTTGACTTTATTTTATTTCTTTTATCTTAACAATCTCCACCAAAAATTAAAAATAATAATTAAAATAATAAAAATAAAATAAAATAAATTTTACTTTGCCAAACAAATATTCTCTTTTCCTCCCTTCTTTTTTTTTTCTGTTTTTCTACTCCTTCCACTTCTTCCTCCTCCGTTTTTGGCTCCCCCCACTTTTTGACTTTTTATTTTATTTTATTTTATTTTGCTCAGCTCTAACTTAAAAAATAATAAAAACAATAATAAAAAAAAAATATACAATATAGTAATATAATAAAAAATAATAAAATAAAAAAATACTCCGCCGTGGCCTACAACGGTGAGTCAAGAAACGGACAACGTCCAAATCGGTGACCATACAGACGATACGAAAAGTACGTATACAGAACACTGGCAGCAGAATGTCTACCCACCCGTGAAAACCCGGTATGGTTTAGACATGAAACCGTCGGTAAAAGCCCAAAAAATGTTGTATAGGCATGAGGCATCCTGCGGTGAGAACCCGAAAATCCGTGGCCCAATAATAAACGACAACACACAAGATTTTATAGTTTAAATAAGTATATGATTGGTAGTATCCAATGTGTCTAGAATTACAAAAGCTTTTGTTTTGGAAAAAGGGTCGTATGGACGCCCTTGACGGTTTTTCACACTTGGCTAGTGTGCCTGAGGGAGTTGGTCGACTCAAGTTATGGGCATGAGGAGCCTCATCTCATGCATGACATAGATCATCTTACAGGATTACATTATTTATATGGAATATGGTCATGTTTTATGTACACCATTTCATGTGCATTTAGGAGGAGGGAGGAGCCATTGTAGAGAATTTTTCTACTAGGCATTGTTTACCTCCCATTGCTGGACCCCCTTCGTGCAAAGGTTGTACATGAGACCGACATCTAATGAGACCGTGATTTTGAAGAATGCCGACACACTACTGACAATACTTTATAAAAAGTATTTTGGTGTAAAAATAATTATACTAATTCCTTTTGGACTATTGTATAAATAGTCGGGTATGTAAATATGGTAAAGAGGTCGTGATCGACTCTTACGAACCGTAATTGCCGCTTTATTTTCATATTTTGATTTGTGTGAAATGAACGTCCCTGCAAAGGAATGTGTATATCGGGATATGACAGATAATCTAAGGGGGTTAATACTACTTATGCTGGCACTCGGGATGAGTTACATTATATTGTTATACAAAAGTTGTATGTCATAGAGCCCGAACAAAGGAGACTCATTCATTTTTTTTAAAATATGGATCCTCGATAAATGAGACACAACAGTGTGGTATCGAGTCACCCGAAATCCATAGAAATTCCACGGGTTGACGGGTTTTCAACGGGACCCCCTGAATTGGGGTGTCACATTCTAAGTTTACTTTGAGGTAAGAGAAAATTAATACAATTTTTTAATGTATTTTTATACATACGATTAAAAATGTTTGCTCCTTTTTTGCTTAAAATATGGATAAAATATATTTTGCATAAAAAAATATGTTGGACCTTATGTTTTATTGTGATATAAATTATGAAGATATTATGGTGAATGAAATTATTGAAACTATGTTTTTACTCAGAAAATGTCTCACTCAACTGAATAATAGTCGATTACTCATTCAACCACAATGGGAATAATAGTTGATCATTATATACATTCCTCGGTGAGGAATATAATTGATTTGAACCCCAACCTCTGTGGGTTTCCCGGTTGGAGGTTTATTGCATTAGCAGAAAGGCTTTTATTCCATCCACCTAAAAGAAACAATTTGAGGCTAGCTACCATTTGAAAGTCTCACATGGTTAAGCATTATTCGATATTTGTGACAAGAGTAAAGTTTTGATTTGAATATTCAATGAATTTATACAGAAATGCTTGATTCAAGTGAAAGGATTTTTCTAAATATTTGAATGTATTGACAAAAAAATTATGAAAATGATTGATGATAATATTCTATTTTGCCAGTGATTTGAAAATATTTGATCCATGAACTGTATTAATCTACCTTATTGGGCTTCTAGCTCATTCTCCCTTTGTTGACTATTTTTCAGGTACTCCTAGCTCGAGTGAAAAGTGATTGGCTAGGATGAGATTCGTCTTTATTAGGATTTTTTTTTTTTTTGAATTTTAGCATGGACTTTGTTTAGTTGATGGATTTTTGTTCATTTGGATTATTTGATTTCAGAGTTGTTAGAAGTCTTTGGATAATTATTTTTAAATTATTAGTCTATAATTAATATGAGATTTTAAAAGTTTTTATTAGTATGAAAATTTGGAATTTGTGATGTTAGAATTCTCCGCTTTTACTTTGAATAGGTATGTAGTTATTGGATTTAAATCAATTACAAAGTTGAAGGGTTGTGTCCCTTTGAACTTAAGATGTGAAATGACAATCATGCCCTTGCACCAGATTTTGAGGCGTGATAACTTAAGTACACATGGCTAAGATTGTATACGTTGTAATATATTTTTCTACTGGTACCATTCATATCCATGGCTATATACGTAATAAAGAAGGCTTGTTGCTAGAAAATTGGAAATTTTCTCATGGTGTCATTTTCGTTTCTAAATGGGCCTTCTTAATTTTTTTTTTAGGTTTATGTCTCTACTCCTGCAAAGATTCGCTCACTTCATCATGATATATGAAAAATGCCCCCAATACCACTTTATTATTTTTTTTATTTCATGAAATATTCGATATATTAATCCTATTCCTCGATTGATTAATGGTTTAAGTATCACCCTATCTTTGTTTACAAATAAAATTTAAGATACAATATAGTAATCATATACTACCACTGGGTTTTTTTATAAAAGAGACCATATAATTTCATTTTACTAATCCAACTAAGTCAAACATAAATTATTTGATAATATTAATTTGGATCCCATAAAAATGGATCTAATTGCACTTCGCGCTCCAAATTGTTGATGATTCTATTTGTGACGCCCAAACCCAACCGTTGACTACCCGTCAACCGCTGACAGAATGTCTGCAACCCGACATTTTTCAAAATCTAGCAGAGTCTCCTTTGTACGGGTGCTCTACCAAATACAAAACTCCGCATAAAACTTGTCCCAAACAAATTCAATATAACGCCTATGATTAAACTACTACTGGCCCATAAACCAATATTCATAACAATGTATATATATCCAACTATCCAACCATAGTTCAAGAGTTCAAATTTTTATTTCTTATACAAGATATATTAAAAATTAAAACAATTCTAATACATGTAATACTTCATAACCCAAAGCCACAATCCGGCTTTCTTCTAAACCTTTGTGGGCTCTCTAGGGATCTAGGTACTCCCGCACGCTCCAGACTGCAAAATAGTATCCCCGACAGGTGAGCTAATGCTCGCAGGAATCACCCTAAGGGCTTACTCTCCACCTAAATGCAACGCACGTCAAAATAACATATATCAGGTAAACAGATGGATCCCATTTGAAGATCTAACTGATCCCAAGACACTGAGTCCACTGACTCCCTCACACTCGCCTCAAGCCTCATGAGAATTCATTATATTTATTTGTTTGTGGACAACCCTCCGATGTGTATATATCAATCTTGAACCGCCTCCGACGATTGATATTTGTGGATCATCCTCCGATGTATATCAATCAATGCCTCCCAATACATTGATATTTTCTTTAGTATGACTACCCTTCGATCATATTTAGTTTTAGACAACTCTCCGAAACCATTTTCTCTAGACTCACCTCATGCACTCACTCCTATCATCCTAGGGTGCTCCCAGTGCATATGGAATGCATGATGCCAATTCCATCACAGTCTATGTCACATGTAAATATATAAACATGCATATATTCACATAAAATTCAATCACACAATCATGTTATAATTACGCATTTCATCACATCAAAATGAGCTCACATGGGCTAATGATCAAACACGAGCACTACTAATTACTCAACCAAATTACATTATTTCACACAAAAAATTTTTTTTAGAACACTATTCTCGAATAGTGAAACCCTCGGTTACTATTCCAGAAAAATCACCAATCGTCGGTTCACTTTGAGAACCCGAATTTCACGGCCATTTTCGGCATTATACAAACCAACACATGATTTATAGCATAAATTTATGAATTTAATAATTCAAATAGCTCCCTCACGTGTCACACCCAATCGTCCAATACAAAATTTTCTGAACACCTGGTCCCAAGTTTTGGGACCGAATCAAACGGCCTTTCAAGGTCTCAATTCAACCGAAATATTATAAAACACTTAAATAAAGTGTAAAACCCAAGTAGGGAGAAACCCCACCCCGCCTGAAAGTTTGTCTAAATTCCTAATCTTCCAGACCACGCGTAGGCCCTCCGCGTGGAGCGCCTTTCCTCTGTCTCGAGACGTCGACGGCCTGGATCATAATCCAGAGAGGCGGCCTCTCTCTCTCTCTTCTCTCTCTAGAAATAAAACTCAAGCACGATCCAATTTCAGATTTCACGTTTTCTCGTCTCTTTTTGAATTGTAGGAGAAGGCACTATTTAGTGTTTTGTCTTTTTCTAACTTAAACAATTCCATTAATACCCGTTATGTCCCTCTTTTCCCTTTGACATCTCTAAGACTATCTCGGTCATCCATTTTGATACTTTCACCATGCCACTTACTGCACATGAGTACGTGTTATATGCGACTGGTTTGACTTAAATTGTTTTGACGGCACCGAAATGCGTATGCCTCGAAAAACGTGGCTAACCCGACTGCCTCGAATTCTAATAAATTTTACGTATAGCTAGATCGCGAGATCACTCTATGAATCGTGAAATTTGTTTTGTCATCCGAGATCCAGAGAATAAATTTCGGATTTTTAACCGAAATTACAATTTTGTAATCAAAATTACGATTTTGTCTTTTTTCCAGAAATTGGAATTTCTCGGGTCTTACACTATCAATATTTCTTAGGTGCAATAAAGGATATCTCGATCGTGGGAGAGAACGAGGCAAAATAAGCTAACCCTTTCAAATAGCCTAACAAATGACAGTCATCAAAAGGCCTAAACCCATATAGCCTCAGCCTATCCAAATGATATTCAGGGGTCTCTACCCAAGTAGTTGTGGCCGATGATCAAAAGGACCCGCAACTAGTCAATCATGCTATCCTTACCTTCCAACCAATTGATCAATCTCGCTATTTCACCTTTCAACCAACCCTCGATTTCTCGCTTTGTAGCAACATATAGTCTCGCCTTTACCTTGATGCCTACATCTCAATTTGTTTTCCAACGATTCAAGAATTATGTTAATACTAAGAAATATGCAGATGGTATGCACCTAGTATGTACCTAATATGCACAATTATTAAAATTAATTATTTTGTTCAATATATAAGATATATGAAACTATGTACAAATTTAAAACTATATATGGTTTCAAAAAATAAAAAATAAACTTTAACTAGCTTAAGATATATTAGTTAAAAAGTCGATAGACACATGCACCATTATCACTTACGTGGCTTATGCTCTCCATGCTGCAATGAATTTTGAGAATAACTCTTATGCATGCTTCCTTCCACACCGCCCAACCATGAGTATGAAGAGCTCAAGTCCAATCTCGAAAGGCTTTCCTAAAAACAATCATTGCCTAGTTGCAGACCCTTCTTGGCATCTCCCTTGTTGAGATTCTGTCACGACCCAAAACTTGAGTCAAGATCCTAGCCAAAGATTTGACCTTAAGGGTTTCAACTCATCCACGCTGGCAATCAAAATGATCAATCAAACTAAAGTTATATATCTTTTTTTTTTTTGTTCAAATATAAAATCACATTCATAATAAATACGTACTCTTATAAATTCAATAACACAAAGATATCTTCAACTTAAAATTTCTAATTCCTAAAATAAAAATATAATAATTCAAAGTATATTGTTTATTAAAATCAACCCTAAACAACCAAATAAACATAAATGTGTTTGACATCACTAAAATCATGGTAGATTAAAATCCTTAAATTTATTCATCATTCTTAAGTTTATTCCAAAGCATCCCTAATTGTTTTGAACACTCCTGCTCATTGTCCTGGTTCCAACCAATTACATCTAAAAATCATAAATAATAATAATAATAATAATAATAATAATAATAATAATAATACACACAATAATGAAGGGTGAGCATTTCCAAAGCTGCTCAATTGGGTGTTTTTCACCCGAGGCTAGTGGATACAATTAATATTTGTGGATACTTAGTTTTACTTAACAAATAATTAATAATGAGATAAATAAAATAAATACTAATTTACAACATCATACCTATCAACACATAATAAAACATATTTCAACACAATTTATTTAATTGTAATTAAATAAATAAAAAAATATACGTACATGCATACAAGTAGGCAACGACACCCATATTAGCACATAACAACCACAACCTAACATACTTCACACAATTCACCATTTTCAATCAATTCAACCAAACACAGATGATGTGCAAATTTAGTAAGACATATAATTGTACAATGTGTGACGCCCCAAACTGAGGGTCTCGTTGACAACCCGACAACCCATCAACCCGCGGAATTCCTGGGGATTTCTGGTGACCCGATACCACACCTGCCAGGTCCTATTTATCGATCCATATTTCGACAAAAATCGCAGATCGCTTTTGTTTCGGAGCCTCTACCCTAACATACAAACCTATATACCAAAGATAATCATAACTCATTCAGGTCTCAAATAAGTAGTATCAATCCCATTGTGGTCCATTTGTCCCAGATCCCCAATATACATCCCTTTACCGAGACCCATTCATTCACATTTAAATCTAAATAAGGAAATAAAATGTTTAATTACAACTGTAAGAGTCTCGATCACGGTCCTTTTATCATAATTATATATCCGACTATTTAGATTAATAGTCCCAAAAGAATTTAGTTACAATTCTTTTTATACAAAATATTTTTTTTTACAAAAATGTTAATTAAAGGTAATATCATACCACACATCGGCCTCTTCATAATCACAAATTTGCCGAAGCGCCGTCTCCTCGTACACCCCGACCGGCTTATCCCACAAAGCCAGAAAGAATGCCCAAATGGGGCAATTCTCTTATATGGCTACTCTCAATCTAAAATACACGCAATGACAACTACGAAAATGTCCAATCACATTCATAAATAATGCAATCCTATATGGAATATTACTTTGTCATGCATGAGATGAGACTCCTCACGCCCCACTACCCTGAAATCCCGATCGACTCCTTCACACTTGTATCGTGCCAAGTGTGAAACCAATATCGGCCGCTTTACCCAATGACTTAACCCATTGGACAACTCTCCAATATTGATTTGAATTTATCAAATCCTGTGTGTTTTACCCAATATTCTCTCTCTCTTCTCGCTCTCACTATTTTCTATTATTTTCTTTTCTTTTTTATTTTTTTTTCCTTTTTTTTCTTGTTTTATCTTTCCCATTATTTCCTCCACTTAACATTTGGCTCACAGATTCACACAAGTGTACCATGCCGTCATGTCACCCGACACCCGACGCCTCGAAAACAATTCACTATCTCGACTCGACATATAATTAGATTGTGAGAATTAATTCAACTGAAGTCCTGTTTCATCATCCGTTCGAGAGATCTAGAAAATTTCCGCCAACCGAAATTACATTTTTATCATTTTCGTAAAAATTGAATTTTTCTTTGGTTTTGCATTCTTCCCAATGTAATTTTGTCCCCGACCACATATTAGCACACACAAACACATGCATATGCAGTAATGTTCTAATGCCAAATATTAGACCACTCACCTTCGTCCTCAAATAGGAAATGATAGATGGCCCACATCGTGTCCTCACATTCCCACGTTGCCTCCTCCACTCCTCGGTGTTGCCACAACACTTTTACTAACCGCACGATTTTGCATCGCAAAACCTGATCCTAACTATCCAATATACGCACTGGTCCCTCCTCGAAGGTCCCATCAATATCAACAGTAATCTCTCCCCAATCCACTACATGAGCTAGACTAGAGTATACTTCCGGAGCATGGAAACGTGGAATACCTCATGGACACCTGATAAACTCGGTGGTAGCGTCAACCGATATGCAACTGTGCCCACCCTCCTCGAGCACCGGCATCAATATGGCCCTGGCTGCTAGCTTCCCTTGCTTGCCAAACTGACCACTCCTCTCTCAGGCATCACCGTCAAGAAGACGTGATCACCACCCTCAACTCTGGGAGGTCGACGCCGCTTGTCGACGTGAAATCTTTGTCTACTCAATAAGGAGGCGTCAATCAAATTCACCTTCTCAGAGGTGTCCTTAAGAAGATATGAACCAATGATGGAACTCTCTCCCACCTCTGTCTAACAAATCGAGGATCGGCGTGGCCTCCCATATAAGGCCTCATAGGGTGCCATTTGTATACTCGCCTGATAACTGTTGTTGTAGCGACCCACTACAGGTGCCCTCCCAACTAACACCCTTAAAATCCAAGACGATCCTCACAAAGATGTCCTCTAAATCCGCATAGTCTTCCACCGACCATCTCGTTCATGGGATGAAATGCGCGCTCATCACAATTATACCCCATGGCCTTTTGGAAACTCTTCCAAAAGTGTGTCGTAATACTGGGCTCCTTATCCGATACGATAGAGACTGGCACTCCATGTAGCTGGACAATTTCTCGAATATACAACCGGAAGCATTCCTCCAGTGTGAAGGTCATCTGCACTTCTAGAAAATGTGCCGACTTAGTGAGCTGGTCCACAATCACCCACACCGCATCCTGTCTTTGCGGCGTTCATGGCAAGTAGGTCACAAAGTCCATCGTGACATGCTTCCACTTCCACTCCACTACCTCTAACGGGCCGTATAGCCATGAGTGCAAACTCATCTATGTTTTTTGAAGTCCATTCTACATGCTATTTTGCATTTTATATCCATATTCATGTAAACTCATAAAATTTCAGTAAAAATCTATAAGAAATGAGCAATTTATTTCCAAAAGAAGAGTCAACCAAGAAGTCTCATAGCGCACCATTGAAAGATGAATTTTTCTGTACCATATGGAACATCAAATGGTTCTAAATTCTCATGGCTGCATTCTACATTCAAAGAGTTTCAACGAGTACTCATCGCCCAACCGAAGTTAAAACGAAGAAGTTATGGCCCCGACAAATTGGAGAAGAAAAACCAGTTGCTGTCCAGAAAATTAGTCGCGACCAGGAAATGGTGTCACGACTAGAAAATTCGTCGAGAAGAATTGTGTCATGATCAAAACTGTCACACCAAAAACGTCAGCCAGAGAAACCTAAAAAGTGCCGAAAATTGAGTTGAATCTAATTTCAGTTCCCATTTCACCTTAGGACCATATATATACTGCTTAGTAAAGAGTGAGTTTCGAAGATTCGAGCCTCTCTCATGGGGTTTCTCTAGACGCCCATTTTTCTAGTTTTTCCGCAGATTTTGATTTGTTTCTTAGATTTTAGAGTAATGAGAAGATTTTTATCTCTATTGAAGAGATTTGGTGGTGTATACCGTAGATTCAGATTTCACTAAGGTTCGTACAAAGATTGAAGCTAAAACTGGATTTTTCTCTCTCACGGGTTTTCTCTCTAAACCCGCCCATTTTCTAGTTTTTGCTGCATTTTTATTTTTAATAGATCTTAGAGTAGTTTTAGAGCAGATTTTGTTTCTATTGAAGAGATTTCAGGCCGCACTCGCATATTCAATTTCTTTACCGTTGAGGAGAAGATTGAAGCTCAACCGATTTTTCTTTATTCTTTGATTTCTTTCTTCATTTTCTTACTTTTTGTTTGATTGCGATGATTGGAATCCAAAGTATCGAACATTAAACACCCTCTGTGTATCGGGGATTAATTGTTGAACAATCGACGGCAGCTTTCTCGCTATTTTGTGGGTTTGAATACCGAATTTCATGGCACTGCAATCGCTCATATAATTAACCTGCTTGGAATATTATTAGCTTATACCCAAAAAGAGTCAGATCTTTGCTCGATTTCAGGAGGCCTCGAGTGACACAGAGATGGAGATTCTTGAGAGTGAAGAGCCGGTAACTTTCAGTGGGTATGTTAGACTAATATCTTGGAACTAATGAACTCGAAAAATTACTTTGATGTATCACTAATTTACTCATGGTGCAGGATTAATTAGATGATGTATCAATTTAGTTGATCGGGAGGTTTCTCCTTAGTCTGGATGAAAGGATCTTGATCCTGTTAGCAAAGATCTAATCAAGGAGATAAAATTTATTAGATTTGAATAGACGATACCAATTACATCGAGAAGGCTTCAGATTATCCTGCCTATAGGCTAAAGAATTCTTCAAATTCCGAAATGGTTGTGAAGTATTGAAAAAGAAAAACAATCAAATCTTAAAGAGTGCCAAATTTTGCAGTAAATTTATTTGCACTCCATTTGTCCCGAAAAGGAATATATGGTGTGTGTTAGATAGTGAAATGTATGGTGTATGGAGAAATCCAAGCTATACTACATTGTTCTCGACAAATCCAGCACTAACTTCACAAATGTTGCACTTTCAAGGAATGCAACTGTTTTGTAAATAATTATCCCTATCCTAGTGACTCTCTTCATACCTTTTAGAATTAAGTAGTTGTTTATTTGCAGATTTTTAGGATTAGTTTTAAATAGTTTTTGTTTCAATTAAATTGATTTTATTCGACATCCTACTCTGGTCGCCTAAATAAATAAGAGCCCTTGTAATTTAAGTGATCAAATTCCAATTAGAGAGAACCTCCAACTCGTGGCATTTCTATATCCCACTCCAGAGTCCACTTTATTACTTGTATGACCCGTGCACTTGCGAAAGGGGCTGAGTGTTGCAATACTTTTCATTTCAGCTTTTGAGTATACTTACTTTTGTTTCAAATCAGTTTTTGAGTATTTACCACATTCACTCCCTTGGCCATATTTTCACATATACATCATTTGGTCGTCTTAACAGTAGCCCTGCTGGCTTCTAATGCTCAGCCTTGACCTATTGACAAGTGAGACATCGTCAAACAAAATCTCCAACGTCTCACTTCATCCAGCTCTAATAATACTGGCGATGAAGATCATGGTACATCTTCGTGCCACCTGGATGCATAGAAAATCGGGAGCAGTGGAACTCCCTGAGAATCTCCTCTCGCAAAGCAGTCAACTAGGGAACCACAACCCGTCCCCTATACCGAAGACTACCATATGTGTGGATGACCCAAATTCTTCGTCACCCGCACCGCTCAGACTCGGTCCCCGATGACACTATCTATGTGTCATGCCCCTAGGACTCAATCACTATACTCAGTAGGGATGGCTTAGCTACCAAACTCCCTAGCACTCCTTGAGCCTAATCACTGTACTGCAGCCTAAACTATCCCACAATCTTGAGCATCTACCACTCTCGGGAAGCTACACTAGCCAGTACTCCTCGTGACTTCCGACTAAGCTCATCAGCCACTACATTTGCCTTACCAGGATGGTAATGCAAAGTGAAGTCGTAATCTTCCAGATACTCCATCCATCTGTGTTGCCTCATGTTAAGGTCCTGTTATGTGAAGATATACCTCAGACTCTAGTGGTCTGAAAATACCTCAAACTGCTCACCATACAGATAGTGGTGCCAAATCTTTAAGGCAAAGACTGGGCCGTCAACCTGTGATCACGTGGGTGGTAATCTCTGCTCATGATTCTTAGTCAGCCAAGAACCATAAGCCACAACCCTCCCGGACTGCATCAAGACACATCCTAGTCCGTCCCTAAAGGCATCACAGTATACCGTGTACCTCTATCCCTGTTCCGAGACTATCAGAATAGGAGTTGAAGTAAGCCTCCTTTTCAACTCTTAGAATGCCTTCTCACATAGGTCATCCCACTCAAACTTGACCCCCTTCCGGGTCAATCTAGTCATAGGTGCCGCTAGCCGAGAGAAATCCTCAATAAACCTCCTGTAATACCCTACAAATCTCAAGAAACTACGTATCTCGAAGACTGACTTGCTAGCAAACCCATCAACTGTCCACTCCACCTGGAGTCGTGCACGGTCTGGGGCAAAGCATCATGCTTCTCCCCCTGAAAAGTCACACGGATACCGTCCCGTGTGTAGGCACTAATCCTCCTACTATCACAATCAATGACAACCGGTGTGCCGTCAACTAATCCATGCCAAGAATGACATCAAAATCTGATATGTCCATTACTCGAAGGTCCACTGTGAGCAGAATCCCTAAGATCTCTAACTCACAATCCCGACATATCTGATCAATCCTCACAATAGTTCCTAGGTAGAACTCACATGTAATGGCTCATCCAAGGTCTCCACCTCTAAGCCAAAAACATCCACACTAGATGAAGCAACAAAAGAATGTGATGCACCAAAATCAAACAGTATCTTTGCCCATAGGCGAGATAACAAAAACATACCTCGGGACACCGGGATCGGACAACCGCCCACCAGGGGTGTGATGGCGTGCATAAGCCCTCGGGTCCTTCGATGTCTCGCCCGAGCCATGTCCTCAACTTTGACCCATACCTCGGTCTTCTCTCGCCTATCTCGTGTAAATGTATGAGTCCGCCCAACACTTCGAGATCGATACTGGTCCCGGCCGCACCGAGGCAAGGAACAAATCAGGTCCGCGCCCAACCCACCGGGATGACTCGGGACTGAGGTGTCCCATATCCCTGGGATCCCTGCCTCTACAGGAAATCTAGTCTCACATGTCCGGGTTGATAGCGGTAATATCATGTCATCTGCCCCGTCTGGCTAGAAGCCCTGACTCGCCTTGGCCCTGATAACCGCGGTCCTGTCCCTGAAATTCGTATGAAACAGAAGTCTTCTGAAGAAGATTGATTCTCCTTCCTCTTAGTACTAGCAATCGTATCCTTTCTGACTAGTCGAAAACAATGACTTGCCACCATCGGGTCTCCTCCCCCCTGAGGGCTGGAGGATAATGTGCCTCGAACTTCTGGAGGTTACTTGACCACCCCCCCCCCCCTTGGTTCCCAATTGCACCAACTTATGCGATGGTGTGTTACCCGCCCGCATGAGGCAGCAAATACACCACAAATGTTCTATAAAGGTCTATTAGTCCAAAGTGTGGTCGGGGGTTACATCTCGCCCACCAATCTCGTCCTCTCTCTCTCGCTAGCCATCTACATGTGTCGATAGTAATAGAGTTATCACCCTCTATCCTGGGCCTAACTAGTAGTGCACATGCCAACCACTAATAGACTTAACATCATAAACTAGACCATTCATCCCTTTTTCCTTAGTGGTGCATAATGCCAAACACTAATACACATCAGTTCCCGAACTATCATGTTCATTTTGTTTTTCGAACCCCTAAGGTTATGTTTTCTAACTCTAGTGTTCCATAACCCAATTATGGTATTATTCAAATCACCACACATATCAAGGTTATCATGTTACACAAAACACACAATATATAACAATGCATGATCTAGACCCATGCCCACGCCCAGACTCGTGGTACTAGACTTTTGATACCTAGATGAGAGGAGCTAGTATCAGGACCATACTTGTGGATACCCACATTTGATCTCCCTAGGTAATCGTTTACTTAAGCTTTGATACCAAGCTGTGATGCCCCAAATCCGGGGGTCTTGTTGATAACCCATCACCCGGAATTCCCCGTATTTCCTTTGGGTGACCCGATACCACAATCGTTGTGTCCCAATAACGGATCCATATTTCACAAAATCGGACAGAGTCTTTGTTCAAACTCAACAACATACAACCTGTATACCAGTATAATCATAACCTATACAAGGTCTCAACAAAAGCAGTATTGACCCTACAGGGTCCATCTGTCCCTATCCCCAATATACATCCCTTTACCGGGACCCATTCATTCACATTTAAATCTAAAATATGAAAATAAAATGTTTAATACAAATCAGAAGAGTCCCATCACTGCCCTCTACCATAATTACATACCAGACTATTTAGACAATAGTCCCAAAAGAATTTAGTCACCCTTTTATACAAAATATTTTCTACAAAAATGTTACCAAAGGTAATATCACGCCACATCGACCTTCTTCATAATCACAGTTCGCTGAGGGTCGTCTCCTCGTACACCCCCGTAATTCAGCGGTCTACAAGGGGGGTGAGCAATGCCCAGTAGAAAATTTTTCCTATAAGGGCTACTTCCCACCTAAAATACACATGCAATGGCAACCATAAAAATGTCCAATCACATTCCATATAAATAATGCAATCTTATATGGAATATTACATGTCATGCATGAGATGAGACTCCTCATGCCCACTACCCGAGTCCCGACCTACTCCTTCACACCTGCAATGCCAAGTATGAAAACAAGTCATTGGTGTTTTACCCAATGACTTAACCCATTGGACAACTCTCCAATATTCATTTGAATTTCATCAAATCTCGTGTGTTTATTCATGGGCCACGTCTTTTTCTGCTCAATCACAGATCGGCTACTTTCCACATTTTTACTCAAGCTTTCATCATCGTGATCATGTCTAATTAAAGATATAAATTTAGTCTTTTCACCATTGGGGGATCTACCCCATCTTGTTACGTCCAAACACACGTGATTTATATTTATTATTGTTTTATACCACCGTGAGTCTCGATTTTTGACGTGGTCCCATTTCCGAGCTCACCACACATTCACTAAGAATGGTGAATAACGGCACATGCAACTCCACACTCGACTCGACGCGATGTAACGCATGTATATGAAATGCAATCATGTCATTTCATGTACGTCATACATGCAATAAGGAGCTACTTGCAACATTTATAAATTTCGGATAATTATATTTCTACATATAATTTTCATTTATCACAACTTCCATATTAATATCGCAAGTATATACAAGCAAGATTTTACACACAACAACACAATTTATTTTTCCAACAATAACACACAAAATGGCCCGTGATCTCGGACTCCATAAACAAGGCACCTCTCTATCCCTTCATTAGCCTAAGGAACAATTTTTGGTTTCATTCATCAAAAATAAGATACCAAAACTAAACAAACCCGGCATACCGCCTCTGGGATTGAAACAAAACCCGGTCCCGGCCTCGACCGCCTGAACCACCCCAAAATTTATAATATTCACTCTGGGAAATTGGTCCGGATTAGTCCGAAAACAATCCCGAAAATCTTGTAATGCTAATAATTGGCCCCAAAAATTTGGACTGAATTTACAAAGATCTCACAAATTCTAAGAAAACCGCCATTAAATGGCCTTTAAGCTATAACAACCCAAGTATGAAAATTTACCCGTGGAGTTTGACGAAATCTAAGATTTTGGTACCCACGCGTAGCCTCGATGCGTGACCGACTTCGTACTTTGTCTCGACGAAAAACCTTACGGTCCGATGATAGAATCTTAGAGAGAAGCGAAAAAAATCTTTTTTCCCTCTCTCTCGCTCGCTCACCCTTTGACTTTTCATTTCCTTTTCTTTTCTTTTCTTTATTTTTTTAATTTCATTATTATTTATTTTTCTTGTTTTATCTTTTCATTTTTCCTTCACTAACACTTGGCTCAATATGAATGCCATTCACAAGTCAAGATCACATTACGCTACGTGGTCACCCGACACCCGACACTCAAAACCTTAAATTCGACCAGTTCTCGGAATTCACAAAAATTCGATGGAGTAACTAGATTTTGTGAGACGACCACTGGTGAAGTCCATTTCACATCCGAGATCTAGAAATTCCAGCTTTCTCAACCAAAATTACTTTACCCTTTCTAAAAGTTGAATTTTTTCTGCTTACACAATGTATTATTGTTTTCTTTATCTTTACCAAGGATATGCATTCGTATTCCCAATATACTCTTCATCTAAGTCTTCCTTTCGCGCCTGCATTCGACCCAGGCCGAACCCGATCCCGGACGTGACCATTCTTACCATATATACATTTTCGAATATCAGAGAAATAAATCTCACATAATCATCAAGCTAAAGAGGGCCCACTGCTTTGTTAATTAACACTTTCATTCAATTTGACATGTATGTCATTTCAACATTATCATTTACAAACATTATCGCTCATCTCACAATTAAATAAGAACATGCCTTCCAGCGGAAACTTGTTGTTTTTTACTTCACACAAAAATGGATCAAACAGTCGTGGATGTCAAAGAGATCAAGAGTATTTACTATATTCACCATTCAATATTGTTCATAACCCTATGTCTATTCTGTCCTGAATGTCTGAGTTACTATGATGATAAACATCCATTCTGTATTAACTTCACTATGTCCACAATCCTTCATAAGAATCTCAAAAAATCATGAATTTTATATATAAAATAATATTTATCCAAACTGAATTTTTTCTAGATCTTGATAACAAACAGATTTCACGTTAATCAACTGAACAAACTGAGTTACCACGTCAATCCTTCCGCTAACTCAGATACTGGGATTTCGTGTTTTTCGAGGCACCGATAGTAGTACGGGACACTTAGCCTGAGATGAGTGACTCACAGTGTAACACCCCGAAATATACCCTAGTCGTTTTCGACATGTTTAGGGTATTTTGTAAGCCTAATTTGAATGTTTCGTAAGTTAAATGCGAAACATGGAAACATGAGACTCGGAAAGTTACAAAACTTAAGGATCAAATTGTAAATTGTCCAAAAGGCCTAAAAGACATGGATTAAGAAAATTGGGGCCAAAATACAATTTGGGAACTTGAATACAAATAGTCAAACATGGAGGACCTTGCAAATAAAGGTTAACCCAAAATGGGTTTTATTTGGAGGGCCAAACATGGCCTTAGCGAACATGGGTTTTAAAAAGACTAAAGTTGGTCTCATTTGGGGGAGGAGAAAAAAACGTGAAGGAGGAGGAGAAGAGAAGAGGAAGAGGAAGAAGATGGAGGAGCTAAGATCAAGCCAACAAGGTATGGAACTTGGATTTTGTATGGAAACTGAATTTAAGTATGGATGCTTGACTTTGGTATGAATTTGTGTATGGATTATGGATTGCTAGGGTTTCATTTGGCCATTAATTTGGTTCCTTTTTCTAGGGTTTTGTTAAGCAAATAATTTAACTCTAGATTTGGTGGAAGTTTGCTGAAAAGCCCTAGATGAGAAGGAGTAATATGGAATCCTTCACAATTCCAAGGTTTTGTAGAATTGGGTGAATTTTGGTATGAATCCTAGGATTCTTTTGCAAATTAAAAGTATTTGTGGAGCTGTTAGGAGGGATTCCATGTTAGTTTTTGGATGAAGGATGCATTAGAGGATCTATGGATGAAAGTGCATGAAAGGGAGAAAATACCCATTCTCGGTATTTTCAGAAGTGTACCTAAGACACCTCGAGCTTGTACTCCAGACACTTTGGTTCAGTCATTTTTGGCCAAAGTGTACCAGTACACATTATGGGTGTACCGGTACACCCTGCTCAAGCCGTTTCGACAGCTTTTCGTATTTTTGCCATAACTTTGCTCATTTTTATCCCATTTGAGTGATCAGTGACCAATTAAAATAGATTTCAAGGAGAACCAAACATAATCTAATAGGTACCTCCAAATTCTGATTTTAGATAGCCCAAAAATTCACTCAAAATGGGGCTATGTGCTTCCATTTCTTGCATCAATTGATCATAGAGTAGTCCGAGTTGTTTCGAACGTAACTTGAGTTTCGGTGCTCCGAATTGGGTGATTCCAGTTGGAATAGAACCCTTAGCACCTTAGCTTTGAATGAGTACAAAGAGATATTGCCAAATATGAAGTTAAGACCTCGATAAAGTGAGTATTTCAAACTGGCCCCTAAATCGGTAAATGACTCGCTGGCATGAAAATGCCATAATTTAGTTTGGATGATTCGATTGAGTGATTCCAATTCCTAGGTAAAGTAGATTCATGAAGAATAAGAATACATGAATTTGGTGTGATTACATAATGAGATCATACTTTACCAAAGATATGAAATAATGACCATGAACACATAATGGGGCTAAGAATGCCTTATTATAAAATAGTGTTACCTGAACTCATATAATTATAAAATGCCTAAGACCCAAGATTATTAGTAAATGACACGTGCACTTTGTTCGATTAGTACTCGGTACTCCTCTAGTGTCCTAAGACTCCCGATTAGTACTTCAGATCCCGTTAGTGCTCCCAAGACTCCCGTTAGTGCTCCGGCACTCCTGCTAGTGCCCGCACTCCCGATTAGTACTTCCTAAGATTCTCGACAACGCCACCGCACTCTTGCTCTGGATTAGTACTCGTACTCCCGCTATGCTACGGCACTCCCGTCCTGCTATGCTACTAAGACTCCGTCCCGATTAGTGCTATGGCACTGCTCAGACATTGAAACTCACAGGCTACGGTACTGCATCGTATAGTATCTTTGATACTTATTGTGATGTGTCTTACAATTTTATTAGTACTGGTCTAGGTATTCCCATAATTATATGATAATAACCTGAATAATGAATAAGAGGACATGAAGGTGTATCGTTCGCTCGGAACACCTACTGCATTTCGAATATGAGTAAGCTCGTGAACTCCTACGGAGACCCGAATAAATGAAGTCCCGTATCACAAGATAAACTAAGAGTACCCACGGTACCTCCGTACAATGAACTTAGTACCTACTGGTTTTTATATAAGAATAAGCATAAGTAATCAGATAAATCCATGAGATGAATGCATGTAATTTCGACATCCGTTATTGTTATATGCTTACTATAACTAAGGTACATGCATACTATATATGTTTCACTAAGCGCAAAGCTTAGCACGGGTTTTTAATCCGTGTAGGTACGTGAGAAGATCGTCGAGAACTTCCGCATTCTTCGTAATAACACACGAGTAGGGGTTCATCACTGAAGGTTCCGTGCTCTGATCAATAATTGTAAATGTATAGTTTTGAATATGTAATGAGACTCGCATCGTATATGTGTGATACTAAACACCACTACAAGGGTAGTTTTATTTTGACTTTTGCATATGATGTTGATATATTATGAGACTTAGATATACCAATGTCTAATTGCTGCAAAGTAAAGAGTCCCAAAGATAGGTTCTCGGGTCCCGAAACCTGGCTCGATCCGCCAATCGGGTCGGGCCTGAGGCGTGACAATGCTGCCACGGTCAAGTCGAGTAAGTCAAACATTGAGCTCAAGTGTGGGCCATAGGAGACATGTGGCATCATGTTATTGGATAAAAATCCAAAGTAGATGGATAAGGGATAAGGTGTAATCCAAGGTAACCACTAAGAGGGTGACATTTGCACATTTCTCTTGACCCAATCTTGACCAACCAGTTTGGGAGAGAGGAGAGGAAACCGAGAAAGGAGGGAGAAAAGAGGAGAGATTTTAGAGAGAGAGTGTCTACCTTCTCTCTAGATTTCCCAGTGATCGATGGGTTAAATTCCGGCGAGACAAGAGGCAAAGTTGATCCACACTGCAAGGGCTACGCGTGGGTACCGGTATTGTGGAGTCTCGACAACTCTGAGAGGTAGGGGTCTTCTGCTACCTGGTTATTTCTTGTCTAAAAAGAGACCCCATAAAATTCAAATTTTCTGAAAAAGGGTAAAATGGTCATTTCGGTCAAAATCCGGAATTTTTCTAGATCTCAGATGATGAAACGGACTTCATCATTGGAATTTTCTCGTGAAATCTAGCTACCAAGTCGAATTTCGTCAAATTCTAAGATAGTCGGAATTTCACATTTTTTGAGGCAACAAGGGTAGTGCGGAACACTTGACACATTTTAAATGGCTCAAGATGAGACACGTGTCAAGTGGAAAGCTAGTCAAACATGATCTCAAGTGGGACCCATGAGAGACACATGGCATCATGCTATTGGGTGAAAATCTTAAGTTAGATGGATAAAGAGGATAAAATGTAATCCAAGGAGCCACTTAGAATTGGACATGTGACATTGAGAGGACAAGTCTCTTGTCCCAATCTTGACCAAATGGGTTGGGAGAAAAGAAGGAGAGAAGGAGAGAAGAGCAAACCGTGAGGGAGAGATTTGTAGAGAGAGTGTATACCTTCTCTCTAGATTTTCCAACAATCGGACCGGCGGCTTCCGACAAGACAAGAGGCAAAGTTGATCCCCATGGAAAGGGCTACGCGTGGGTACCGGTTTTGTGGAGTTTTGACAAACTCCGAGAGGTAGGGGTTTTCTCTTACTTGATTATTCTTGGATGTGCCATTTTAATGGTTAGATGTGTTCGAGGCTTGATGCCATCTCATCTTCGTGCCAAAACTCGACTGAAAGATAAATCCCTAGAGTGGTTTTGGACAGTTCCGAAACTGACCGTGGACTGTACGTGTTGTTGTATGTTGATATGTTATTGCTATGTTTGAATAGCATGTGTGTTGTTGATGTGATTCTTTGGGCAGTTCCAAGATGGACTACAGGATTGTTGATTAGCCCATGTGAGCTAATTTTGGTGTTATCACTATGAATGAATAACATGTTGTTTGCATGTGATTTTCATAATATATGCATGTTGATATATTAACATGAATTGTATGGAAATGGTATATCAGATTCCATATGCACCTGGGTAAATCCTAGAACTCAGATATATGCATGACATGAAAACATGGTTGTCAAATGAATTTCATGGGAAGATTTTCCAAGAATTGTCTTGGAGAGTTGTCCACGCTCATCCTTCGTAGGATGACCCATGATCATGGAGAGTTATCCAAGAATTCAATTCCTGAGGGTTGTCCACGAATTTTATCGAGAGTATTATGTTTTCAAGAACAAAAACCTTGTTTTGAAAACAGCATTTCAACTCTGGGCTTCTAGGCATGCGTGAGGGAGTTGGTGAGGACTCGAGCCTTGATCAGCATGTAGACATCTCGATAGGAACTATGAATTCACTAACGTGTGTTTGCCATTCATGAGCACTTAGGCGGAGTAACTCAGAGAGACATCACTACTAGGTTTCGCTTCACCCAAATGTAGGATCCCCTTCGTACAAATGGAGTATTCAGCACGACGCCCTTAGAGGCCGAGATTATGAAGCGGGTCGGACTGTGGCCTTGATTCATGTTTTGTGTATATATATTAGAACGAACTAATTTTAACATATGTTTTATATTAAGAGTGATGTAATAACTCTTGAATCTATAGAAATGTAAGGTTTTGTAACTGTATGGACGAGTATGAATGATGGGCCCTATTGGGTCATTTTACTCATGTATGGGTCTCATGATATGAGACACACATGTTTTCGCAGATTGACGGTGGTCAACGAGACCCCTGGGGTTCGGGGTGTCATAGGAGACATGTGGCATCATGTTATTGGATAGAAATCCAAAGTAGATGGATAAGGGATAAGGTGTAATCCAAGGTAACCACTAAGAGGGTGACATGTGGCAAGAGAGAGAAGACAATTCTCTTGACTCAATCTTGACCAACCAGTTTGGGAGAGAGGAGAGGAAACCGAGAAAGGAGGGAGAAAAGAGGAGAGATTTTAGAGAGAGAGTGTCCACCTTATCTCTAGATTTCCCGATGATCGGTCGGTCAAATTTCGGCGAGACAAGAGGCAAAGTTGATCCACACTACAAGGGCTACATGTGGGTACCGGTATTTTGGAGTCTCGACACCTCCGAGAGGTGTATCTTCCTACTCTTGGTTATTTCTTGTCTAAAAAGCCATGAAAATGGTTTTGGGTGTTGTGAGGCCATAAATGGTCGTGGATTTCTCGGTTCCACGAAGTGGAACCGATGCTTGATGAGGGGGCTATCCTTGGACAGCCCACATACTAATTTGGAACTGTTAAAAATAGTCCGATTGCTTGTTAGACCGAAATTGTCCAAGTGATATTGCTTAAAATGGATGGCTTGAAATGTGTATGGAAAATGATATGTTAATGCATGCTAATTGATGTCTTAACATGATTGTTTAAATTATACGAAATATAATTGTATAAGAGCCATTGGAATTGGGTATATGAATTGGCATCATTGCATTTATGTGCATGGTGACATCACAATAGCTTGGGTGTGGGTGCATAGTATGGATGTTCACCACTCTTAGTGAATGTGGGTTAAGTTTCACTTTTAGGACTACATCTAATAAAGACTCATAGTGTTCAAATCATAAATGGGAAGTAATTAATGTGGTTGCGTCCTGAACTGTGAGAGACCCGCGGTACTATCCGAAAAGGTTTGTACGGGTGTGAGAGACTCGCGATACTATCCGAAAAGTTCTATATGGGTGTTAGAGAGCTTCGGTTTAAATCCGAAAAGTTCTGTTGCCCAAAAAAAAACACACGGTCATGTTTCTCACTTAGACCTAGAGTTGAGTGATAGGAGTCGGGGTTGACTCAGGATTTGCTACCCATTTGCAAATTGCATTGGGTGTTGGTGAGCCGACAAAGGCTCGATATATGGGTATCATGGTATTACCAGTGATGATTATCACACTTGGTATAGGCATGTGTGAGGGAGTCGATGGGTGACTCAGGGTATGGGCATGGAAACATTTCATGCATGATATAAATCATTCCATGTATACATTGTAAATTGTTTGGAATGTGAATGTTGTGATGTGTCATTGCATGTGCATTTTAGGTGGAGAGTAGCCCTCGTAGGAGAATTCAACTACTGGGCATTGCTCACCTCGTCGTGGGATCCCCCTTTTAGGTATTCAAGCAGACGACACTCCTTAGAGGCCGGAATTTTGAAGCGAGCCGAACTGTGGCCTTGATTCATGTTTTGTGTATATATTAGAACTGACTAGTTTTAATATATGTTTTGTATTAAGAGTGATGTAATAACTCTTGAATCTATAGAAATGTATGGTTTTGTAATTGTATGGACGAGTATGGATGATGGGCCCTGCTGGGTCGCTTACTCATGTGGGTCTCATGATAAGGAGACACAATGTGTTTCTCAGTAGTTGACGGGGTCACCGGACCCTGAAATTAGGGTGTCACACTTCATTTCAATTAAACACAAATATGCAGCTTTTCTGAAACAATATTTTCGGTACAATTTCAATAGTCCATGCAATATACATTATATATATGTGCTTATTTCACATACTTTCATTTGCAAATCATTTAATCACTTCAAAGTATACAATTTCATATACAATATTTCATTTGAAACTCAAATCATATTTACACATTTACTATAATTTTGCCTCTTGAATGAATTTAATCCATTTCTTTCAAGCAGTATGTGGATAATAGAATCAACACACAAAGGTGTCGGTATAAAAACATTTTATAACACAAGACGGCATCGCCGCCGACTAGTTATGTAAAATCATTGCGTGTACACTACCGATACTGTCCCATTAGGCTACGGATCGGTATGCTACTATATTTCATTTCCGTTCGTATACCGCTTATTTTAACCCTTATTGGTATACCAATTGATCCTTAACTCGAATATGATGGATAACATTCTATCAAGGGCATTAAAACTCAGTCATAATAATTTACAATATTGTATATACATTTATACCCAAATAATACATTTTGATGCTCATGCATTTATGGAAATGCATTTGAAATCAATTTTCCCAAATCGCTTAAAACAAATCACATATGCAATTTTCTTGAAAATCATTTCAACCAACGATCACAAAATTTGAAATAAGAAGGGAGGTACGGAGAACAAACCCAAAAAGTTTGTCGCTCCTCGATTCCTATCCTTGGAATCCCGTTCTTGGGTTAGACTTCCTGCTACCAACCCTAATCCATCACAATTAGATAACAATATCAGTTGACTTATTTAGGTTTCTAGTTGGGGTTGTTTTCTACCCAACTTTCTCCAAGTAAAATTTTCTGGGAACAAATAATCCATATTTTACCCAACTTTCTTCAAGTCCATTGTTCCCCTATAAATCTATTTTATTCATAAATTGGAATCATCCAATTTGGAGCACTAAAACTCAAGATATGTTCAAAACAACCGAGACCACTCTATTTTCAAACATAACCAGAATTTGCCCGAAAATAAAGCTTCACTTTATTTAATTTCGGGGTCCAATGGGGTTCAATTTTGAATACACTTTTCAAAGAGATTTGTTCTCCTAGAAGTCTAGTTTATCCATAAATTTGAATCACTCAATTTGGATGAGTGAAACTCAACTTATGGCCTAAATATCAAAACTGTTCCAAAACACCAAAACTATACCAAACTGAACCAGAATTTGCCCAAAAACAGAGCCTCATTTTGAAGAATTTCTGGGTCCAATGGGGTCTAAATTTGAATACACTTATTTTAAGGAGATTTGTTTTCCTAGAAGTCTAATTTATCAAGAATTTGAATCACTCAATTTGGATGAGTGAAACTCAACTTATGACCTAAATACCAAAACTGTTCCAAAACACCAAAACTGTACCAAACTGAACCAGAATTTACCCGAAAATAGAGCCTCACTTTGATGAATTTATGGGTCCAATGGGATCCAAATTTAAATACACTTATTTCACGGAGATTTGTTCTCCTAGAAGTATAATTTACCTAGAAATTTGAATCACTCAATTTGAATGAGTGATGGCCAAAACAAAAATATGGATTTTGGAAAATTTTGACAGCATTTCCCCTAAAACCCCAACATTTCCTTCATATAAAAATTCCTCAAAACCAATCCTAACCCAAAAGCACTTTGAAACTTAATAAAAAACAACCCCAAACTGATCTACAACCATTTAAAACACTTTTATTTTGATTTGGGGTTTTCATCAAACCCAAACACAACATTAGTAAGTTAGGGTTAGTTTCATACCTTAATCTCTTTTCACTTCCTTCCTTCTTTCCTTCTTTGTTTGACTCAAACTTTGAGAACACAAAGCTAACTTGATCTCCTCACTTCAACCGTGCCCTAGTTATCAATGTGAAGATATGCTCAAATGAGAAATGCTATTCAAAGACCAATTTTTGGTCGTAACTCAAAACCTTAATTAGGCCTTTTTTGGCTAGTACATTATTTCCTCATTTCTCATTTTTGTATTTTAATCATTCTTTTCTCTTTCATTTGCTTTTCAACTTATTACCATTCTTCCATTTTGTCACATACACTTCTCATTTATGACCATTGGGTCCTCATTTTGACATTTTACCAATTTAACCTTATTTTCGGGTTTTATCATTCTTTTTGTTATTTAACAATATAAATTCTGGAAAAATACAATTTAACTTATTTTATACCCTAAACATTTTATAAATTTGCTAGGTTATTTTTAGGGCGTTACATTCCCAGGGTATATTTTGGGGTCTTTCACCCTAAAGATCCCTCTTCCTTCTTAATTCACCTGCCACAAACCTTTCTTTCGCATGGTTATATTTTCATTTATTTATTCACTTAACATTATTATCAATTTCAATCAAGATGCATGTGAAATACCATGTAATTTTCACCAATTATTCATAAAACAAAAATTACACAACTTCACAACACATAATTTTCAACAATTTCACATACATATAAATCCAAGTTTCATAAACAACTAATGTAATTATTTACAAGTAACTAATCAATTTTCTAAAATCCACCTAAAATTTTAAAAAATTCATCAATACATCATATGTGTATAGTACTTCACGGATTCATTCCTAGAGTATGGTTTACAATTTATTTTTATTTTTGATAATTGATAGTGCCTAACAAACCATCGTACGCCCAGAGGCGTGCCCAAACAGAAACCCCAACGAGGCTTAAGGTGAGCCTAGAGGACAGGCTTGGAAGCAAGCCTGGCATAAGAACTCGGCCCATGGTGACGTCTTGGTTACTCCTAAAGCGCAAGCCCAAGACTGAGACTAAGTCCATTGGGCCGAACGGATGACAAGGCGATAATCATTGGCCCACCGGGGCCAGCCAGAAGAGCGAAAAAGACTTCCATCTTCAGGATTCAATATCCATTCATTAAGGGAAGTAAGATCTCCCACGACATGGCTTCCTTAATTATCCTCTAGTATTCATTAGCGATATGAAGAGAAAATCCCCACCTAATGGGAAAAGAGGTCAGATCATCATCTAACAAGGAAAGTCACCGCATGATAAATACCAAGTAATTCCACCAGCAAAGGTATCGCAATATAACTTATAAACAAATGAATTCTTTCCTTTTCATGTTAAAGAAACCGACTTAGATCTGGAGAGGCGACCGACACACCCCCCGCCGGATCACCCTTTCGCAGACAGGTGTTGCACGGATGACCCGGCCCAACGACTCCAAGGAGCTCCCCGCCTGCAAGATCGATCGGTGCCGAATCAATAATAATTAAATATGGCTTAGGGGTGAAAACACTCTCACATTAGATGAACTAAAAACCAACCATTGAAATTTCTATCAAACACCATACAATTGTTCCTGTTGTTAGTATAAAAGCCTTTAAAAAATTAAAGACCGATTGGAAATTGTTTGTTAAGAAATAAAAACCTATGAGATCTTTACACTCAACTTTATTGCCGCACAACATCGTCTGTCTCCTCCATTTCTTTTTATTTTTTATTTTTTATTTTTTTGTTTTATTTTATCCCTCACACTTGATTATCTACTAAATTCCTTTTTGGATTTTATTTCATTTTTTCTAAAGTATTATCTCACATCAACACATAATTTATTATATTTCTTTTTAATATAAATACAATAATAATTATTATTATTATTATTCTTATTATTATTTATTATTATTATTATTATTATATTTTTTTAGAAAGTTCTTTCAATTTGTCCACTTCTACTAATCACATATTGTCCTATATTTTGCCCTATTAACTTTTTTAACCATTCTCATTTTGTTAGGCCTGTTTGACTTTTCAATCGTTCTGCCGATGTGGAGTCTGTGTTTGTGGGGCATGGTTGGGGCCGATGTGGCAGTTATGTTGGTTGAAACTGTTAGGTTAGTTGACAGAAAAATGGCGGGGTATCCCCATTTCTCCCCATCCGACTTGTGATAGAGCTTTGGCTGCTCTGGGGTCTTATAATTAGGATTTTGTTTTTCTTTTCAGAAATGCTAAAAAATAATTTGTAATTAGTAAAAAAATATTTTTAATTATTCTTTTTAATATTTTGAAATATATTCTGAGAATGATTTTTATATTTAATGTTTTATTCTTAATTAATGTTTATGTTTATATACTATTTTTTGAAACAATTTAAAAATAAATAATTTCGTTTTTCCTGGTTATAACCATTAAAGTCCCATTTCTTTATTATTTTTACAACAAAAAGGCAAAAGATTTGGAGTTTTTCTTTTCAATGCAATATTTTTAGTTATTTTCACTTGCATTGTCACAATCATAGTCTCTTTGAACTTTCGAATCATCGGGATTACAAAAGATCAATTTGTTAACATATACTTATAAAACAAACAAAGCAAAATAGCGGTGTACTCACGCCTTCCGTCGCCAAGTCAGATCAAAGATCCTGTGGTTTGTCGACGTTTTGGGTGAAAGCACGTCGTACTCATGGCGGTCATTCCTTTCTTTGCTAAGAGCGAGGTGGTTCGCTTTTCATGGAAAGTAGATGATTTTTTTTTTCGAAACGGAAGGGAAAGGTGGCCTATCGCTCACAGATACGACACGTTTTTCCTTTACATACCTAAACAAATTCCGCATCTTTTTGCCCCAAGAAGTGTTTGACTGTCCGTTTAATTATTATATATATTAAAGTATAAATAAAATAATAAAAATATATTTTTAAATACAATCATGCGGGCATAACAATACCCTAAACTCATCTCGAGTTTAAGAAAATAAACCTGAATCCAATAAAACCTCACCATAATTAAATCACCATCCCATTGTAATGAGACGATGTCACGCCCCGAAACCCACCCAGGGCATGACTCGCTTGACCACACCCTCGTTTCATCCCGGCGCTCGGTCACAACGACACCACCTTCTCACCATTTCGTCCACCACCAAACACACATTCAGAAAGAACGACAACCTCATTCCCTAAATTTCCAAATTCAAAATTGCACGCGACAAAAATTAATTTCAACATCCAAACTCACTTCATACGTCAAGGGAAGCCACCATAATCGACTACACCGCCTTGAAGAGCGTAACAAATTCCAAAATTCTCAATATTAAATTCCAAAACTAAACATCCACCATCCAAAATCCATCGTCCAAACATTTTGCAAGATCCTAAAACACCTGCGTACTGTGACAAATTTCAAAATCTCCAAACCTCAACCTCTCGATCTAACACAGAATTCCGAAGGATCACATCCAAGTAACTTCAACACCGTAAGATCCAAATAAATATTAACTACTCAGCTTAAACAAAATCCAATACAAAATCTCAGTCAATTTAATGACGACCATCCCAAGCTTCAGCCATCACCCTCGGAAACCAAAGCACTGAAAAGATATCAACGAACGGAGTCGAGCCAAAAGCTCAATAAGAAACACTAATACACTACTGATCAAAAGTTTTCAATCACATGAACAACAGGAGACGTTTTCATCAAAACCTTGATCTAAAATAAGTTTAGAACATTAACAAAATATACTTAAAACATTCTCACATTCATTTCAAATCGCTTCATATCAAATGCGCATCCAAACAATTTACATCAAATTTCGATTCAAACACCTCTAATATCAAATCCAAAAATCAAACACATTTCCTCAAATATATTTTTCTCCAATATCAAATATCAAATGGCGCCCAGCTAAATGACTTTCAAACAAGCACAAATTACAACGGTTCCCTATGTTGACTGAACCAAACACTACTAGTATTAGCAACTTCTAACCAAACCCCTGTATGGCCCATTCAAATTCACCACATTTCCTCACTCGCAAATGTAAAGGTCAACCATTATATCTCCGCTGGACAAGTACCGAATAAATGTCAACTATTATATCCCGCCGACACAAAGCTGAGGCTCCATTCTGGGTCGATTGCGCCTAAATTAAACCAGAGTCAAATACTTCATCTCAAAAGTTCAAATCACTTAAACATCACATTCCCACATTTTCTTATTTCGCACACAAACAAATCAAAAGTATAATTATATTAAAATCATTTTTCGATCTTACGTATAATTCAAATAAATAAAAGGTAAACTTTTCACAAACTAAGATTGCATATACCTCAATTAAAACAATTTTCATCTCCTCAAACGAAGTAAAACAAACAATTTCTTTAAAAATCGCACTAATATCCCTACACAGACATAAAAATACAATTTTTCAAAAACAGATGTAATTCCTTTACACGACATATATATACAAAATGATAATATTAGAATCCTCACACGCACGTATAAAATAATTTTCGGCACGTGATTGTAACCCTCACCTCAAATGAAAGACTTCACAACCCTTGAAGGAGTTAATTAAGAATTTCACCCTCACTGAATATTTAGATACCTCGCTCTTCAACTCCTTAGATCTAAAGTCGCACGCCCTGAATTCTTCCAAACTAAGAGAGAGAAACTCCAAAGAAGAATAGAAAAGATTTCATTCTATCTCCAATTTATAATTAGGCATTCATTAGAAAATTACCCTTTTACTCCATCTTTCATTAAATTAATTAATTAATTACCAATTGAATTACCTAATATTTCATAACGTCTTCAGCCAGTACTAATTAATTAATTACTTCCGAATTACCATTACTATTTCTCTTACAACGCCTTCAACGAATTCATCATTCTACAACGCCCAATTCAATTCTTCACACATTTCTACAACGACGCCCATAAACATCTCCGCCATTATTATTTCCTCGTAACCTACATTCATACAAATCGCCATTATTTCATTTCTCCGTAACTCATACCTATACAAATTCCCCTGCTTATTATTTTCACCCTATACTCATATAAATTCAAGGTTACATTCTCTCATAAAAAGCTTCAGCCCCCAAACTCGACTTACCGTATTTCTTGGAAATACTGAGGGATGTTTTTCTCTCTCTACCTTTCTAACTTCAAGGGCCTCTTGATACTAAGGATTGTCGATTGACTTTACCTAACTCGACAACAACACGCCGTAGAACTCATCTATCACATCCATTAATTTGAACTAGGAACCCCTTCATGTGTCAAGCCCTCATAAATTCCAAATAGGCTCCAACTCTACAAATACGAGAAGCATCGTAAACATATTTCCCCTCAAGGCCTAAACATAAACAATAATATAAATTTGATAGGCATGGGGCATTACTTTATATGCTAAGTGCACCTGCTCTTCTAATATTTCAATATGCCTTACAACTGAGGACCCAGCCTCTTTCAATGCACTTTCAACCCAAACACTCCACTTAACTCACAAAGGCCTTTAAGATAAATACATCTCACCACCAGCCAGTTCAAGAGCTGTTTCTGCACACCAACACAACATTTCAGGCACCCTGATTCCTCCAAATTCTCTCTAACTGATTTCATCCCTCTCAAAGAGCTCTCCAACTACTACAGTTCATGCACATTATTCTTAGCCACATTGTTTTCTCCACAAGTGGATCATAGGCCATATAGGACCCAACATGACTATAACACAGTGGATCATAAATTTCACCATAAACCTTCAAGACAGTAATTTACTGCCAGCTTCAAAACTGTTCCACAAGAAAATTTAATCAGCAAGTAGAACTCATTACGATTACTTTCAAGTTTAAAACAATAATATATCTCATAAATATTTCCAACTTCACGATTACTTTCCTCAGTGGTCATTAGTCTAAATGGCAAAAGCTACTATCAAAAACTAACTTAGTGCTTGATTTTTTTTTTTTTTGACAAAGTCAAAATCTAAAAGAAATAAAATAAAATTCTTATTACATATAAGTCTAATATTTCATACATTATCAAAAAATCTCCTTAATATCGAGAAGCTAGTCTAATAGAAAAATTATTAGACTTTATCCATAAACAAACCATCATAATGAAACATTGTCATCAACTAAGGTTCTTGGCCAACCTATCCACAAAATCCATGGAAATAAGTTTCCTCCTCATTTTAAATATAAAGTAGTTGCAAGGAGCAGCTATTAGGTCTTTGATGTAAGCCTCACCATACAATCACACTAAACCCAAAGTCACAAATAATGTAATACTTTACTTCATATATGACCATCAAAATTATATCTTAAATATTTATACTTTTGCATCCTTTTAGGGTAGATCGTAAGTTCAAAGTAGTAAACCTCCTTCAAAAAGTTGTCTCTTTATGTCACCATTATTTAAGACATTAGAGTCTAATCCCAAATTTCCAGATCTTATCTTAGTAAACATAAACAATTGTTCCAAAGTTCAACTAGTTTCAAATAATTTTCTTACAGAATCTTAATTCTCCAAACAAATTTAGTTGCACTACAATGCTCAACATAAGAACTCTAAAATCTAAGTTATAACATAAACTTGTAAACATCTCCAAATCATACAATAATCGTTTGCAACAACCTTAATTGATTTCCAAAGAATCAATTTTTTTTCTATTTAAGGCATAAATCACAAGATTCTCATTGTTAGATTAGTACTGAATAATGTCATCATAATCCTTAAGTAATTTTTATCAATATCTTATATTTCTTACTTAAAAATCATTTTAAGAAGATATAGACTTCAAACTCTCATAAACTATGAGTAAGTCATAATAAAAGAAAAAATATCTTAATATCTTAAGTGCTTAAAATCCATTTTACCTAACTTCAAATCATAATAAGAGTAGTTTTAGCTATCTTAAAATTTCAAATGTCTATAAGTATATATCAATTTCTCCATGTTGCATAAAGAACACAACATAATTCCTAATGAAAGAACATATTTATACAAAACAAATCTTTACGAACCCAATGAAATAATCAAAATAAGAGTTGCTACCAATTTATCTTCAACTCTGCAAATAATATCATAGTTATAAGACCAATCAAACTTAACTTCTTTCTATATGACTGAAATGCTCAGAATAATCTTAGAGATCTCTTAATAATTTTATTTGTAGTACTCAATAATCCCAAGAAACTTCAAACTTTAATAACAATATCATATCCTTTCAAATTTCAAATTGTTTCATCACTCATCACATTGACTTAAGACAACAACATTTCTAAGCAAATAACTACCTTGAGACTTAGTTTTATGTGTAACAATTTATCCCGTGATTCCCTTCAACAAACTCAAGATATTACAGGAGTATGGAAAATAATGTTTTCTAAACAATCAACAAATAAAGGTAGTAAGCTCCTTAATTCATCCTCAAAATCAAACAAAAACCTTAATGTTTAAAAAATTATTAGAAGTCAATTCAATATCCTTCTTACCAAATAGTCATAATATAACTTTCAAACCACCATATTTGTCCATAATGACATGTTGTTCTATCGAAGTGACAAATTCAAATCATACTTCATCTTGATAAGTATATTCACTAAACAAACAAACAATACAAGGAAAAGAAGTGTAGTGAACTTTAACTAGTCATCGAAATCTTTTATCTAACATACCTTTTAATTCACTAAGATACTCAAGCGGATATGAACTATCAACTAACATGTCCTCAACTATCCCCATACAGAGCAAACAAGTTCCGTTAAGATATGTCATACGGCTCTGATTCACTTGGGTAGGCTTTTGTACTTGGTTACCATGAGCACCATCACTCATATTCCTCTTCCTTTGTTGTTACCTATACTGGTGAAGCTCTTCATTATCCTTCTCTGCAATAAGGGCTATGTCTACCACCTCTAAATAAACACCCAACTTTAGAATTGATATCTTATTCTTCAAATAAGGCTTTAGTCCATCCTGAAACTTTAATGTTTTCCTCCTCGTAGCAATCAAGCGGGGCAAAAACGTATTAGTTCGATGAAACTTAACTCATATTGGGCCTTGTCAAATCTTTGTTCCAAACGGACAAACTCTCCTGCAACGTCGAACACTATGGGGAAAGTACTTCTTATAAAATGCCTCCTTAAGCGTCTCAGAACAATAGGCCCCTAATCCTCCTAAAAGCCTCTTAAGTCATGAGCCTGCCAATGATCCGCCTCACATACAACATAAATGTTGCATAAGAGGGATTTTTTTTTGCTCCTCGAGACAATGTGACAATAAAAATTTTTCTATCATCATAATCAAGCCTCTTGCCTCTATTAGTTTGAGGTAGTGAAAAAATAAGGGGACTCAACTGTAAAGTTGTCAAAGGAGCTACCCTACTAGATGAGGATTGTCCTTGACCATTACTTCCAGTTGCTCTAGCACGCCCTTGTAACCGATCTGACGAAGAAGTCCTATCATCGTGGCATTTATTTTGGGAAGGTCTGAATCTCCTTAGCGGCATGGTGTTTCTATAAAGCAAAAGGTATAACTAAACAGTCATTAAAAACGAGAGTAAAGCAGGATTAGAATTGTAGAGATTAAAGGAATAAGACTAGATGGAAGTTGGAAACTTAAAGGTAATGCATCACTCATCGGCCAAAGATAAAGCTAAGCGAGGTTCCATCGAAGATCATAACCTATAGCTGCGATACCACTCTTGTCACGCCCGAAACCCACCTTAGGGACATGATTGTCAATTCACACCCTCGAGCCTTCATCGAAGGGTTTGGAGGTGTGAAACGACACTAACCTTTCTTATAACTGGATTTTTGTCCAATTACCAAACACATATTCAGAGTAAATGCACAACCTTCTAGATTCTTAAATTCTCCAAATTCAAAATTGCATGCGGACAAAAATTACTTCTAAATATCCAAATCTCACTTACATGTCAAGGAAGTTACCAATTACTAAGTACACATTTGAGTAGGGAACAAATCTAAAATCCCTCGTATTAAATTCCCAAAACTAAAACATCCACTATCCAAAATCCATTGTCCAAATGTTGTAAACTTAAACAATTGAGTACTAGAACAAATTTCAAAATCTCCAAAACTTCGACTTTGATCTAGTAAATTTGAAGGATCAATATCCGAAATAACTTCTCAATACGGAAGATCCAAATAAATACAACTACCGATTAAACAAAAATCCAATATAAAATCTAGTCAAATTCTAATGGCGACCATTCCTACCTTACAACCATCCTCCTCATGAAACTAAAGTACTTGAAAAAGATATCAATGAATGGGGGTGAGCTAAAAGCTCCAATAAGAATACTAATACGATTTCATGGATCAAGTTTTCAATCATATAAATAGAGATGTTTTCATCAAAACTTTTTTGATTCAAAACTAAGTTTGAACATTAACAAAATATACTTGGCTGTTCTCATCCATTTCAAATCGGTTTCATATCAAATGTGATCCAACAATTTCATATCAAATTTCGATTCAAACACTTTCATATCAAATCCAAAGTAATACATTTCAAATATATTTTTCTCTGAGTCATCAAATATCAAATGGTGCCCGATTAGGTGGGACTTTCAAATGGGTGGCTGGCATAAATTGTTCCTTTTAAGGTGGACGGAACCAAACACTCTTGTGTCAACCTCTGGCAAACCTAGAAGTGGGGTTCGTCAATTACATTCCCCACCGAAAATGTAAGGTCAATATTATATCCCGTTGACAAGGGCGAATAGTGTCAACTATTATATCCCGTTGACAAGGGCCAAATAAGTCTAATATTATTCCCGTTAATGAGGGCCAAAATTAACGAGAGTCAAATATTTCATTTCAAAGATTCAAATTACTAAACATCACATCTCCACATTTCGTACACAAAACAAATCTCAAGTATAATCATACAAAACTACTTTTTGATCCATGTATAATCAAATAAATAAAAAGGTAAAACTTTTCACAAACCAAGATTGTACTATAATTCAATTAAAACAATTTTCATCTTCAAATGAAGTAAAACAAACAATTTTCTTTTTAAAAATGCGCATTAATATCACTTTTGCGTAGATATATAAAAATAATAATTTTTCGAAAAATTTGTATTAAGTCCTTGCGTACATATATATACAAATGATAATATTGAATCCCTTACATATTTTATCTACGATATAAAAATAATAATTTTTCGAAAAGCTGTATTAGAATCCCTTGCTTCAAAGGAGTACTCAACAGCTTTTAAATAGTTAATTCGAAGAATTTCACCTCAATTAAATATTTCTCCTAGATAAATTTGTTCTTCGAAGACCTACAAAATCACATGTCGTCTCACAGGTGCTTCAGTAGGAAAGCTGAAGAAGAATAGAAAAGATTTCATATCTTATTCCAATTTATACTAAGATTATCTATTAGGAAGAATTGCCTTTTTACCCATCTTTCATTAAATTAATTAATTAATTACTAATTGAATTACCATTGTATTATTTTTCATAACGTCTTTTCATTAAAGTAATTAATTAATTACTATTTGAATTTATATTATTATTTTCAACGTCTAGTGAATTATCGTATTTCTGCGATATTAATTATCATTATTATTTTCATAATGTATGCCTATAAACATTCCACATACATTATTATTTAACTTATATCTATAAATTCACATCATTATTATTTTACGTAAACTTATACCTATACAAATTCTGTTATTATTATTTTTCCCTAACTTATACCTATATAAATTCTGGTGTTACATTTCTCCCTCCTTTATAAAAGTTTAGTCATCTAAACGACTTGCAATTCTTGAAATAATTGAGGATGCTTTTCTCTCATCTCTTCTTCTAACTCTCAAGTGGCCTCTTGGATACTATGATTGCTCCATTGGACTTTACCGACTTGGCGACAACACGTCGTAGGAACCTTATTCATCGCATCCACAGTTGAGCGGGAACCTCTTCATAGGTCAAGTCCTCATAAATCTAAATGGGCTCCAACTCCCACAACATGAGAAGCGTCGAACATATTTCCTCGAGTCGAAACACTCATGTGTTATAAATCTTAGATAGGTATGGAGGGGCAATGCTTTTATATGCTAAAGGCACCTACTCTCTCTAATATTTAAAACATGCCCACAAATCGAGGACTGAGTTTTCCTTTTCTCAACAGATTTTCAAACTTTCAAATATCTCAATTTAACTCAATAAGCAAGTTTTAGATAACATAATCATAAATTCAAATACGAATGACCCAAGCACGTTATCAACATAACACTTGTGTACCTTGATTTTCCTCAAATTCTCTTTGTCGAGATTATCCTTTCATTAATTACACAAGTTCATGTGTTATTATTTTATTATTATTATTTTTTCTCCAATATGATCATAACACATAGGGGATCCAATATGATCATAACACAAAGGGGATCATAAACTTCTACCATAAACCTTTCTGAAGATATAATCTCATTGCTAGCTTAAAACTATTCTACAAGAAAATTTAACTAAAGGTAAGAACTCATTCTGATTACTTTTCAAGTTTAAAGTAATATATCTCCATGATATTTCCAACTTGATTACTTTCCTCATTAGTCATTAGTCTAGGTATGAAAGCTACTATCAAAACTAACTTAGTGCTTCGATTTTTTTTTTTTTTTTGACAAAGTCAAAATCTAAAGTAAAATAAATTCTTATTACATACCATAAGTCTAATATTTCATACATTATCAAAATCTCAGTAATATCGAGAAGCTAGTCTAATAGAAAAATTATTAAGACATCCATAAACAAACCATCATAATGAAACATTGTCATCAACTAAGGTTCTTGGTAACCCTATCACAAAATCCATGGAAATAAGTTTCCTCACTCATTTAGAAATATAAAGTAGTTGCAAAGTACTATTAGGTCTTTGATGTAAACCTCCATATACAATCACACTAAACTCAAAGTCATAAATAATGTTTTTTTATAACATACATGTAAATAGATAAAATGAAAATTGGTATTTTTGTTTTAAATGAGATAATTTTCAAGAAAAAACAGGATAAGGGTTAGATATACAAATTTTAGGTTATTTGAGGTTTTTTAATCAAATATTTCAAAATATATATAACCTGCATGCATATATCTTTTAAAAGGAAGGTTTTATTTTACAAAAAGAAAGTGAAATTCTTGTCAAGCGAGATAAAAAAAAAAAGGCAAAATGTTAGAAATGTTAGATTTTCAATTGTTCTTTTTTGTGTTTATTTTGAATCAAATCATCTTTCCTGTAATCTAAAGCTATCCCATAAAAATCACCTTAAAGAAATATTTAATAAAATCATAAATAATTCAAAATTTATAAATCAATCATCTTCGTAATTTTTTCTTAGAAAATAACATTTATACAAAATGTTATTTTATTTTACATATATATATATATATATATATAGAATATATATATATATATATGATATAGTATATATGAGATATGTAAGGATTTTAAAAAATTTTTAATCTGAAATAGTTCTTTTATTAAATTATATCAAACTCACCCGATTATATTGTTTTGTATTTTTGTTGTATTTTGCTTTTATTTTATTATATTAAATTATTATGTTTACAAAAAAAGTTAAAAGATATGAATTTTTATAAATGATTTATTAAAATATTCTAATTATTATTATTATTATTATTATTATATTAAAGATATAACAAATATAAAATATATTTTTAAATATAACTCTAAGATGAATAATAATATCTTTGTCCCATCCCAAGCCAGAAATAACACTTTAACTGTTTTGAAAACTATTTAATTAAACTCAACTATTGAGATTAAACTGGTATTAAAACCTGAAAATAACTCATACTAATATCATCCCCATTTGTTTACAAGCATAATGACAAAGATATTTGGTTTTCTAAATTTCTAAGTATATCTATATAAAGCTGTTTTTAAGTTTCCAAGTTAGAATACTTCATTAGTTAACAAATGTGTATGGAGAAAAATGAGTCCAATTGACGTTTGTTAATTGACCACAATTTTAAAATTTCTCTATGTCTCAATTTAGAAATGTGTATGGAGAAAGCTTCTGCTTCAAGTCACATTCGAAGGATTTTCTATGGTTTTTGGTAAGAGGCAACAAAGAAAAATCATGTAGACCAAATCCATGAGTTAGTCTATAATAACCCTATGAAAATAAAGCTTATTAATGAACAACAGAGATATATTTAACTTCTATCTATAACTTATTTGAACCTATTTTTTCATGAGAAGATGATAGCCATTTGTTTTAAAATATTTAATAATTTCATAAATCATTTTTACTTATTCAATAAGTTCATAATAGTTTTATAAAAAAAGTCAAAATAGTTTTATACTGAAGATAAAATAATATCTAATGATAAAAAATGTAAATAATGAAAAAAATAGAAAACAAGTTTATATAAATATAAAATAGGTACAATTTTTAAAAATTATATATAAAAAGGAAAAAATTGAAAATACGAAATAAATTTCAAAATTATGTGTAAAATGCAAAATTTAAAAATATAAAATAATTTCAAAATTATATAAATAGGTAAAATTTTAAAATTTTATTAAGATAGAAAATACCATTATATAGTTAATTTTAAAAAAGGAAAAATTCATTATAGTGGAGAGAATAAATATTGATTGATGATGATTTTTCTTTTTTTTTAGAACTGATACAGAACTACAAATGTTAATTTGCTTTGAAACTTAACTTATGCATTTAGAAGGCACTACATTAATCTTTACTGTTTTCATTATTTTTTTAATTTACTGTGGATGATGCGCCAACCTGAACTAACGATGTTATCGCCGTTTAGCTGCACTGATTTGTTAAGGTCAAATGCAGCTCTGGATCGCTCATGAATATGATCACGTTTAATGTCATCCTGTGCCCCACTTATAGCACCCTCTAAAAAACAAAGAGTAACAGGGTTTTACAGGGCTTTACTGGTCGCCCTAGATGCCGTCAGCCTTTCCCAGAGAAAAGAGAACCGTTTAGAGAGCGCTAACGTGTCATGATACCGCGATGAGCATGCTGCACTTAATCAATAAGCTACTGTATTTATAAGATTGCCAATGTATTTATAATATTGTGATTCATTCCTCGTTACGATGGATATTTTTGACATATCGACATTCTGATTAGAAAGGATATAGAGAGTAAATTTATTTAGATAAATCTTCCTTCCTTACTGGGGATCCATTACGATGAGTTATTATCGGGCTTTTTTCTATCGTGAGACGGCTGGGATTTGATAATATATTATCGGGGATTATTCTATTTCCTCATCGGACTTGGCACCCAGCTCGGGGCTGCTTTGATCGACCTTCATTCGGCGGTACCAAAAGGCTTACCGCCGGCGCAAAAGGCCTCGAATACGCTTCAACGGGCGCCTCCTTTCTTTGGGGGTTTAGCGAGTAGTCGCGTTTCATTGGCCGCCTCTTTCACCCGGGCGAGCGGGCTTGCGAGCCTTATTTTTTGCAACCTCAAGGCTCTCAGCCTTTGCAACGCGACGCGGGCAAGGGCTGTAATGTTTCAGATCGGGTGCAATTTCCACGTGTCCGCCCTGGGCCGGATTAGTTAGTATTGTCGTTGTCATTTTTTTCTTATGATAATGATGACTCTTCGCTGCGCCATTTCTCCACTTCTTCTGGGCTTCCTTTGTTTCTTTCGAGACATCCTCTGCCTCAGGTGCCTCTTGATCCCCGAGACCTTTTTGCCTTTAGCGAGTTCGGACTTCCTTCTCTCTTAGTTTTCTGTCTAAGCCTTTTTGTGCAGAGTCTTTCTCCGCGCCTTTCGATACCTTTTCTCGTTGTATTCCCCGGGTCCGCTGCGCTCTCGGTCTCCTGGTTCTTTTCTGGGCGAGGCATGACGAGGCCTCTGTAAGGTTGGCCGAATTTTTATTTTCATTATTTATTTTCATCATGGGTCCGGTCGTTTCTTTCTCTCGCGCATCGATGGTGATTCTTCTGGCTTATTAGTCGTTCGACGACCGGGCGCGTCTCCGACTGCTCGCTGTGGTTGAATCCTCGAGATGCCCCAGAGGTGCCTCCTCTTCCCTCGATGCGGTGCGGAAAAGTAAACTGATGAATACTCCGGGGGTTAGAATACCTAAGATCTGCCATTCAACATGCTCTAACTGTGGGACCTAGCAAGGTTGGGTCCCCCATGGGGCACCTTTGCCGTACGTTATCTACCTCCCTGGGCTCGCGGCCCCGACGTCAATTCCTCTATGTATTTCCGTACTAAAATGGTGTGCTTCAAGTGGCCTTCATAATGGTCTGCCTTCTCCGCATCCCTTCATATGCGGATTTAGTAAAGACTTCAATATCACAACTCGCGCCACGGTCGGGTATTTTGGTTAGCATGTTGGTTTTCTTTAGTGGGACAGCCTGTCCCAAAGGTAGCTTTACTCCTTATCTTTAGCCTGGCGAGACCGCGAGGGCTTCCCCATTTTTCAGCGCTCGCGCTCCTGTGGTTTCCATCTTCCTCCCTCCCCACAAGCCGGGAAGCGGACCCTACTTCTTCAGCGGCCACTGGGAGTATGACCTCTCGACAAGGACTACACCCCAGTGTCATAGATTCACTTCAGAATCTTCGTGGAGTGCTCGCTCGCTTTGGTTATACCTGTGAAGTCACGGGTATTCCCCGATCCCGCGACCGTCTACATGCTTTCAAAGCTCGAATTGATCTCACACAAGACAACGCCGTAGCGGCTGGCGCTATCGAGCTCTCTCGCCCTACGCGGAGTCGACACAGCTGAGAGAGTCGCAGCCTCTTCGAGCCCGAGGTCTCGCCGCTTCGCAGCCTCCAGGCCTCGGGCCTTCCACCATGAAAGTTCCTCCCATCGGGCCCTCCGCCGCCGCTTGAGGCCTCGCCTCCCATCGCGAAAGCTTCACGATCGTTCTCCACGCCAAACCATACCAGGGGGGACCACGCCGCCAGAGACGCCATTCCCGGCTTCCCGGAAAGCGAAACGAAAACCCCACTCACCGGCGCCGAGAAAGATCAGCCTACGCCATCAGTTTCAAGTCAGGGCATCTTCATCTTCTTTGTCTACTCATGTCCATAAACAGAACGTGCAGCCTCCAGCTTAAGGCCACAGCCTTGAGTTCGCGGTCCCATTCTGGCCCGGCTGGCGAGGCGTATGTCCCTGGTGGGCTGGAGCAGCTGCTACGCTACGCCATTACTGTCTAGGAACCCGCCAACGAAGAGGGTTAGGTCACCTTCCCGAAGGGCGGAAGAGTTGAGGAGGAAAGATCCGTAATCCGAAATCAAGTGAGATGAGGACTTTCGCAATGCCGGGAACTCGCAGCACCGCCTCGCCCATTCTAAGGATTCTCGATCTCAAGAGGCCCGCACCGCCCGGCCAGATGGAGGCTGGGCCCATCTCCTTCGTGGGCCATCAGAAGTTCCTGCACCTGTCATCCGACTGATTGAGTCGAGCTTCGAACTTGCATCGATGTCGACTTTACGTCAAAAAGGCGCATACTCATTCAAGGCTCAAGGCGCCAAACTAAACGGAAGTCATGCCAAAGCCGCCCGCGGCCATACACAGGGCGGGCTTCCCTAGCATCCGAGCGGGTCGATCTACGAGGTCAAAAAGTAGTCGAGGATCGAGGAGGTGAAGCCCAAATCGATTGGAAGATACTACGCCGGCCGTGTCCCGCCTGTGGCAGGAAGACGAGGTCCTTCTAACAACAGAGCCGCCGGGCGCGTAGCTTCGGGAGGTCTGGGATGATTTGAGGGTCGTGGTAGAACGACTTGATGGAGGCTAGGACAGCCGCAGCCGCCCAAGATGAACTTCGATGGTTAGATGAGCTTCACATCCTAAGGCGAGCTTCGAGTCTAAGGAAGACGTTATGTATCAAAGACGACTGCATGATAAGATCGACGCCGCTGGATTCGGCCTGTCGCAGGCTAACGAGTTCACAAATTTCTACGAACGCCTGACCGAGGAGTGTCGCGGCCACGTAAAGGCCCTTCATCGCAAATAACTTGCGGCCAATGGCACGGTTATTGAAAAGATCTGGGGAAATGGTACTTTCTACCAATGGGTTTCTCGTGGCTTCGCTTCGTAAGATACATGCCGTTATTCACTGATTTCAACTTTGACCTTCCCAGCGACGAGGAGGATGAGGGGTCCTTCTCTCAACATTTTCCGAGAACCCAAGACCCCTAACAGGCCCACTCCCCTTCTTCACCTTCCGCTCCTCCTTCTGATGCCTGATCTCCTGTGCACGTCTTCGCCTGCCCGATGTCAACTTTTATAATTTTTTTAGAGGAGACAGTTGGCCTCGGGACCCAAGACATATACGTAGCCTCATACCCTACGAATACTCATTTTCCACTTGGCCATTAACAGGTTTTTCATGATGTTTTCAGCGAACCAAATGACCCGAATCAGGCCTCGAGCCGAGTGGCTTGTGGAGTTTCTTCAACTGAGCTTCGCCGAGGCTCCGGGCCGACCGCTTGAGCTTTCTAATTATTTGGCTGGGCCGCGCGGGCCCGGAAATGAGTAGCGTCGGTTCTTCAAACCGGCCGCAGGCCCGCGAAGCCGCATAGCCCGAGTCACCGATTCGGTTGGCCGCGTGGCTCGGAAGCCGAAAGAAGCCGAGCCCTTCAGGCTTAGCCCGTGATACGCATGCTCGAGCCGAATCACCTCAGCCGCGACGCGGCCTGCTTCGCAGAGTCGCTGGCCCCAGCTACGCGGGCTTCGCGGGTTACGACCTCGGCACCACCGAGCCGGGCCCGCGTTGAGGCCTTCGCGGGCCGAAAAGTAATGGCATTGACTACCTTTGTGCAATATCGCCCTGAAGTCAGCGGTGCCGAGCTCTTCTGGACCGAATCGGTGGGTTCGCTGAGTCAATGGCTTGAGCCGAATCAATTCTTTAGGCCGCGCATGGCCCGCAGAGGCAAACGCAGTTCGCCACAACCAGTCGCTAGGTTCCGCTCTACCGATTCATCGAATGACCGCTTCCCCCAGCCGCATACCGCGGTAAAATGGTCGAGCTTCACAATGTGGAACCATCGGGCTCCGCGCCGAGGTTCGTGGCGATCCACCCCGAACGATCTTTATCACGAGGGTCAGCACAGTCGTGCTGGTAGATGAACTTTGTCAAAGTGAGCCACGCCCGGCGCCGAGGCCTCGCAGCAGATCCGGTACCGAAATGACCGGGACTCCTAGGTCATGCGCTCGCAGAGCAGACGGAACCCGTCAGCCAGCCACTGGCCCGGCAACAGCCTCAGCGGCGATCCAGCCCCGAGCCGATCCACTAATAGGGTCAGCGCTGCCCGGTGGCCGAAAGTAGATGAACCTCGCTGTGCTGAGCACTGGGGCTCGTGCGCCGAGAGGCCTCAGCGCGTAATCCAACCCCGAGCTGAACCACTCAGGTCGGGCCCTCGTGGCGGCAGTAACGAACCCGCCAGGCTGAGCCACCGGGCCTGTGCGCCTAAGGCCTCGTGGCCGATCCAGCCCGAAATGATCCGACCAATAGCCGGCGCGCCCGTGGCCGAAAGTAGATGAACTCATTAAAGTGAGCTTACTAGGGCGCCTGTGCGCCGAGGCCTGGGCATCCGCTCGAAATGACCGACTCATTAGGCCGCCTTCGTCTGGCCGAGCATGAACCCCGTCAGCGGTAGCTATCGGGCTCCGGGCGCCAGGCCGAGGTGCGCGATCCAACTTCTGCCGATCCGACTCCACAGGGTCGCATGGCCAGGCCGAGTAGATGAACCCACAGCAGCTATCGGGCCCGGCGCCGAGGGCCTTGCAGGGGCGGCGATCCAGCCCGCCGGAAATGATCCACCTCAGCCGCATGGCCCTCGGCGGAGAGAGACAACTGCCAAAGTGAGGATAATCGGGCCCGGCGCCGAGGCCTCGTGGCGATCCACCAGATTCGCAATTCCTAGATCAGCGGCCCGCGGCAGAGTAGACAATTTACAAAGTGAGCCATGACAGGCATGAGCCCACTTTTGATTTTCTTGAAAGGTGCAGAGCGTCTTGCACGCCGATTTACGGAGAATTCTGAAACGCTTGTGCGACTCCGAGTGTTTGGGCCTTCTTATAAAATGTGACGGCCATTGCTAAGTGGGATTTTATACTGGATATTCGCTCTCTTCCTCGTGTAATCAAACTGCGGGAGATGAAGCGGCCGGTTTGATCGTCTTCACGGGGATCCACCAAGATCTCCTGTTCAGCTTTGCTGGACTTCGCTGTGGAGCCAGGTTTTCCTAGTCTTCCTTTATGGAGTTTCGCGCATGGTCTCCTAGTTTCTGCTAGGGAATGTGTCCTGGAGGGCGGCACATTTCGCAAAGCCCCGCTTCTGCTCTTCTTTCTCCTCTTTCGCCTCTTTCCTTTCATTCTCTCTTCCTTCCTTTCTTCTTTTCTTCCACACATCTCATTCTCCTTAGGCTTTTTCTCTTTCTTCCACATCTGCTTCTCCTCTTTCGTGACAAACTCCTTCCCATCCCTTTTTTCTTTTCTCCTCTTTTTCCACCTTTCTCGCTTTCTTCCATTTATTTTCATCTCAAGCTTTTCCTATTTTCTTCCCGAAGTTTTTTATTTTTTTTTTTAAGGAACTGTCAGGACTGCGGTGCTTCCAAGATGTAACCGATGACACCACATTGATTGTAAATCGAATGTAATCCGATTGAACAAAGAGAGACTTTTTCTTTACAAGCATGAGCTTTTTCTCATTCTATTTGACAATTTTTCCTCGGCACAGAGAACCGAGTCGCTGTGACGCCTAACAAAATAACTAAGAAATGGTCGAATCGTAATCGAAAAATTGATAAATCTCCATTTAAGATTACAAACCAAGGTCTACTGATAAAACGCTTTAAGATGTTCCTCGCATTCCGTGAGCAACAACATTTTCCCCTCCTCCGTTCGGAGCTCGTAAATTGGCCTCGGCCCCACGAATGAGATACATGTGTGGGCCTTCCAGTTGGGCCTGGGCTTCCCATGTACGATTCTTTCTCACTGCGTGAGCTTTTAAGACCCACCAACCCGATGTAGCTCCCGGGTTTGACTTTTCGTCAGAAGACTTCGCCGTCTTCCTTGGTAGCCTTCTGCACGCCTTTGTGAACCTCGCTCTGTCGTTTCATCTAAGAGAGATCCAAATTTAGACTCGAGAGCCCTCGTCATTTGTGTCTAATCAAGGTTAACTCGATCCTCGGGGACTTTTAATCCGACTCTCAATAGGCTACTCGCCCAGCCGGGCCGGGCTGTAATAATGGGGTTTCTCGTTGTCGACTTCCTGCGCTTTTGTCCCTTGTAGGGCCCATAGTACTGTGGGAGGTATTCTACCCATTTTCCTCAAGATCTTCCAATTTGGTCTTCAAAGCTGCCTGAAGGGTTCCTCGATGGTGACTTACTTGACTCCCCGCTAGGATCATGGGATGTGCCTGAGACGAGTAATAATTTAATTTCAGCTAGACATATGTAAATCTTCCTCGACCTGCGTTGTCAAATTGTTTTCCGTTGTCCGACACTGCATCTTTTTGTATACCAAATCCTGCACATGATGGCTCGCCACAATGTACTCCTCGCCATTCTGTTTCCGTGATCAGGCCAAAGGCTCGACCTCATCCACTTGGTGGCACCCACTCCGACGATGATGAATTTAGCATCGCCTTCCTGCAGAGGTCCCAATATGTCCAAACCCCATTGTTGGAAGGGCCAGTGGCTTGTGATCGATCACCATGGCCTCGACTTTAGAGGCGTGATCTCGGGCGTGCCCCTGGTGATTGCATTTCTCGACTAACCTGGTCAAGGCCTCAGTACGTAGACAAAGAAGATCCCCTCGTTCCTGGACCTTCTTGCCACCGCTCAAGCTCCATATGATTGGTGACATACCTTCGTGCACTCTCTTAGCACGTATTCATGGTCTTTTCCCACGATGCACTTAAGGATAGTGAAGAAACCGCCAGATGTGCTTCCTTTATGATTAGTGAACCCGCGCACTGGCCCTTATTTTAGCTGCTTCTTTCAAGTTGTCAGTGCACGTCTCATTCATTATATATCCCAAATGGGGTCCATCCAACTCTATTTCGACCGACCAACCCCTCCACGTCGCAGATCGACAGAGGGCCTGCTGTGCATTCGACAGGTCAATTCGAGGTCTTCAGAAGGGTTGAACAGAACTTTGCCAAGGCGCCTGGCCGGGAGTTCTCCTCCGGGGGACATGTCCGACCCGAACCAAGACGAATTCTTTTCAATAAATCTCACACCTTTAGGAGGTAGTTAGACTGAGTCTCCACTTCTCGGGCCCGAGTGTCTTCTATTTGTCTCGCTACCAGCCTCAGGAGTCGCCGGCAGACCCCAGGCCGTCCAATCAATCCCAGTGAATGGGCGAGAAAGATAGCCCGCATGACGGCCTCATTCGGCCCCATTGCTTGAGGCTTGAAATCTAAAATCCTGCGCGACTCAATGCTTCATTCCTCTCCTCGGAGAGGTCATGATTGACCGCTTCCGCTCCTCAGGCATTACCTGAGGCTCCATCACAGAGTTTCCGTAGGGGAGGTCATTCATTGCTTAAGCGTTCTGAGCAGGTTCTACAGAGGTGAACTCCATGACGAAGTCGGCTAAGACCTGCCCTTACTGGCTGGCTGATTCGATATCGAACTCGCAATGCCCATGGCCTACTTCACTCAAATTTCTTCCGAGGTCTCGGTTTGTAACACTCTGTCATCTGCATTATATCGAACTTCATGGTAAGGAGCAAAGTAGGGGCGAGTTTCCGGAGCCGCGGTTACCAAGGCCAAAATTAGTTTCTCCATCCTCGTGTTCTTCCTCCGCTCCTCTCAAAGCCCTACTGCACAGTAACCTGTGTCTTGACTTGCTTATCTCTCGACTTAGGACAACGCTTGGTTTCCAGAAGTCTCGATACAGTATAGAGTATGAGCTCTTCAACCCGACTTACTAGAACAGAGGAGAGCTCAAATACGCCAGTTTAGGGAGAATGCCTCTTCACACTTCACCCCATCGAAAGGCCTTCTTCAGACTTGAAGAAAGGTCGTGACCATTACCGCCTGATATTAACCGCTAAAGCAAGAATCCTCCGCCGACGGAATTCTTGTACTGATTGCGATGGCATGCTCCAGAAAGCACCCACCCTTTATTTTGTCCGGATTTGCCTCAATTCTATGGTTGACTATGAAACTCAGAATTTTTCCACTGACATTCGAAGGCACACTGGGCTGATTCAGCTTCTTCATGTCAGAGTTTCTCAAGATCCGAACGCCTGAGCAGATTTGCAGCTGGGCTAGTGGGAGCTCACCGTGGTGGATTTTACTCAACATGTCATCTATGTACACTCCATAGTCAGTGCCTATCTCGCTGGGAACATCCGGCTCACCAACCTTCTCAGATGAGGCTCGTTTCGAGCCCGAATCTGTGATTACATGATAGTTAAAGTTCCCTATGCCGTGGGAAGAACGTAGGTTTTTCGTCAGCCTCGGGTCCATATCGATCCGGTCAGCCTTATAGCGCATCCATAAAACTGAGGAGTTCATGGCCCGCAGTGGCATCTACTATGAGGTCGATTCGCGACAGAGGAAAACTATCCTTAATATTAAGAGCGTCAATGAAGTTTACAAGTCACCATCACGCTTGCTTTTGACGAGTGCACGACGCCAAGGGGCCATTCAGGTATTCTGACTTATCGCTCTACTAGCGAGTTTGCCGACTTCCTCGTCGATGGCCTTTTGTCTTTCCGGCGCCGGCTCCTCCTTCTTTGTTTGATCGCTTAAAGGATGCAATGAGATGTTCAACCGGAGGATTACCGTAGGATCAATTCCTCCCATGTCCGCCGTCATGCGAAGACGCCTTTATTCTGCCTAAAAATGGATAAGAGAGGTTTTCGAGGTCTTCCGCTTAGCTCGGTTTCCCCCGATATAGGCGCTAGATGTTCAGGGTCGCCAGCCCACAAAGCATTCTTAGTCAGTTCTTCCCGAGGGCCTGTGTTGAGTGAGTACCGCTACGCATGTCGAGCCTGGCCCGTATACGCTACGATCGCTTTTTGCTCATGGATGAAAGATTCCCACCACTGCCGACCCTCGAACCATCTTGCACTCGCTTACTTAGGTTTTATCATCATGTGGTGGCGCATGATATTTTATCAAGGCCGAGAGTGGTCCGCCAGCAACATGTTATGGAAGTGCACTTCAGGGCGCTTCGTTTGATGAGGACCCAGAAACGTAGCCAGTCACCCCGGCACGGTGGATCTCCCCAAAGGTGAGTACCAATTGTACGAGCCTAGAGGTAATACTCTTTCCCCGTGAGAACCCTCAACAGATGAGTGTTGACTTTAGTCGCGAAGCCCTTCCGATGCCCATTTTATCGGAACGACGCCGGGCGATGATATCACCGACCCCGCTGTCAACAGACCGATGAACCGTTGTTGGCCATAACCGGCGCTAACTACCGAAGGGGTCGCCATGAGGGGTGTTGGTATCCTCTCCGGGAGCATGAGTCGTGAGACCGCGGATTCGACGTGTCGAGCCGCAGAGTTTTGCGACACCGCCGTATTTCCGCTATCTCGCTGACTCCACGCCGTAGATGGGCCTTCTCCCGAAATATCCGATCCTCCTCCTACGGACCTCCTGATTGTCTGATTTCACCCTAGGGGTTGCTGGTGCCGAGTCGTTGCCTCGCTATGGGCGCTGGCTGAGGCGGCCCGGTTTCGAGCTTGATTTCGAGCCGATTGTGGGATATGAAGCGCCTGGAGTTCTCAGACCGTATTAAGTACTCACTTATTTCTCGGAACAGGCGTACGTCCGCGGCAAGTGGTCCAGAGTCCCTATGGAACTCGCGAAGATTTGGAGCTGTCTCTGTCATGTCCGACTTCATTCGAGTCGGGCTACATCAAAGAACCGTTTGTTTCAGACGGCAAGTAGGACTCGTGATACCGAGGTCGCGTATGGGTAAAACGCCGAGGCGACAACGTTCGCCTTTTGGATTACTAAGTGGACCCGCACGATCTCTCGTGTTCCCACGCCTGTGGGATCGTTTTCATTTTTCTTTGAGACCCTTCCCTGTCGTTTGTCTTGTGGCTTCGCCCGTCGTCATTCTGGTCCCGCTTTTTTTCTTTTACGAGTGGAAGAGCTCTTTCTTGACATGAGGGCTCAGCCAATGTACTTCTCCGCTTTAGCGAGCACCTCAGCCATGCTCACCTGAGAGTTTTTTGAGATGGAGAATAGCCAACTTGATTGCAATTGTTCCAAATGATGAACATGGTGATAAATAACTTCTAGCGTGTATACCTACTCGTGAGACTTCGTGATCGAATCTCTCGACATAAGACCTTAGGTTCATGAGCTCGCTTTAATGCCACATGATAACTTAGTTTTAGATATTTGGCTTCCAACAGTTGGACATAAACATAATGATAGCCTCCAATGAGGAATATTAGGTTGGAGCTCCGTTGAACCAAGCCAAGGTCGGGCTTTTTAGTGATAACGAAGTTCTGCAGATCCCGAAGGGGGTGGTCCACCAGTACTCCAGTCGTTGATTCTTGTGGGTAGTTGAGATGATCGATGGGATCTCGCACCATCGAACGCCCACCGGCGGCAGATCAACTGGGCTGAAGGAGAAATGGAGCAATTCCTGGCCGCGAACGGTGACTCACCGCAGACCAAGGTGTCCATGCGACGTGAGCTCGCCCTACTACTTCCCGCCGCGGCTGAAGCCCGCCGGAGGCTCCTCAACCTATGCTCCATGATCGTCTCCTCTCGGTCCCTTTGTTGAGGATGGCGTGAGTCTTCCGACAGGCGCCCCTAGTGGCCGCTTCGCCGCCCCTCTGGTGGCTAAGTGGTCCATGCCCCTTGGCCGCACGGATTTCGCTTCGCTTTATTCCTGGGAGTGCCGAGAATGTGTTGCCTACGAGGGGTGTGAGAAGTGACCTTTCCCGGAGTTTGTCGCGCCTTCCCGGGCGGCAGCAGAGAGGCCTGAGTTGCTCGTAACTCTCCTATCAGCGCCGGGTCAGAGGCGAGAGCGCCCCACTCCTCAGAGCCAGCCATACGCTTCTAACAGTAACGAGGCTCGGGCCACCACGCTTCAGGTCGGGTCCTCCGCATCCTTGAGATCGGGCGTTGCTCGGCCAGGTTCCTCGAAGCCGATACCATCGCACCGAGATCGGGCCTTTATCAGGGCGAACTGTCATTCTACGCACGCGCCAATCGGCGATGCTGCCAACCCGAATCAAAGGAGCGCGTTGGTCGCTGGGCCGTGCATCGGATTGTCGCGCTGGTCGCTGGTGCTCCCCGGATCGTCCGCTGAGAACAAGATCACCGCAATGCCAGTCCGCATGCTCGGACGTGAAGCACTCTCGCAAAAAACAGGAAAGAATGGGGGTTTCACGAGGTCACTGCGGCCGTCCGAGCCTAAGCCGCTTCTTCCCGGAGAAAAGAGAGACTGCTTTAGAGAGCGAATGTGTCATGATGTTCAGGTGATGAGTATGCGTACCTTTCACCGACGGGGTGGCCTGAAATTTATAGTAGATGGTTCACTGGTACTGACGGGTGATTGATTCATTCCTCGTGGACGGGATATTTCGCTTATTATCGATATCGGATTCGTGAGCGATATGGTGGAAAGATAAAGTTGATTAGATAATCTTCCTTCCTTATCGGGGGATCCTGCATTACGAGTATTTCATATTGTCTCTTCTTTCCTTATTGGTGAGATTTTAGTTGGATTATGATAATATATTATCGGGATTATTCTATTTCCCTTATCTGGGAGACTTCCCATAATTCCATTCACTGCTGATTGACTCTATTCCAAGTGTACTAAAGGCTTTAATGCTGGCGTAAAAGGCCTCGACGCTTCAATGAGTATGCCTCTCCTTCGGGGTTTAAATGGTAGGCCCGCGTGCTCTGGCTGGGCTGACCTCTTTCGGGCCTGATGAGCCGGGCTTATGAGCCATTTTTCAAACCCTATCACTTTGCATTACATTATTATAATACTCTATTCTGATTTAATCTGATTTACAAACTCGCCAATCCCATAATATTTGAACTCCGGTCTCAAGGTCACTAATTTCATTACTAGCAAAGGTAAATTGTTATAAACATGTTTGATCAGGAAGCATGCTTCCTAAAGCCAAAACAACAAATAAGTAAACCCAAAAGAGAAAAGGAAAATAGAAGAAGAACATCATGCTAAATATATGAGACTAAGAATATGCACCTCTAAAAAGGTTAGAGAGATTGAAAAGTTGAAGCTTCAGAACTATAAATACGTGCATACATGAGATTTTTATCATTCTTTCTCCTTCATTGCTCTTCTCAATTCTCTGGGTTTCTTTTCCTTTCCTGTTGGTACTATTGTTGGTTCTTGTTGTTGAAGAAGAAGAGAGTGTTTTTTCATATCCATCATTAGAGATGTTTCATTCATTATTATGCCATTAGTGGTAAGGAAATGATAGGAAGAAAATCAGGAACTGTTGTAGTTGATGAAGAAGAACGTGTTAGATTTAGCTGACCTCAGTGCGTCTGTTCTTGACTGGGTTCATGAGAGCTGGTGGGCAGGAGTCTCTCTGCAGCTTGTCAGTGCTGTTCATGCTGATCCTTGTGAGTGTTTTTCCTTCTTTATTTTTTCTTTTTTGGTGGGGGAGAAGTTTTTGATGATGGAGTTATTGAAGTTGGAGGAGTGGAGAATGATGGGTTTTGAATTTAGATGATGGGGTTTGAAAATAGAATGTGTTTCTTGGAAGAAGCCAAAGAGGGGTTATTCTCAGAAATGGGTCATTGAGTTTGAGATGATCACACTGGGGCACTTTTCTAAGTGCTGATCTTGCTTTTTTAAAATTATTATCCTACTTGCTTTTCGTGATACAGTAAGCCCAACATCCACTGTACATGCCCACCTAACACAAGGATTTATAAAAGTTGAAACTTGAGTTTTTCACAAGAATTGAGGATGGATCCTGTCAGGGTTTAAGAGAAAGAACTGCCATAAACCAAGGAGATGTACTGTTGTGAAAAAGGATTGCACAAATTTTGATGTCATCTTCAAGGAACTGTAATTAAAACTGTTAATAATAGCATTCTTCTCTGATGAAGGGTTTGTCGTATTATTGATGGTGCGTTGAATTTGTGTGCCTTTGTAGCAAATGGGTTGGGTAGGAAAAGTTGGGAAACCAGCATTTTTGGAAGATTGATTACTATATCACTCCTTTAACAGCAGGGGAGTCTGCATCAAGGTCACATTTGATTATGATAAGGAGGTTGGACAGCCAGGCATTCATACCAAAAATAATCATCATAGTGACTCCCACTCAGACTTTCACACCTGAAGATGTTCCGGGGCATGGCAGAATTCACTTTGTTTGTAATTCCTGGGTCTACCCTGCTGATAAGTACGATACTGACCGTGTTTTCTTCACTAATCTGGTAAGATTAATTTGCTTGATACTAGGAGCGTGTGCAATGAGATTGTGAAGAACTGTGTGCTAAAGGAATGTGTTTGTTTTATCTGCCTGCAGACATGTCTTCCAAGTGAAACACCAGGGCCGTTACGTAGATACAGAGAAAGGGAACTGGTGAATCTGAGGGGAGATGGGACTGGAGAGCTTAAGGAATGGGACCGAGTTTACGACTACACTTACTATAATGATTTGGGGAATCCAGACAGGGATCCCAAATATGCCCGCCCTGTTCTTGGAGGGTCTGTAGAGTATCCTTATCCTAGAAGAGGAAGAACCGGTAGACCACCATCTGAAACAGGTGGATTTTTTATACACAAATTCATATTGTTTTCGCATGATTTTTTAAAAGGATGAAATATCATGGATTTCTGCTATTCTCTTGATTGACAGATCCTAACACCGAGGGCAGATTGCCTCTTCTGATGAGCTTTTCTTAAACATTTATGTCTCTAAGAGATGAATGATTTAATATATCAAGATGTCTGACTTCCTGGCTTATGCCCTGAAAGCTCTTGTTCAATTCCTTCTCCCTGAGTTTGAGGCTCTTGTGACAGTACTCCCAATGAGTTTGACAGCTTCCATGATGTATTTGACTACGAAGGATTCAAGGTCCCAGATGGCCCTTTACTCGACAAAATTAAGGAGAACATTCCTCTTGAGATGCTCAAGGAACTTGTTCGTACTGACGGGGAAGGACTCTTCAAGTCTCTGACGCCCCAAGTCAGCTGTACACATAACAGCTTGGGAATATTTGGCCATGTTTCCGCATTAGTTTTTGTACAATTGATGATGGTTTTATCATGCTGGAGCAGAGGATAGAAAGTCATGTGGAGGATTGATTAACACTGCAAGAGAAATGTTATAAGCCTGAATCTTCGTTCTCATCCGTCTACTCCAAGTAAACTACAGCTTTCTTTTCTATCATTTCTTTTAAAATGCCCTGTTTGTTTTCTGAGAAAGTGGAACTTGGAAAGGCTTCCTGACTTAGTTTTCTTTTACTCCATCTATAAAAACTTGTCCTGTCTATGTTGTTTGCAGGAGTTTCCTCCAGAAAGCAAGCTGGATACCGAAGTTTATGGCAACCAAAACAGTTCAATAACCAAAGAACACATAGAGAATCACCTAGATGGCCTTACTATCAACAAGGTAACATTCTTAGGTTCCTTCTTTCTGACTAAATTTTCGAACAAACACGTTTAATTTGTGTAGGAAAAGTTGGGTTTAGGCATTGGAGAAGAAGAGGCCATTGTATAGATCACCATGATACTTTGATGCCAGGCAATGAGAGATAAATACAACTTCCACGAAAACTTATGCCTCGAGGACTGTCCTCTCTTGAAAGATGACGAAACTTTCTAGCTTCTACCACACCAAAATGAGCCTACCACAACCTGACGGAGGAATTGAGCCGTCAGTAAGGTATATTACTGCCAGGCGCAGGAATGATGGTATTTTGAAGGTTCCACGGCAGCTGGCTAAAGCCATGCTGTCAATGACTCTGGCCATCATCAGCTCCTCAGCCATTGGTAAGGAATCTATCAAAGTAAAGTGAGTACAGTTTGGGCTTAAATCTGAATCAGGTTATGAATATATTTTTTTTATTTTGGGGTTGCAGGTTGAATACACATGCTGTAATTGAGCCATTTGTGATTGCAACCAATAGGCACCTGAGCGTGCTTCAATGAATATAAATGCATTAGCTCGGCAAATCCTCATCAATGCTGGTGGAGTGGTGGAGAGCACAGTTTATCCATCAAAGTATGCCATGGTGGTTTTCCTGCTCTGCACAGTACTTGCTGATCTCATCACTGTGCACTTCCTGCTGAGCAAGCACAGTTTTTTTTTTTTTTTCTTTCCTGCTCTGCACTGAATCTAGTGAAAATGGTGGTTTTCATTTTTCATGTAACTGCCATGCTGTTCTTTCAGAGGAATGGTGGTATGATCTGATGTTCTCATGGACTCTGCCTGGTGTTAGATGACTACCCTTATGCTGTTAGTTGACTCAGATTCTGGTCAGCTATTGGAGACATGGGTGGAAGACTATTGCTATCAGCCAAGATCGATAGGATACTGAGATCTGCTCATTCTGAGCTCCAGTCATGGTAAGAACCTAGGTAGAGGGTCATGGTGATAAGAAGGATGAGCCAGCAGGGAGTTTAAAATGGATATTAGAAAGAGCTGATAGATACATGCACCACAGCCGGTGGCTTCTGCTTCCATGCTGCAGTGAATTTCGGGCAGTACCCTTATGCAGGTTTCCTTCCAAACCGTCCAACCATAAGTGGCAGATCTCATGCGCCTGAAGAAGGCACTCCTGAGGCGAAGAGCTCAAGTCCAATCCTGAAAAGGCTTTCCTGAAAAACAATCACGCTCCAGCTGCAGACCCTTCTGCATCTCCCTCATTGAGATCTGTCTAGGCATTCCTTTGGATGAGCATTTTGGACAAGAGACACTCCTGAGTGGACTCAGATGCAACACCTTGAAAGCTTTTGAGAAATCTTGGGAGAAGCAGACACAAGAAAATATCATCAGATAGAGAAATGAAGATGAGAGATTCAAGAACAGAGTTGGCCCCGTGAATGTCGTTTATATCTGTTGGTTCACGAGCGAAGGCTGCGGCTTTCATTGCAAAGGAATTCCCAACAGTGTCTCCATCTAAATTTATCCGAAATTCATGTACAAGTTGTTGATCAAGATGACTTTAAGTAATACATAAATAGTATCGTATACAGTTGTAATATGGTTTTTCTACTTTGTAGCATCTTACATTCCATACAGAATAAAGATACAATTTGTTGTTAGAAAATCGGAAAATTTCTCACGGTGTCATTTTCTTGTTTCTAAATGGGCCTTCATAATTTTTTTAGGCTTATGCTCTACTCCGGTCTCCGAGTAAAGATCCAATCAACTTTGATTTGCGAATATATGACAAATGCCCCAAATACTAGTTTTTTATTTTTTATTTCATGTCTTGTTTAAATATTCGATGTATTCATCATACCTCATTGATTAACGGTTTGCATTACCCTATCTTTGTTTACAACAAAATAATTTATGATACAATATAATAATCATATACTACCACTAGGTTTTTTTATAAAATCTGAGACCATATACTTCATTTTAGCGATCCAACTAAGTCAAATATAAATTATTTGATAATATTAATTTGATTCATAAAAATGGATCTAATGCACTTTGCGCTCCAAATAAGTTGATGATTCGACTAACCTTTGTGAGCTAGAGGATATCTGGACAGTGAGAGAATGAGGAAAATAACTCCTTCCAACAAATTCCCAACAAACGACAACCATCGCGTCACTTAAACCCATATCACTTCAATTTGTGCAAATGATATCTGGCAGCTTTTTCTACCTAAGCAGTCGCGGGCTCCATGATCAAAAGGACCTGCAACTAGTCAATCGTGCTATCCTTACCTTCCAACCAATCGATCAATCTCGCTTATTCTTACTCTTTCAACCAACCTCTTCTGATTCACTTTCTTTTGTAGTAATGTATAATCTCAATCCTTAGCCGATGCCTACAACTCAATTTGTTTTCCAATGATGGCAAGAATCATGTTAATATTTGTAGTGATGTGACATAGTATGCACTCGGTATGTAAATTCTTACTATGCACGATTATTAAGATTAATTATTTTGTTCAGAGACATATAAGATATATGAAATCATGTACAAATTTAAAACGTAGAGTGGTATTTCAAAATAAAAATAAACTTTAACTAGCATAAGATATACTAATTAAAAACCGATAGACAATACATGCACCATTATCACCTGTGTGGCTTTCGCTTCCTCCATGGCCGGAATGAATTTTGAGAATAACCTACGCAGGCTTCCTTTACACCAACCAACCACGAGTATGAAGAGTCAAGTCCAATCTCAAAGCCTTTGGAAACAATCATCACTGGTTGCTGCACCGGCATCTCCCTCGAGATTCATATAATCCAAAACTCGAGATCTCAGGCCTAAGATTTGATCTTAAGAGTTTCTATTTAACCACGTTCGCAGTCAAAATGGCCAATCAAACTAAAGTTATATATCTTTTTTTTCTTATGTTCAAATATAAAATCACATTCATAATAAATATATACTCTTATACATTCAATAATAATAATAAAATATATCCTTCAACTTAAAATTTGCAATTCCTAAAATAGCAAATATAATCAGCATATTGTTTATTAAAATCAACTCCAAACAACCAAATAAACATAAAGGTGTTTGACATCACTAAAAATCTCATGGTAGATTAAAATCCTCAAATTTATTCATCATTCTTAAGTTATTCCAAAGAATCCTGAATTGTTTTGAATACTCTTAAGCATTGTCTATGGTTCCAACTAATTTTGCATCTAAAAGTCATAAAAAAAATGAACACGGACATCGACATATGTGAAAATTCATTGAAAATCTTGTCCAACATTCCTTCCTGATGAAGTTTAGTATTGAACAAAGATATACTCTCGACCGGGACCCTCAAATTATTATTATTATTATATTTTTTTAGAAAGTTTTCAACTTCCAATTTCAATAATAAGATATTGTCCTGATCTTAATTCCTATTAACTTTCTGTTTCACTTATTATAGGCCTTTGACTTTGAAAATGCTACGTGGATTATCAAATAAGGTCATCACATATCCTATTTAGCATTCCTCTGATGAGGTTTATATTAGGTTTATATTGAACAAAGAGTTATTCATGACCGAACCCTCAGTGTAACAACTTTGAAAGCTTTTGAGAAATTTGGGAGGAACGTGACAGACATTAAAGAAAGGATTAGAGATAAATAGAAGATGAGATTGAAGGATAGAGTTGGCCTTGTGAAGATGCTATAAATATTGCTCTACCCCAAAAAGGAAGGTGTTTATTGACAAAGGAAATTCTAAGTGGTATCTCCACACACTATTGATCAGAGGTATTTAAGTACACATTGCTAAGATAGTAGTCAATTATAACCAGATTATTCTAGTTTCTTGTGGTATTGAAACTATGCTTACATTCATAATAAATAAGGATTTGTTGCTAGAAAGTTGGTACCACTTCATGTTAATACTTTAAGTAAATTGCATAGGATATGACCGTGGTATGCACAATCATAAAAATTAATTATTTTATATTTATTTTTATTTCAGATAAAAGAAAAATATATATATGAAGTCACGTACAAATTTTAAAAAATAACTTTAAATATAAGATACTTTATCTAAAATTAATTACAAAAGGTTTTTTTGAGATAAAGAAGGATAATTTTGAAAATAATATTATAACATTAAATATTAATAAATCAAGAATTATTAAATTATGAAATGATTTTTTAAATTAAAGAACTATGATTTTCAAAATTTTCAAAATTAAGAATTTTATATTATAAATGTAAAACAAAAACATGACGAGGTTTATGGTATTAATAAGGTAATAAAATACCTATAAAATCTTAATTATTTTTATAAATTAAAAGTAAATTGAAGTGCATTTTTTAAACAAAAATTGAAAAAGTAAGTTAAAGAGATTGGAGTTCTAAAATATATTTTATAATGCTTTTTTTAATAGAAGTATTTATAATATTAATTAGTATTAATATGACAATGTTTATGGTATTATTATAGAACATAAATTTAAAAAAATATTTATGCCTCTTTCTCTCCACTGTCTTCCTTTTTCTAGAAGAGGCCTAGAGGGATTATTCATAAAATTCAGTCATGATTTAAATTTAGTTTTGGAGTGTGTTTGGATATAAACCCTCCCTTATTTCGTTTTATTTGTACAAACAAACAAATAGAGAACCAAGGACAAACAGTATTATAATTCACTAGTAATCTTTACAAGAACACATCCCATCTTTGAAATGGTGGAAACGATTTGTATATCTCAAAACAATCACTCTCCCGGTAACCTTGGACACAATCTTCACCCAGGAGTGGCAGTCTAAACAAACACGAAGATTCTTCGTAATCCTGATCGGCATCCCTGAACCAGTGTTAATCAGTGCAAACATTGTTGCAATCCGTTCACTGTGACCACACACCCACATTGCCCTCGTTTCTTCACTTACATCATGAAGAACAACACCAGTATCTGGTACATATCCAGCTTCTTCCATTAGTCTTTTCCAAACTTTCTTATACTCAGATGAATTGCGAAACTCGTTACTCCCACCTGCAACAAAAGTATGGATTTTGCTCTTGACATGAAGCCAGCTGCATCCAGCCTCTTCTTCATTCCATCTTCTCTATAACTTCAACTGCTCTAACGCTCTCCCACATCCCTGCACTTGCATAAATGTTTGAGAGCATCACATGGTTTCCAACATTGTCGGGTTCAAGCTCAAACAACTGTTTCGCAACAGCCTCGCCAAGAGGAACTAATCCATGGATTCGGCATGAGTTGAGTAATGATCCCCATATGCTGCCTGTGGGCTTGAAATGCATGTGTTTCACTATCCCTAATGCCTCCTCGATTCTCCCGGCTCTTCCCAAGACATCCACCAAACAAGCATAATGCTCTACTGTTGGAGAGACCGCATACTCGATCTTCATTCTTTCAAACAATCTGCAGCCCTCGTCTCAGGCCCTCCCATGCGGCTGCAACCCGACAATAAGGGCAATGAATGTGATCCCATCTGACTGAACCAGAACAAATCATCTCCTGAATGATTCCATGGCTTCCGGCCATTGATTGCATTACCCTTGTGATCAAGGTATTCCATGAACTCAAATCTTTACTTTGCATCCCATCGAACACTCTCCTGTAGGTAATGTATCCATTGGCTCACACTTTGCATACATGTCCATAAGAGAATCTGGAAGCACTGGTGCATCTGGTTTTGCAGTGGATTTCACCATCACGGCATGTATTTCTTCCCACTCAACTAGTGCAGTGGTACCTCGGAGCACAGACTGGCAATATCGTCGTAAGTAAGGTCAACTGAACCCCATTCCCTTCCCCCTGCATTATCCTAAAGCCCTTATTGCCTCAAACACTCCATCTTTCTTAACCAAACTTCCAATCAACGAGTTCCAAGATACAACATTCCTTGAGGCATTTCATCGAACACCCGGATTGCCTCCTCGAAACACCCATCCTCACTGTACAACCGAACAAGGTATTGTTCACCACCTGATCCGACCCGTGAAGCAAAACCTGGGCATGAACCGCTCTGCCGGTCCGGCAATCACCCAGGATCCGAACAAACACGCCTTCACCGTGCCATAGAAAACGCAAATTGATTCAATTGACCAAACCGGGACACCATCTCGCAATAGAGAAACAGAGCTCTTTCTGGTACCCATTTCTTGAGTACTCCAATTCCCATGGCCAATTAAAACCGACTCCGCAACCCATGCACCTCCCCGCCATCCTCAAAACACGGCGAGCCTGTCTACTCTTCCACAAACTGAGAAGAGATGGGATGAGCTTGCTTCAATCTGGGGTTGCTGAGAAGATCTTGATTGGACCTAGCTCTGTAAAGAAGAAGCTGAAGGTAGAGTCTTTGGGCCAAGCGTTCTAGGCTTTTCTTGGGAGATACATGAGTGTAGAAAGAGGGCGCAGGCCTCGGCGTTCGATGCTGTAGCCGGAGATTTCGACGGCGATGATTCGATTAGACGAAGAGCTTCATCCAGTTTACCGAATTTCGAAAGGGATTTGAAAGTTGAATTGTGGAGTCTGTGTTTGTGGGGCGTGGTTGGGGCCGAAGTGGCAGTTATCTTAGTTGAAACTGTTAAGTTAGCTTACAGAGAAATGGCGAGAATTATATTAATACTAGGAAAGATGCACATGGTATGTACCTAATATGCACGATTAATTTCAATATATAAGACATGATATCATGTACAAATTTAAAACTATATATGGTTTCATAAAATAAAAAATAAACTTTAACTAGCATAAGATATACTAGTTAAAAAGTCTATAGACACATGCACCATTATCACTTAGGTGACTTTTGCTCTTCATGCTGTAATGAATTTCGAGAATAACTCTTATGCATGCTTCCTCCCACACCACCTAAACCATGAGTACAAAGAGCTCAAGTACAATCTCAAAAGGCTTTCTTAAAAACAATCATTGCCCAGTTACAAACCCTTTTTGGCATCTCCCTTGTTGAGATTATGTCACGACCCAAAACTTGAGTCAAGATCCTAGGCCAAAGATTTGACCCTAAGGGTTTCTACTCATCTACACTGACGATCAAAATGATCAATCAAACTAAAGTTATATATCTTTTTTTTTTTTCTGTTCAAATATAAAATCACATTCATAATAAATATAATTTTATAAATTCAATAATAAAAATATATCCTTCAACTATAAAATTTGCACCCTAAAATAGCAAATATAATTCAAAGCATATTGTTTATTAAGATCAACCCCAAACAACCAAATAAACATAAATGTGTTTGACATCACTAAAAATCTCATGGTAGATTAAAATCCTTAAATTTGTTCATCATTCTTAAGCTATTCCAAAAGCATCCTAAATTGCTTTGAACACTCTCAAACATTGTTTGTGGTTCCAAATAATTCTGCATCTAAAAATCATAAAAAATAAAAAATAAAGAATGATGGGGTGAGCATTTCCACGTTGCTCAATTGAGTGTTTTTCACCCAAGGCTAGTGGATACAATAAATATTTAAGGATACTTTAAATGTGATTTAATAGCTAATTAATACGAGATAAAAAAAAACTAATTTACAACATCATACCTATCAACACATAATAAAACATATTTCAACACAATTTATTTAATTGTAATTAAATAAATAATAATAAAATAAAAAAAAATATACATACATGCATACAGGTAGGCAACAGCACCCATATTAACACATAATAACCACAACTTAACATACTTCACATAATTCATCATTTTTCAATCAATTCAACAAAATACAAATGATGTGCAAATGTAGTGAGACATATAAGTATGCAATGCATTATTATTTTCGGACTTTTTCCAAAGGATATGCATCTGTACCCCAATATACTCTTCATTCGAAGTCTTTCCTTCTCCTCGCATTCGACCCACTTAGAGGCTGAATCGAATCTGGTGACATGGACCACCTACTATATACATTTTCAATACCGTAGAAATAAACGCCACATAATCATTTCGGTTAAAGAGACTCATCGTTTTGTCAATTAACACTTTCATTCAATATGGCATGTATGCCCTTTCAACATTATCATTTACAAAACATTATCATAGTTCATTACCACAAATAAATCAAATATGCTATACCCATGAAAATTTATACATTTTTGGTTTCATTACAAAAATTATCAAATAATGTTATGGAGCAAATGTATGACGGTAACGAAGATTTACTTTATACTCCTGTCAGACTGACAAACGACTCGAACTTATGCCTTAGCTCTTGTCCCTAGTCACTTGGTACTGGCAACATGATAAAATGCTAAACATTTCTACGCTTAGCTGCTCCATGTAATCTCTCTTCATTTCAATTTTTAAATACAACATAGCGCTTTCTTTCGAAACAAATGTTTGGGACACAATTTCAATAGTCCAAGGCTGTATTATATATAAGTTATTTCACATACTTTCATTTGCAAATCATTTAATCACTCAGTGATACAATTTCATATACAATATTTCATTCGAAACTCTAATCATGCATTTCACACATTTAATTATAATTTCTCCCTTGAACGACACTAGTTCTTTCAATAAGATAGGATGGGAATGAATCACCGCACGGCCCTCAGCCGCAGCTCTAAGATAAAAGACATTTATAACACAAGCATTTCGGCCCCGCTGGATCGTTGACTAATATCTTAAAAATCAGGCGTACACTACCGATACTATTTTGTCACACGGACGCAGATGCTACTATATTTCATTTATCTAGAGTCATGATTTTACATGATCCTTATCAGATACCAATTTATCCTACCTTGATTATATATATTGACTGTTAAGTGCATTAAAACTACCATAGTATTCTTATAATATTATATATACATTTATACCTAAATAATACATATTAATGCTCATGCAATTTTTATGGCAATGCATTTGAAATCAATTTTCCAAATCGCTTAAAACAAATCAACATATGCAGTTTGCTTGAAAATCATTTCAACCAACGATCACAAAACTTGAAATAAGAATAGAGGTATGGAGAACAAACCCAAAAAGGTTGTCATTCCTCCATTCCTATCATCGGAATCTCGTTCTTAGGTCAGCCTTCCTCGTTACCAACTCCTAATCCATCACAATTAGAGAATGATATTAGTTGGCTTATTTAGGTTTCTAGTTAAGGTTATTTTTACCCAACTTCCTTCAAGTCCATTGTTCCCTTATAAATCTATTTTATTTAGAAATTTAAATCATCCAATTCTGAGCACTGAAACTCAAGATATGTTCAAAACAACTGGAACTACTCTATTTTCAAAACAAAACCAGAATTTGCTCGAAATAGAGATTCACTTTGACAAAATTCTGGGTTCAATGGGGTCTAATTTTGAATACACTTATTTCAAGGAGATTTGTTCCCCTATAAGTTTAATTTACCCAGAAATTTGAATAACTCGATTGATTTATGAAACAACTTATAAATTTAAATACCAAAATTGTTCTAAAACACTCAAAACTCGTATCAAATCGAACGTAATTTACTCAAAATGTAACCTCACTTTGATGAATTTCTGGGTCCAATGGGGTCCAAATTTGAATACGCTTATTTCAAAGATATTTGTTCTCCTAGAAGTATAGTTTACCTAGAAATTTGAATCACTCAATTTTGATGAGTGATGACCAAGTTATGGCCCAAACAAAAAGATGGGTTTTGGAAAATTTTGACAACATCTCTCCTAAAAACCAAATATTTCCTTTATACAAAAATTCTTCAAACTATTCCTTAACCTAAAGCATCTTTATAGGAAATCCTAATCCAAATTGATATACAACTATTTAAACACTTCTATTCCAATTTGGGGTTTTCATCAGTTCAAACACAATATTGTGCTTGATAAGAAAAAGTGGGCTTCATACCTTTAATCTATTTCTTCACTTCCTTCTTTCCTTCCTTCTATAGATTCTAAACTCTCGAGAGACAAAGTCAACTTGGTCTCCCTCCTCTCACTCTCTCAACCGTGCCCTAGTTCAATGTGAGGGAGCAAATGAGAATAGTTATTGAAGACCAATTTTTGGTCTTAGCCCATAAAACTTCACTAGCCTTGTTTGGTTAGCATATTTTCTCATTTCTCATTTTTGCATTTCTTAATCCTTCTTCTCTTTCTTCATTTTCTATTCAACTTATTATTCTTCTTCCATTTTAGCATATACACTTCTCATTTATGACCCTTGGGTCTTCATTTTGATATTTTACCAATTTAATTTTAATTATTTTATAATTTCCGAGTTTTATCATTTTTTTGTTCTTTAACAAAAAAAATTCCAGAAAAATAAAATTTAACTTATTTTATACCCTAAACATGTTATAAAACTGTTAGGCTATTTTTAGGGCGTTACATTCCCGGAATAGATTTTGGGGTATTTCACCCTAGAGATCCCTCTTCCTTCTTAATTCACTTCTCACAAACCTTTCTTTCGCATCGTTATATTTTCATTTATTTATTCACTTAACATTATGATCAATTTCAATCATGATGCATGTGAAACACCATGTAATTTTCACCAATTATTCATAACTCATAAAACAAAAATTACACAACTATACAACACATAATTTTCACCAATTTCACATACATATAAATCCAAGTTTCATAAACAACTCATGTAATTATTTACAAGTAACTAATCAAATTTCTAGAATCCACCTAAAATTTTAAAAGGCCCATCAATACATCATATATGCATAGTACTTCACGGATTTATTCCTAGAGTATGGTTTACAATTTATTTTTATTTTTGATAATAATTAAATAAGGGTTTAGGGTAAAAACACCCTACCTTAGATGTACTAAAAACCAACCATTGAAATTTAGATGAAACACCGTACAATTGTTCCTTGTTGTTAGTATAATAAGCCTTTAAAATTAAAGAACGATCAGAAATTGTTTGGTTAAGAAATCAAAAACTTACGAGATCTTTACACTCACCTTTCTTTTTATTTATTTATACCTCACACGTGATTATCTACTAAATTCTTTTTTGGATTTTCTTTCCCTTTTCTAAAGTATTATCTCACATAAACATAATTTATTGTATTTCTTTAATCTAAAGTATATTGAGACATTAACATTAATAATTATTATTATTATATGAAATTGCACTTAATTTCTACTAATGACATATTGTCCTAAATTTGCCCTTTAACTTTTCAACAATTCTCATTTATTAGGCTCTCTTAACTTTGAAAACTTACGCACTATCAAATACATTTGGCAAACTGCTAGCATTCCTCTTATGAGGCTTTATATTGAACAAAGAGAGATACTCCTGTTCAGACTCATATACGCAACACCTTCGTAGAGCTTTTGAGAAAGGAGGAATAAGAGAGATAAAGAAAGGATCATCGAGAGAAATAGAGATGAAAGATTAAAGAATAGAGTCGGTCTTGTGAAGATGTCATACACATTGCTCTACCCCACAAGCGAGGTAGGCTTATTGACAAAGGAAATTCCCAACCGTGTCTCCAACACCCTATTGATCAAGATGGCTTAAGTACACATTGCTAAGATGGTATTCAATTGCAATCCGATTTTTCTAGTTTGTAGCATTCATATCCATGCTCATATTCAGAATAAAGAAGGATTTGTTGCCAAAAAGTTGGAAATTTTCACTTCATGTTAGTACTAGTAAATTACACGGGTATGAACAAAGAATCATATAAAAATTAATTTTTTATTTTTATTTCTATTTCATATATAATAAATATATATATATGAAGTCACCTAAATTACAAAATTACTATAAATATAAGATACTTATCTTAAAAAATTAATTATAAAAGGTTTTGAGAAATAAGAGAATTTTTGAAAATAAATATTATAATATTAAATAAATATTAATAAATCACATTTATGAAATTATGAAATGATATTCTTTAAATTAAAACTAAATTAAAGAAGGATTTTCAAAATTTTCAAAATTAAGAATTTTATAATAGTAAATGTAAAACAAAAACATGACGTTGTTTATGGTATTAATAAAGTAATAAAATAAATTTACCAGAATATTAGCACTTGTAATAAATAAATAATTGTTTTTATAAAATTGAAAAAGTAAATTAGAAGGTATTTTTAAACAAAAATTGGAAAATGTAAGCAAGATTGAATTTGAAATATAAGTATTTTATAATAGAGTTATATTTTATAATATTAATTAGTATTAATATGATGATGTTTGTGGTATTAATATGGTAATAATATAAATTAATAAAATTTTATGCCTTCTTTCTCTACACTCTTCCTTCACAAGGAGGAGTAATGTTTTTTTTTTCTAGAGGCCAAGAGGAATTATCATACAAAATAGAGTCATAATTTATCGTGTATTTTTGAGTGTTTTTGACATAACCTCCCTTATTTTGTTTATTTGTAGAACTAACAAATATAGAACCAAGGTCAAACTGTACCATAATTTTTGTTAAGAATAATTTTCTGTTTCTAAAAACACAAAACAGTAATCACATAGTCAGATAAGATTAAGAGAGTTGAAAATCAGATGCGAAGTCACAGCTCAAAAAGTGGGTGAAGTTGGGAATATAATTACTTGTTTCTTTAAAGAACATGCCATCCATCTTTTTGAAATGGAAGATTTGTATCTTCAAACAATCTCTCCCGGTAATCTTGGACACAATCTTCACCCAGGAGTGGCAGTCTAAGCAAACACGAAGATTCTTCGTAATCCTGATCGGCATCCCTGAACCAGTGTTAATCAGTGCAAACATGGTTGCAATCCGTTCACTGTGACCACACACCCACATCGCCCTCGTTTCTTCACTTACATCATGAAGAACAACATCAGTATCTGTACATATCCAGCTTCTTCCATTAGTCTTTTCCAAACTTTATACTCAGATGAATTGCGAAACTCAAGCATTCCCACCTGCCACAAAAGTATGAATTTTGTTTTGATTACGAAGCCAGCTGCATCCAGCCTCTTCACGGCATCTTCTCTATAAGCTCTTAACCGTTCTAACACTCTCCCACATCTCTGCACTTGCATAAATGTTTGATAGCATCACATAGTTTCAACATTGTCGGGTCTAAGCTCAAACAACTGTTTCAAGAACAGCTCTCACTCAAGAGGAACTAATCCATGGATTCGGAAGATGAGAAGATCCCATATGCGCCTGTGGGCTTGAAACATGCTTTTCACTATCTCCAATGCCTTCAATTCTCCCAGTTCTTCCCAAGACATCCACCAAACAAACGTAATGCTCTACTGTTGGAGGAGACTGCAGTACTCGATCTTCATTCTTCAAAACAGTCTGCAGCCCTCGTCTGTAAGCTCCCGCAGATGGCTAAGCAACCTGACAACAAGGTAATAATGATCCCATCTGGGCTGAAACTAGAACAAATCATCTCCTGGAATGATTCGCAGCTTCCGTCATTAGGCCATTGATTGCATACCCAGATCAAGGTATTCCATGAACTCAAACTTTTACTTTGCATCCATCAATACTCTCCTACAGTAATCCATTGCTCCAATACCTTCTTGCATACATGTCCATAAGAGAATTAAGCACTGGTGCATCCGGCTTTGGCAGTGGATTTACCATCACGGCATGTATTTCTTCCCAATTAACTAGTGCACCTCGAAAGCACGACGGGTAATATCGCCAGAAGTGTTACCTAACTGAACCCCATTCCTTCCTGCATTATCCTAAAGCCCATTGCCTCAAACACTCCATCTTTCTTAACCAAACCTCCAATCAACAGCTCCCAAGATAACATTCCTTTGAGGCATTTCATCGAACACCCGATTGCCTCCCTCGAAACACCCATCCTCACTGTACAACCGAACAAGCGCATTGTTCACCACCTGATCCGGGATCCTCAGTGAAGCTTTCATGCTAACTTGGGCATGAACCGCCTACGGTCCGCAACTGTTCCAGCAGATCCGAACACGCCTTCAACGCTATAGAAAACGCAAAATTATCCAATTGACCAAACCGGGACAATTACATCTCGTAATAGAGAAACAGATTTTTCGGGTACTCATTTTGAGTACCAATCCCGCATGGCCACCCAAACTGACTCCGGCAAATCCACATCCTCTCCGCTATCCTCAAAACACGGCGAGCTCCTGTCTACTCTTCCACAAACTGAGAAGAGTGATGAGCTTGCTTTGAACTGGGGTTGCTGGAGAAGATCGTGATTGAATTTAGCTCTGTAAAGAAGAAGATGAAGGTGAGTTCCTTTGAAGCCATGTTCATACTTTTCTGATACATGAGTGTAGAAAGAGGGCGCAGGCCTCGGCGTCCGATGCTGTAGCCGGAGATTTCGACGGCGATGATTCGATTAGACGAAGAGCTTCATCCAGTTTACCGGATTTCGAAAGGAATTTGAGAGTTGAATTGTGGAGTCTGTGTTTGTGGGGCGTCGTTGGGGCCGAAGTGGCAGTTATGTTAGTTGAAACTGTTAAGTTAGTTGACAGAGAAATGGCGGGTATCCCATTCTCCTTGTCGGGACTTGTGAAAGAGCTTGTGGCCGGTGTCTTATAATTAGGAATTTTTTTTCTTTTTAAAAAATGATAAAAAAAAATTTGTGATTTGTAAAAAAATATTTTTAACTTTCTTTTTAATATTTTGAAATATATTCTGAGAATGAGTTTTATATTTACTGTTTTACTTTTAATTAATGTTTATGCTTATATACTTATTTTTTTGAAATAACAATTTTTTTCATATTTTCCTTTGGTTATAACTGGATTAAAGTCACATTTCTTTTTTATTATTTTACAAATAAAGCCAAAATTTGAAAAGCTTAATAGAGTATTTAGTTATTAATTGCATTGTCATAGTTGTTTTTAAAAACAATGGGAGAAAGATAAACATTAAAAATATTGATAATAAAATACTAAATATATTTAAATTTTATTTGGAAATATATAAAAATATAGATATGCAGACAGACAATCTTCACAATTATTGCATAAAAATATAAGCACTTTTAATTCTCAATTGGAGTTTTATGATAAATATAAGAAACATTTTTAAAACATATTTCAAGAACATCCCTATCAACTAAGTTTTTTTTTTTACTTGAAAATATTCTTAAAAATATTACTTAACATTTTATAAATAAAGTCTATCGAAAATAAAAATATTTGTTCGATATAATTATTTTTAAAACAGTCCTTAACAAGCAAGTAAAAACAGAAAAAAATAATAAAATATAATATCTGAAAAGAAAGAATTTTGTTTATTGATTCAAATTAGCAATATATTAATAAAAACATGGAAATAAAATCACTAAAAACTATAAATGATGAAATAACATTAAAGTTAATAACATAATGATTCGATTCAAAGCCTATACATGCGCAGGATAGAGTTTGATTGTGATTTGATATTACTACATATACGAGAATACCATATCAGATGGGACGCTGATAGTTTGAGCCTTACATCATTGATATATTACTATTTTGACTATAATTCTACGATTTCAATTTGTTATAATATATGAACGTCAGCACTACTTACGACAAATAAATATCGTACCAAGATGATGACAAACAAACGTCGAGATGACGACAACCAAACACTATACCATAACGACGACTATCACACGACGCACCAAGACAACGGCTAAAACATGAAAAAACAAATGAAAACCTAGATCTTGTGGAATAACAAATTTATTGAATAATAAAATACGAAAATACGTATGTATCGTTGATTTCATAAGAATCTAATAAAAAAATAATTTTTAATGCTTAGTAAAGTGAAAGAGACTAATAGAGATTTTTTTTTTAAGAACATAAAATTGAAAACAATTTTTTATTATCAAATATGTTTTTTTTTTCATTATCAAAAACATGTAACATCGAAATCAATTACCAAATAGAAATATATAAGCCTAGAAGTTAAAAATAAAAACCTATAAAAAACTTTACAAGTAATTTTATTTGCGACTTTATATGCAAAATAAGAAGAATAAAGAAAATAAGGAAAACATCTTTGACAATTTTTTTTTTGAAAAATTATGAATTTTTATAAATGATTTATTAAAAAATATTCTAATAATTATTATTATATATATTAAAGTATAAAATAAAATAATGAAAAAAATATTCACTAGACTCAAGTTCCACTAGTTACTTCTTGTAAGTACTAAATTAAAGATCAAAACACATCACTTGATGGTGTCTATTGTTCTTTTGTTATTCTAATTTTGATGGGTAATTCAATGCAGGCCTTTAAGTTTACCTTCCTAATGACATTGGGCTTCAGTCCCTTAAGAATCCTAAAGGATTTTATTTACAGCAACTTCAAAGCCTCATTAAGATTATGGGCATTTAAAACAAGTTGACTTCGACACACGATTATTAAAAAAAAATTCATTTTATTGATCGGATAGGTATTAATCTGACCATGGAGAGAACTAAGCTCAAATTTCTGCCGACATTGTGGTCTCAAACTTGGAACTCTTCTTGAGTTCAAGCCGAGCTTTTTTTTTTCAGATGTTTGAAACTCAACTTGAAAAATAGTTGACTTACTTGAACTTGACTCGATAAAGCTAGAATCAATTAAAAAAATAATAAATAATTATATTTAAACTCGACTCGATTAATAAAATAGCAAAACTTGATTAAGTTTGCAATCAGCTCAAGTAAGGTATTATGACACTCGAACTCAACAAGCTATTCGACTACTTGAGCTCAACCCGATTAACTTCGAAACGAATTCGAGTATTCTATGAGTCAAATTCGAGTAACTTGATTCATTTATACCCCTAATTGGCACCCTTTATGTACTCCCTATATACCTTTGGGTGCTTCTTGGAAGCGTCTCTCTTTTAATACATTTGTTACTTTTTGTTTTTAAATGTTGGTATGCATAAAGTAAGTGTAAGTTCAGTGCCGTTACATTGCATCTACTGCCCATTTTGGTTTCTCTCATTTATACTTTGATTTACCTAACTTACCCACCCACACAAACCCCCGCCCCCCCTATCGAGTGGCAGCCTACCCCCTACATTGAATGGATGAAGTTAAACTCTATTTGGTCAAGAAAAGGCTTGAAAAGTTATCACAATTTGTCTTTCCTAACTATTATGTTTTTGAGATTTCTTATATGACTGACTAACTAAATTCTAATCTATGGTGATTGTTGTGATTTCTTACATGACAATCTACTCACAACTGTTCTGAAATGATAATTACGAGGAGACCTCTTCCAATGACTCAATATTTTTTTTTTTCATGGGATGTGTCAATCTGAAGGTCGTTATTCTGGTGGTTGGAAACAGTACTACAGTTTGCCGATGAGGATGAGGACGTGGACCAGGAAGAAAATTCAATTTGAAAATGGATACCAGGTTTTTTCTAAGAATTTTTTTTATTAATAACTGTAATATATATATATTTTTGACATATATTCACTTGAAATTACTATGTTGTAGAATGTTGTTCTCACGGAGATTCGAACTTGGTCTTTTCTTATGCCGAACAACTCTTTAACCACTGACTCAAGCTTCATCAGCACAAAAACTTTAAATAATTTAAAATTTGCAAATATAACATTTCCATATTTATCTTTTAAAAAATAATTTATTTAAAAAAATGAGTGATTCGATTAAAATACCATTTGAAACATGAATTTTGAAAATCTAATCCACTATCAAATTTTAATGTCATTTTGATAAAAATATCCTCGTTTTTTTTTTGGGAAAAATGACATTTTCTTTTATTTTATTTTTTGAAAATAGATAAATTTATTGATTTAGGTTAGTAATACAATCATAGAAACATAAAATCAAAAGTGTTAAAAACTTTAGAGGATGACGAAATATCTAGGTTAATAGTAAAAATGATCGACTAAATGACTACATATTTGATAATCCAAAAATGCCTACAAATACTTAAGATTTCAGATCTATAACATACTAACGAATATGATTTGATTTGATGACTCTGCCGCATCAAACTACATTTGTCCTGAATGCAGTAAACTCATGGTACAACATGATGCAGACAATTACTCACAACAAGCTAGCAACAAAGACACAAAACTTAAGTGCAACTCATCAGTATAAAAGAAACCATTTTATTAGAAAAGAAAACCCATATATGTGAAAGAAACGATTGAATGAGTGATTTAAGGCCAAGAATGACAAAAAAATCACAACTCCTATTTAACGAAGAAGGTTAGTGAGAATGTATGGAGCGTATTCTAACGAAAAAAGGTTAGGAAAAGAGAGAGAAATGAAATAGACACTCTAGGTTTGTATAGAGGAAAAAACAATATCTTTTATAGAATACATGTAAATAGATAAAATGAAAAGGGGTATTTTTGTTTAAAATGAACTAATTTTCAAAAACAACATGATAAGAGTTAGATATACAAATTTTAGATTATTTGAGGTTTTTTATTCAAATATTTCAAAATATATAAACCCTTTGTTTATACATGCATCTTTTAAAAGGAAGGTTTATTTTTTACCAAAAAAAAAATAGAAAAAAGAAATCGAGGGTATTCTTATCAAAATGAGATGAAAAATCAAGTATGTTAGGATTTAAAATTCAGTTTTAAATGTTTTTTTAATCAAATCACTTTTCCAGTTTCAATCCGATAAAAAAAAATCACCCTTTTAAAGAAATATTTACCGAAAACTTCAAATAATTCAAAATTCATAAATCTAATTCTCTTCATATTTTTTTTAGAAAATAATTCATTGACATAAAAATGTCATTTTCCATTTCATAAAAAAAAAAAAATATATATATATATATATATATATATATTTATATATATATATATATATATATATATATATATATATATATATATAAATATTATATGTATATATGGTTAGATTTCCAAAATTGGTTTCCAAAAGTTCTTTTAATCTAGTCATCCTTTTTTTTTTAAATTGCTTATCAAAAAGGAAAGTGACCTCTTCTTTCATGGTGGATTGGAGCATTCCTCCGTGTGGATATTGAAAGGATGCAAATTCCATGTAGTGTGCTGGTCAAGAAAGTAATAGTATTTTTTTTTTTGAACCCTAAGTATATCTATAAAGTTCTGTTTTGGTGTTGGAGTTGGGCATTTGATTTGATTGAAAATGTAGGTTTTCATTTTGATGACATCTAGAGGTTTCTATTTTTGAAAACTATTCTTGAGATTAGTGTTTGAAAACATAAAAACACACTGTTTTTTGGCATGTTTGGTTCTTCCTCTTATGAACGGTTTTCTGAATAAGAAAAACAGAGAAAATACTTTTGTTCCTAGTTTTTTTTTTTTTTTAAAAACACATAAAACATTAAATTCATAAAACAAAAACATTTTTTAGAGAACACCAAAATGACGTTCTCTGTGTTTCCAAAAATTGTTCTCAATAACAATTTTCAAAAATAAGAACCAATGTGTGTTTTTTGAAAACTGTTCTTGTTTTATAAATTTAGTGTTTTCTATGTTCTCTATGTGTTTTCAAAAAAAGAAACCAGACATGTTCTCATTGTTTTCTTTGTTCTCCTAAATTTATACTTCTTATTTAATAGCTCTTAATATTTTAGGAAAAAATTATTTTTAAAAAAAAGAAAATTTTATCCAAAATTTTCATTTCATACCATTAATAATATGTGGAGGATAGCTACACCCAAAAAAATATTATGTGGAAAAATTAGTCCAATTTATTTAAAAATTCTTGGGTAATTTCTCCAACAACATTCAAAGGATCTTTCTTTACTCTTTCAAGCTATCTCATTATCATACTGACTTGATTCCATAAATTAAATATTATGCTATTTTCTATAAGAAAAAGGAAATGACAATTTCAATTTCAATGGTTTTTTTTTTTTTTTGGTGAGAAAGCAACAAAGAAAATCATGTGGCCAACCATGAGGTATTCTATAAATAACCCTATAATTAAAGCTATAACTAGGATAATTAAGTAGTCCTTTTTCTACAGGTGGTCATTTGGTTAAAAGACCTAAAATAAATCAAAATTTGTAAATCTAATCCTCTTCATATAATTTTTTTTTTGGAAAAAAACTCATTATGGACAACAATGTCCTTTGCCATTTCATGTATTTACATTCATCTTTGAAAATAAATGGCTATTTTTATAAGGAAACCATGAGTGCATTTTTGTCATAACGAGGTCAAAAATTGATAAAGGGTTAGATTTTCAAATTTTAGGTTTCAAAAGATTTTGACTGTCTTCACCGCTTTTTTCATTCATATAACTATTTTGATGCCTAATTTGGGTCTCAATATTTTATATCTTAAGTTCATTTATTTAAATTTATATCAAGCTTTAAATCACATAATTTATGGTTAGGAAGGTATTGCTGAAATTCTACTGAATTTCTTTACTATGCTTTATTTTTATTTTTATTTACTTTACATTATATTATTGTAGTATTTAATTTATTCTTGAATTTGAACTTGGGATCTCCCGTAAACCCATCCCACCCGTTTACCACTTGAGCCAGATTCGTGTCAATTTCATTACTTGTGCCAAAGGTAAATTGTTATAAAACATGTTTGATCAGGAAGCATGCTTCCTAAAGCAAAAACAAAATAAGCAAACCCAAAAATGAGAAAAGGAAAATAGAAGAAGAATATGCCAAAGACATGAGACTAAAGCATGATGCCAATTCCCAAAATGGTTGAGAGATTTAAAGTCAGAAGTTGTGTTTTCAATCAATTAGGCTGCCAAGAAAAGAACATCAAAGCAATTTGTCATACTTTATAAAGCAAACTAAGGGATAAGTGATCATCAGTTCCTTCATAAATAAATATATATATATATATATATATATATATATATATATATATATATATATATATATATATATATATATATATAAAGACACCAGTTGAAATAAATTAATGAATAAATAAAATATAATATACGGAAATGTATGCATGGATCAAGAAAAGCAGCCCAACCAGCCAATGGAAAATACTCAGTCTCCATTCCTTCTTTTTACTTTAATAAATCCTAGATTTTCATACATTTGAAACTTTCTTTCTTCTTTTTTGGTATAGTTATCTGTTGAATGATAATAACCAATATCATTTTCTTTTCAAAGTCTTAATCTATTAATATAATTTTTATATAAAAAAAGGAAGATCAGTCTAGGATGAAGTGGGTCAGAATAGAATTGCAGCCATTGGTAATATACCATTACATAAATGGTTATTTAAAGGACAATTGAAACATAGTTTTCTTAAATATAGCCTTCATCAATTTTATTATATTTTGATAAGAATATCTTTAGTATTTTCTTATTAAAATAACATTTTTTATAATTTGTGTATTACCTAAAAGTACGTAAGATCTTTCCTTTAACCAAATATTTCTTAAATAATTTACGCGGTGGGTTCTATTTCTAAGAAAGGTGAAGGAAAGTTTCTAAGTAGAAAAAGTGAAGCTTGTCATATTCACCTTGTATGTCCTATAAATACGTGCATACATGAGATTTGCTTCATTCATTCTTCTCCTTCATTGCTCTTTCTCTCAATTTCTTGGGTTTCTTTTCCTTTGCCGTTGTTATTGTTGTTCTTGTTGAAGAAGAAGAGAGGAGCTTTTCTTCTTATATTCTTCTCGTCCATCCCTCTGTCTCTCATATTCCTTGGCTTTCTTTTGCTTTGCTGTTGTTTTTGTTGTTGAAGAAGAAGAGATGCTTCATTCAATTATTGGCGCCATTAGTGGCGAAAATGATAGGAAGAAAATCAGGGGAACTGTTGTGTTGATGAAGAAGAACGTGTTGGATTTTAATGACCTCAGTGCGTCTGTTCTTGACCGGGTTCATGAGCTGGTGGGGCAGGGAGTCTCTCTGCAGCTTGTCAGTTCTGTTCATGCTGATCCTAGTTAGTGTTTTTCCTTCTTTTTCTTTCTTTTTCTTTATTTTTTCTTTTTTGGTGGGGGAGAAGTTTTTGATGATGGGGTTACTGAAGTTGGAGGAGTGGAGAATGATGGGTTTTGAATTTAGATGATGGGGTTTGAAAAAAGAATGTGTTTCTTGGGAGAAGCCAAAGAGGGGTTATTCTCAGAAATGGGTCATTGAGTTTCTTGGCATCTTGCATTCAGTTGATTTTCTTCTAAGTGCTTTGGTTTTGTGTTTTGTGTTTTTCTTGTTATGGTTTTCTACTTCTTTCTATTTTTATATTATTTTCCAGCTATCCACTGTTACTGCCACCAAACTCGGTAAGAATTCCCAAGCAGCTGCTTTTTCCAACCGCCAGATCTTGGAAAGATTTTCAGTCTTTGAACTTGGTTAGCCTGGAATTTCAAAATCCTACTCGTTTTCTTTTTATATTATGTTTCAACATCCACTGTACATGCCCCCTAACACAAGATTTACAAAAGTTGAAGCAGTTTTCCTAAGAATTTTGAGGATGGATCCTGTCAGGGTTTAATAGAAATAACTGCCATAAACCAAGGAGATGTTCTGTTGTGAAAATATTTCACAAAATTTTATCATCTTCAAGGATCTGTAATTAAAACTGTTAATAGTATTTTTCTGATGAAAGGTTTGTCTGTTATTGATGGTGTTGAATTTGTGTGCCTTTTGTAGCAAATGGGTTGCAGGGAAAAGTTGGGAAACCAGCATTTTTGGAAGATTGGATTACCACAATCACTCCTTTAACAGCTGGGGAGTCTGCATTCAAGGTCACATTTGATTATGATGAGGAGGTTGGAGAGCCAGGGGCATTCATAATTAGAAACAATCATCATGGCATTAGATTCTACCTCAGGACTCTCACACTTGAAGATGTTGCCGGGGCGTGGAAGATTCACTTTGTTTGTAGTCCTGGGTCTACCCTGGTGACTGATACCGACCGTGTTTTCTTCACTGGTAGAATGTAAGATTAATTTGCAATGGGATTGTAGAATTGTGTGCCTAAAGGAATGTGTTTGTTTATGCCTGCAGACATATCTTTAGGAAGTGAAACACCAGGGCCGTTACGTAGATACAGAAAGACTGGCAATGGTGAATCTGAGGGGAGATGGGACTGGAGAGCTTAAGGAATGGGACCGAGTTTATGACTACGCTTACTATAATGATTTGGGGAATCCAGACAGGGATCCCAAATACGCCCGCCCTGTTCTTGGAGGGTCTGTAGAGTATCCTTATCCTAGAGAGGAAAGAACAGTAAGACCACCATCACAAACAGGTGGACTATTTGATACACAAATTATATTGTTTTTGCACTTGATTTTGCAAAGGATGAAATATAATGGATTTCTGCTATTCTTTCATTGACAGATCTAACACCGAGGGCAGATTGCCTCTTCTGATGAGCTTAAACGACATGTTCCAAGAGAGATGAACGATTTGGTCATATCAAGATGTCTGACTTCCTGGCTTGCCGCGCAGAAAGCTCTTGTTCAATTCCTTCTCTGAGTTTGAGGAGCTCTGCTCTTGACGAGTACACCCAATGGAATTCCGACAAGCTTCCAAGATGTATTTGACCTCTACGAAGGATTCAAGATTACAGATGGTATATGATGAGTGGGAGGCATTCCTCGCCGGGATGTCAAGGAACTTGTTCGTACTGACGGGAAGGACTGTTTCAGTTTCGACTTTGATCGTAAATATTGCATACATATAACAGCTTGGAATCTTTGAAGCCATGTTTCCGTATTTAGTTTTTGTACAATTGATGATGGTTTTATCATGCTGGAGCAGAGGATAAGTCTGCGTGGAGGACTGATAAAGAATTCACCAAATGTTGACTGGAATCAACCCTGTTCTCATCTACTCCAAGTAAACTACAGCTTTCTTTCTAATATTTTAAAATACCTGTTTGTTTTCTGAAGAGTGGAACTTGGAAAGGCTTCCTGACTTAGTTTTCTTTTCTCCATCTATAATAACTTGTTCTGTCTATATTTGTTTACAAGGTTCCTCAAGATGGCTGAGGTTCACAGAGTTTGTGACGACCCAGGCAGTTAAATGACGAAGGAACACTTTGGCAGAGAATCTTTGAATGAAATACTATCGACAGAAGTGGCATTCTTGGGTTCTTCAACAGACTAAATTTTGAACAAACTCTGGTTTTGTTTTATGCGTTGTTTTGTACTGGGCATTGGAAGGAAGGCTGTTCATGTTGAATCTGTGATGCTTTGAATTGCCGCTACACCGAGGAGGATCAAACCTGAAGCACCACGAGAAACGCGCGCAGGACATCCTCATTCTTGAAAATTGGCGGTTTTGAGAAACCTGGCGTTGATTGAACGTATACCATCACGACGGGGATGGTCCGGAATACCGTCGTAGGTGCCACATCGCGCCGGTGTGCGTTGAGGTTCATTAACCGTGAAACGTCTTGCCATGCGGTGACTCGACGTAATGATATATTGATGAGGTTCTTATCAGTGGTGATTGGTTGAAGCGATCGGGATCAGTTGAATATATTGGCGGGACCACGGTTGAATGCGTTGCTATGTTGGCCATTGGTTAATAACCGACGAACGATGCGTATGCGAGAATGCCGACTTTTGGATCCTCGCGCGAATGGTGATAAACCGCGTGGCGCAAACTTAAATCCTCACATCCAATGCTGTGGTGGAGTGGTGGAGAGCACAGTTTATCCATCAAAGTATACCATGATATGTCGTGTTTGCAGAAAGCTGGTTTTCAACAGTGGCACTGCTGATCATCGCAGGTACATGGTTTTTCTGCATATGAATCACAGTGAAAATGGTGGTTTTCATTTTTCATCTAACTGTCATGCTGTTCTTTCAGAGGAATGGCGGAAAAGGATTCGGATGCCCCTCATGGACTCCGCCTGGTGTTAGATGACTACCCTTATGCTGTTGATGGACTTGAGATCTGGTCAGCTATTGAGACATGGGTGGAAGACTATTGCTCATTCTACTACAAGACCGATGAGATGGTCGAAAGATTCTGCAGACTCCAGTCGTGTTGGAAGACTCAGGAAGATATGACAAGAAGGATGAGCCATGGTGTTTCAAATGCATCTGAAGAGCTGATAGACACATGCATTATCATCTGGGTTGCTTCTGCTCTCCATGCTGCGCAATTTGGGGCAGACGCCATATGCGGGTTTTCTTCCAAACGTCTCAAGCCATAAGTCGCAGATTCATGCCTGAAGAAGGCACTCCTGAGTATGAAGAGCTCAAGTCCAATCCCGAAAAGGTTTTCCTGAAAACAATCAACATGTTCTGGGCCCTTCTTAGCATCTCCCTTATTGAGATCTTGTCGGGCATTTACCGACAGTTTATCTTGAGACAAGAGACCTCACGAGTGGACTGGATGCAACACACCTTTGAAAACTTTGAAGTGGGGAGATTGGACATTGGAAAATATCATCAGAAATGGAGATGAAGTTTGAAGCGAGTTAGCCACAATGGATGATCTTACACCTTTGCTCTACCCCACAGAAGGCCAGACTTCTTGGCAAGGGAATTCCCAACGGTCTCTCATCAAATTCATCTGAATAATAACAAATGACAGTACACATAGCCCCTAAGATCGTATCTGGTATGTATGGTTTTTCTATGTTGTAGCATTCATATCCATGCTTATATCTCTGTGAAGAGACAAAATCTGATTGTTTGTTAAATGGAAGAATTTCTCACAGTGTCATTTTCTTGTTTCTAAATGGGCCTACTTAATTTTTTTTAGGCTTATATACTACTTGATCTCATTGAATCAGATCAACTTTGATTTGTATATATGTGATAATACCTGATACCTTTTTCTTTTTACATTTCATGTACCACTAAATATTTGATGCCAGTATATCTATTCTCAGATGGATTAAGTTTGATCATGTTCTATCTTGTTTCAAATAAATGTTTATGATACCAATATAGTAATCATATATATTACCAGTAGTTTTATGGCGGGGAGACCATATACTTCATTTTTAGTGATCCAACTAGTCAAACACCAATTGTTTGATAATAATTTGGATCCCATAAAAAATGGATCATTGCTCTTCAAATTGTTGATGATTCAATCAATCTTTCTTAAAGTGAAATGAGATATCTGTTAATAGGAGAGAAACGAGGAAAAAAATAAATAGTTAAACTATACAAATAACCCAACAAATGACGGTCGTCAAAAAAGGCCTAAACTCATACCGATGCGTGATAAATGCCAGTCTCTCTATTGACTGGCTGGTATGATCAAGGACTTCTTCGCGAATCATGTTATCACTTACCTTCCAATGTCCCGATCAATCTAAGCTATTTTACCTTTCAATAAACCCTTTGATTCCACTTTTGTAATGTGTGCAAATGCCGATACCAAACGATACTGTGGCCAATTTGTTTTTAATGATGGCAAGAATCGTATTATTATTGGGAAAGATGCACATGAATACTGGTATGTACTCATATATGATTATTCAAATTAATTATTACATTTGATATATAAGATAAATCATGCTGATTAAAGCCTGGTTTAAAAGCCAAGTAAACTTCTAACTATTATAGATATACTGATTAAAAATGATGACCACATGCGCCATTCATCGCTAGGTGGCTTAATATACGTATTTAAACCACGGAAAATCGGACTTTACGAGGGAAAGTGGGAATGGTAAATTTACGATCAATCAGAATTTTTAGATCTCGGATAACGAAACGGACTTAGCGTTGGAATCGTCTGCATGAAATACCAGGCTACGCGTTGAATTCGAGGCGATTAGATTCAGTTTTGGCGGCAAAGTGATGCGAGATCTTTGTGGTGATGGGTATTTGTGGCATCACGTGTCAAAATGTGGACCAGGTCGGTAAAAGCTCGAAAGTGGGTTCATAGGAGACAAATGACACCATGTGGTTGGGAGGGAATCCCAAAGTGAGTGGATAAGGATGGAAATCAGAGGCGCAGAGATTGTGACCAGGTATTTAGTGAAAGGACACGCTCTCTTATTGACTTGACCCAGGTGGGTTGGAGAGGGAGGGAAGGGAGAGAGTTTAGAGAGTCTACATTGTCTGCAGATTTTTCGACGATCGGTCCCAGTGAATCACAACGCTGGCGAGGCAAGCGAGTTGATCCCCATTGCAGTACGCTAGGTGCGGGATTGTGGAGTTGTGACTCCGGGAGGTGATTTTCTGCTGGTTCTTTGGCGCAAGGCTTTACTCTGTGTTATATTTGTTGGGAGGCCATGAGGCCGCATTAGCTGCGTTCAGACCGGGCGAAGTGAAATTTGCCAATGGTTATCATAGTCTAGAAGTATTTGTGGGTTAGGGTTTGATCACGAGCCAAAGTTTCGAGGTTTAGTGAAGCGTTTGATGTTATGAGATCGTTTGGATCGTGGTTCTGTTCTTGAAGGACGTGAGGTACCATTGGATGGTCAATTGACTGTAGTGTATGTTATGGCTTGTATAAATAACATGCAGTGTGAAGAAGAACATGTTAATGTATGCTATTGATGTAGTAACATGGGTTTTTATATGGATGTTAATTATATGTATCAGAGATTATAATTTATCTCCATGCAGCATATAATGTTTACTTAGTAGCACTCATATATACATGTACATGAAGGAAAATCTTGCTCATGCATTTCCTTCTCTGCGGGCACATCGCGTTAGAGTAAGGTGGCAGTTATCACTGGTTCCTTCTGGAATGTTGGTGGATGGAGTGATGACTGGAAAATGGACAAGTCAGATGAGGACCTCTTGAAAGATTATCATCATCATAAAGTAACAATTATATGTGATGATGAGATAAGAAAAGGTTCTGTAAAATCCCATAGTTAAATCAAAATTGGTGTGAGACCATGATATTATCAGAAAAAGTTAATAGAAGGTGTGAATACATACGTCAGTAGTGGAAAAATTCTGTTTGGTATCAGGAACCAACGGCGTGATCAGAAATTCTGGTGCCGAAAAGAAGACTTCCGATCCATGAGTTATCGCCAGATTGAGTTGGTGATGAGGTGGGGGTTGCCGAGGATTGATTACCCCATTGACATATTTGAATGTTAATGAAGCAAACAAGGCTTCAGACCGCATCGTGTCCATTTAAGTACTATGAGTCAATGGTTGTCCACACTGGAGTAATGACCTTTAAATCGGGGTGTCGTTGACTGCCGTGACGCCGAGCTCTGGTGATGTGGTTACACTGATACTCATGGCTCAGGCGAAGTCTCTCCATTTATGGGGAGCTCTGCAGGACCTGCTTTGTTCTATAAGCACAATCGATATACACAATGACCACAGGGATCTCATATTAACCATACCGGTAAAATGGCCTCTTGGACCCCTATATTCTCACTCTGGCTCTTATATCAACTCATCAATATAATCCATCACATGAGTAGCGACCCTTGATTATATTAATGCTCATAAAACATGCAACTACCTGTCATAGTTATGAGGACTGTGATATACTCTTATCTGTTGCATATATTAAAATGAGAAAGTGTGACTCAATTGAAACGTCAAAGCCACGTTCAAGGCTTATTCTGGCGACCTCAGTATGGGCGTCTGTGCTCCCATGCGCCGAAATATCTCTGACGAGGTGACTTCGTAACGATGGTGGATCGCCCTAGTGTTATCTCACTGGTATCGTCGATGTTTAAAATAACACATTAATGACATGATCCTGTGATCATCAGCGATTATCTCATATCCGTCCTCCTGACTCCTTCACACTGCTAGTACGTATGAGAACCTTAGTTTTATTTGTTGGTGGACAACCCTCCACGATGTATATGCTCCCGATTGGGCGACTCCGACGATTGATATTATGTATGGATTTACCCTCGATCTTATATCATTGAGCGTCTAAAGTGGTTGATCATTACCTTTGGTTCTCGTTGTTGTTTTGAACCTTCTAGACCTTCTCTGAAATTACCTCAGGCACTCATATATCAATTACGAGTTTGGTGCGAATTGCATGATCACCATTTATTTAGGTTCTAACATGCGATATAATGTTGCGTATATTCATAATTTAAAAATCCACTGACATGTTGTGTTTGCATTTCCATACACCCAGTTAGCTGCGGCGAACTGCGATTCATTCTTGACAATTAAACTTGATCTTTGATAACGTTATTTCACAAAATTCTTTGTGAACCTATAGAATACATTCAACCACCAAGTTACTATTGATAAATCATAAATCTTTCAAGTTCTTTTTGAACCGGGTTTTTCTGACATTCTGGGCGCCTTGCATCAATAATCATTCTGCTGGTTGTTCATGGACAACCAAACATTATTGAGCGGTCTGGATATCCACATGAGTTCTAGTCATTACCTGGTTCAAATTTGGGGCCAGGTGGCTATTCTTACTGGTACCATTCAACAAACATCAACCATTATAGCAGTGACGGTAGGGAGAAACCACTACCAGTTGTGAAACTCCTCAAATCAGTCTTGTGATCTCAAATGAACAACCTTATTCTTACTTGAAGAATTCGGCCAATTCGCTGGAAAACTGAGAAAGTTGTTTGTTATATATACAAAACGAATTTTACAGAACCTCTACAGCCGATTATTTTATGTTTTCTCCCCGGGACAAAGATGGAGATGATTGTTATTCAATTTTATATTCTTCGTTTAGAACAATTCAAATTAATGTTTGTCCTTCTTTGGTTTAATATGACACTATCTTGACCTTCGTTTTCATGCTCTCTTTGTTTGCCTTGTGGCACCTGATCTTGTTATCTGTGTGACTGTGTGGCGTAGAAAATAGTTTCTTGTTTTAGACACCAATCATATGAAAAAGTATAACTCCATTGTCTGAGTCGACCCCTAAATTTGACGTGCTAGCTAAATTTCGAGACGATTCTATAACGGTGGAAATCAGTTTTGTCGAGATCAGAATAAATTTGGGATTTTTAACGTAATTCGTTTATGTAAAATTCTGATTATAGCCATTTTCAGAATTGATTTCTTAGTTCTTACACTTGGCGCTGGCGTGTGCCAGAGATGATGATGACTAGGATATGGGCTGAGTGTCATATGATAGAACGTTTCTATATAATGTTTATAAATTGCAGAAATGTGATTGAGGAGTTTTGTGTCCATGTTCTGTATGCATTTCCAGGTGAGTAACATGAAAAAATTCTTTGAGCGTATCCTCTTGTTGAGAACTCTGTTTTGAGTCATGAAATTAGTAGTTGGACCTAGAGTTCCATAAATGGTCCGTTGTGACCTTTTGTTATTATAATATTGAGAGGATAAATCATCCGATTTTATGTAATGTGTTTTGTAATAGCCGGGACCACCGGATTGATTATGTTCATCATTTTCCCCATTCTATGCTGAAAAATAAATCTGATTGGAAGCGATGGCAAAGTATTATAATTAATTGGAAGGTCACGAGGAAGGAATGGAATAGACTCTTTCCTTGTTTAAGATTATGTGTGGGAGACCAGATTTGTGTTCTATGTGAGTTATTCATGAGAGCCTTGTGGCGCAAACAGTTTCATTTTGTGATGAGGGACTCATGTGTGAGCTAAGTCATTGCATCTGCTTGACATATAGTCATAGCCTTATGAAGGCTGAAGTAACAAGGACCATTGAAGTGCGAAGTCCCGGTGGCGAGTTCCGGGTGGCGTGTTTACAACACCACCTGCAGACGGTTCGGTGTTGGTTTGTGGCGAAGAGACCAGTTTAAGGCGAGATGCGTGGTAACACCATTTTACAGCGCGATAGAACAACGGTTGAGTTGACGATCTGATGTCAAACGGTCGAGTGATGGTTGTTGGTTTGTTATGACCTGATTGGATGTGACAGAGATCTTGAAAGAAATTTTCGTCGTAATAAGTTGTGATGAGTTTGGTGGGGTAGCGCCGGTGGTATTGAAATTGCCGTGTGGTGTTGCCAATGGGACACGAGATTGAATCAGTTCGTGCCAATGACGACGTGGCCGGGCGTCGCGGTACCGTGACGGTTCATTGCGTGTTCAACCTTCTTAACGTGGCGTGATGCGCCGACCGGGCGCCGTGCCGATGCAGCCGTATAATACTGTCGTGATGTTTTTATCGTGTCTTTGGTCGTGTTTGAGACTTTGTTAATTCGAAAAACATCAGGGTTTGGGGGCATCACGCGTGGCGCGTGAATTGAAACCAACAACTATCACGGAAGCCAGCTACCAGCCATGATGCGAGGAAACCAGGTCAATCATAATCAGTTTTTATATAGCCAAATCATTATCGATGGACCTTCTTTAGCATCACCATTAAGATTCTGTCCAGACCCGAAACGATTGAATCTGAACTCAGTTGACCTTAGAGTTTCTATTTATCCGTCGTGGTCAAATAATAATCAAACTAGATTATATAGTTTTCTATAACAATATAAAATCCATTCATAATAATATTACATATCACATTAATAATAATAAAAAATATCATAACAAATTTATCTTCTGAAATAGAAATATAATTAAATATTGTTTATTAAAGATCTTTAAACAACTAAATAAACATAAAAGATTAGTTGACATTGCTAAAATGTGATGAGATTAGTCTTACAATTTTAATTTAATCGTTTATTAGATTATTCAAGAATCTGATTGTTTTGAACATCTGAAGGCATTATATGGGTTCTAACTAATTTTGCGTAGTGTAAAAAGTAGTGAATGGGCGTTTCCGTTTAACCAGTAATTTTGTTTTCTTGGGCTAGGATCTAAATTAATATTAGAATCTTTGATGTTGTGAGTTAATTCATCTGAGATCAAACCAAATGACCTAACATACTTGTATAAACATAATAGTATATTTCATGATTGTGGTGTTAGATAATCTTTATATATCTTATGCATATTCTTGTAACTGACCTGATCTAACGTATTGCGAAATGTAGTAACAGTCAACCGTCAGTAAAATAGTCATTAAGTGTGGTGGACATATAACGTATAGTACTAATTGTTTTTGAACTTCATGAAGGATGTCCTTACATTTTGATGTAATCTCGTTAGGATCTTGTGAGACAGTTTGAGGATCTTTCCCATGAGCCACCTCATATTCTGATTCATCTCTGACACTAACATTCTATGTTTTTGTTCTTATTTAATAATTATTAATCAGTTTTGATCAGATCACACTCATGGGACACCAATGATTTTATTAATTATTCATATTAATAAATAAAATTTACAATACATTATATCATGCTGCTAGTTTCACATTTTATATAATGTAGTTGGGGAACAACTGGTGTGTTGTTTACAATGACTCAATCATTTTTAAGTCACATGGTGCCCCGTTAAATCGTACATCATATGTAATAATTACTTCATGATTTGATGATGGTTTCATTGTTTTATTTATGATAATAATTAAATGGTTTTAGAGGTTAAGAAACATCTACCTTGACATGCTAAAATAGCGGTTGAAATTGAAATCCAGCTGTGCAATTGAACATTATTTGTTAACATAATAGCCTTCAGATGGTGGATTGAGTTATCGTTAAAAGTAAAAACCTGAGGATCTTTGCATCATACTTTATAACGTTTATTATATATATATAACTTCTTTTATTTATATTTTTTAAAAGTTTTCCAACTTCATAATTCTACTAATAACAATATAATTGCCTATTAAATTTTCCAATATTGCATTTAGGTTGAATCTTTTCTTAATCTATGTGGTTATCAAGTAAGATTCATCTGGAATCACATCATTCTCAATTAGTTTATTAACAAAAGATAAATGTGACATAAAAATTAATTTTTTATTATTATTATTATTATATTTTGAAAGTTTTCCTTCTTGATTTCTATAATCTTACGTGTCTCATAGTTATACCTATTAACATATAGTTGTGACTCTTTTCTTTGGCTTTTGAAAACCTTCCGTGAATTATCAGGCGAATCACAAGTCTATTTAACATTCTCTTGGTTTATAGACAAAGGTTTATTATTGTTTGGACTATATTATGGCTTTGAGGGCTTTGAAATTAGAGAAAGGAGCTGTGTGGAACAATAGAGGTTGTTTTGAAATTACCATACAGTTATCTACTTACCTGAGAAGCGGGCTTCTTGAAGCAGAGGAAATTCAAGATTGTCTATTAAGTGTTGATCAAGATATTGATCTGATTTGTGATAAATATGATTCTGACCAGATTTATAGGTTGTAACATTCATATCATTATATATTGGAAGACAAATAAAGTTTGTTCTTCAAAAGTTGGAAAACTATAGTGAACAATATAGTAATGTAGATATGACAGTGTGTGTATGATCATAAAAATTAATTATTTTATGTTATTTTATTTGATATCATAAAATATCTGAGGCGATCAGTTCAGTCAAAATAATATTGTTTGTTATAAATGAAACGAGAAAGCAGAGATATAGAAGAACGGGGAGGAGATTCTTTATTATTACATGTGATTGACTCATCAGAGGCCCATATTTGGTTTATACATGAGCCCCGTGTGATATGCCAAATCATTCTTCCCGTTTATGACCTGTTGGTGCTATGTATGATTGTGATTTATGGACATCCGTAAATGTTGCTGTCTGCCGCGGATCTCCGTGATCTTGCCTGGTCCGTATGCGGAAAACCCGTTGGACCAAAGCGTGGTGAAGGAAAAAAATTGATTCCATTGCTCTCTCTTTCAGCGTCTTTTCCGTCTCTGATGCCAGCGTTCCATTGCTGCGCGAACAGCCGCACCGATGTTGCGATCGTTATCTTCGTAATAATTATTCACGGAGTTCTGGATCCGATACGTAACCATTATTCGTTGTCTTCAGTTCATCGATTATGGTGAATCATTCTCGCCGCCCGCCAGATATTATCGCCGAATTGTTGTCTTGCCCTCGATCAAAACCTTGTGATTAACGGTGGACGAGGCGGTGGAAGGAAAAAGTGATCCAGCATCTTATTCGCCTCCCCACGTGGCCGCATGTTATCGTTATGTTTAACTTTCAATTTGAAGATCTTTGTTTGTGGCATTCCGCTTATTGATTGAATATTTATGCGGCGATTTATTAAATCAAATCTGCGAATTATCAAGACTGGACCTTATTTGTTTGCACATCAATTTCTGATCTTTTGTTCATGATGTGAAGATTTTGTGATATTATGCGTTGATCCATACCTAATATATATCAATTTTGATTTGTAATACATGCGTATTTGTCTTTATATAATCTTGTTGATTGTTCTAATAAAATAATCTATGATTCTAAAATATATGTTGTATCATGGATCTGAACTGACACATTCCTACCCCAGCTATTATTATAGTATTCTGATGATTAAAGAGGAAGTTGGCTATATGTTTTGTTTATTGATCATCAGGATATTATGGTATTCCATATAGTGATATATATCTGTTTAGTAATTAGAACTTTGTGGGGATGAAACCTCTGCATCATGTAGTGATTGTGGTTGTTCCTTTAGAATAAATAAATCTATCTCATATTACAGAACATCTAAACATGTGTTTGGATTCTGATCATTTTAATTGGGCAAAGTTCTGTCTTTAATATGTTAATATGGTTGAGTATAATTGCAAGGTCATTTCATTGCAATTACGTGATACCAGTATAGAACGAATGGCATTTCTTTATGGCAGATGAATGCTGGTGCTTTAGTGACCTAACAACCAGGGAACAGGGTGTGATTTATCCATATAAAAGCGCTTGAGGACTTTTACGTATATGATGATTGATGAATCAATACACCCGTTCAAACAATACAGTCCTAAGACCAGGGAGTGATATCCATTTTTCGATATCTAATCTGAATTCCTTCTTTAAATGGTTGGTTGTTTTATAGACTCTTCGAGTGATAATTTACAAATCATCTATATATCTGACTATTTCCGTCATTTCCGTTTTCTTGTTGAAAACACATGAACAAATTGAATTATTCACCTCTTCTTTGAGTAAATACTAGCTTAGCGATTATACCACATTCGACCCGGTATTTTAATCCATATAAAGATCTTTGCAACTTGATTGAATACATGCTCGTGGTTTTGAATTCATTACTTGAGTAATGGAATCCTTGAGGATTTTCATATATACATTAGCATCTAGAGATCCATATAATATGTTGACCATGTGAATATCGGTCGCCAGACTACCAGTTATCAAATATCGAATGTGATTACGTCCATTACGGAAGAATATGTCTCCTCATAGTTAATTCAGGTCTTTGTGAAAACCCGGAGTCACAAGGCGTGCTGCTGCCTTATTGTTTGCTCATTTCGCTGCAAGACCATCAGTCATCCACTTGGTTGTATGTCCCCTTTAGGTGTTTGACTATTTTTGGTCAAATCTGGTTAGTGGTGATCATAGTATGTTTTGATTAGCTGGCACCATTTAACCAATGCTGATGTCGACATTCATTCCATTCGCGTCTTGATCTTCATCATTTCTTATGATGTCCATAGTATGGAAAGAAAAAGCATCATTTATGTGGGTAGTATTCGATCGCTGTTTGCTATAATATCTGATGATGAATCTCTGCGTTGTATTTGGTATCTTAAGGAATGTTCTTTGTTGGTGTCTGGGGGCTGTGTTATGTGCCAGAACGCGGTTATGCTCTTGGTCATAGATATAACACTTTTCCTTTTCACAGGAATTGTCTTTTGACAATGGTCTTCCCACGTTTAATGCGATGGCTTAGGTTTTATTGTCATCTTTGCTTTGTAATTTTCCTAATGGGATTTCAATCCTCATTTGGGATATTTGCGGCCAAGGGATATGTGATTTTGTATCTTTTGTTGGATCGTAAAGCATGGGCAGATGGTGCAAGACCTTGTAAATAGTGCTTTACGAACTAGTTCAGATTGCTATCTGGGGATCAGGTGAAATAAAGATGACTCATTCCATGCCTTCTGGTCGAGATTTCTTTGTACGGGGATCAGGTGAGATAAAAGATGACTCATTCCATGTAATTTCGCCATTCTTGGAATTGGCTTATCTCTCCCTCTAATGTGGGAAAGATTTTCCATCAAAGTGACAATCCACAAATCGACGATAAAGCTTCCCCGAAGAGCTGGATATAATTTACTATAATAGATGCAATTGAAAGCCTGACATAAATACAAGGCGAAGATTGAGAGGACCTAACTTAGGTCGATGTGTGCAGGGCAATAGAGACATAAGCGACAACAAAAAGTACGCGTCACGAAATATTAGGTTGATAACCTTTAGCAAGTTGTAATGGTGATAAATCATGATTGGCTGTAGGACGAAGGAAAATTAAATATGCGGCATGTGTAGCATGTCCCGTCAGATAAAGGCAATTTGGTTTTCCAAAAGTAATGGTCCACAGCAATCAATTGCGGATGTTTGATAAAAGATTCAACCAGCCCCATTTGAACATCTATACCGATGGAACATACAACAATCAGGAATGCTTGGGATGAAATTACATTATCAAGAACAGTTGTCTTGATAGGGTGATCGAGGAGTGTGTTATGAGTCGAATTATTGGGCCAATAATCTAGCGAGACAACGTTTCTGAAATAAAATACATAAGACCATCAGTGGAGCGCATCAATTAAAACCATAAAATAACGAAAAGGATTTGGTGGGTAAATAGGCCCACAAATATCCCTTGTTCGCGTTACAGAAAAGCGGGGGATTCAAATGCCAACCTTTGTAAAAGATGGTCTAATAATTAATTTGCAGACAGCGGCTGAAATGCGAGATAAAGGGGCAAGTCGTTCATTAAGTAAAAAATGCATTGGAGTCATTGAACTTGGTTCGCAGCATAAATTCAAATGATCTAATAGTTGTCTGATATAACCCATAAGATAAAGAATGCAATTGTTCCAAGATACATTTTGCCCGAAATAATAGAAGAATATGGTAAATACTCATTGTCATCATGATTCATAGTTCCAATATGATATCCATTTAATAAATATCTTTGGCTGATAAATTTCTACTAGATTTATTAGAATAAAGAGCATCTTCAATTTGGAATATAGTGCCTTTTGGTAGAATAATGGTGGCTCTTCCGGAGCCTTTAATTAGGTCAACAGGACCTAAGATAGTATGAACATTGGATTGAGCTAATGTGAAGTTTGAAAAATATTTCTTATCGCCAAGATCGTGTGGAGTTGTGGCAGGTCGACAAGACATGCATCACCTTGAATGGCATATAATTGATCAATTTTGAGGAGAGATCCATATATCTTTAAATAAAAGCGAAATTTAAATGAAAATCAAAGTTGGCATTATAGATAAGCGTATTGAAAAGCGTATGAAGAAAACAACATAGAAAAATAACAGGATAATCCTTATGTCTCAATCACCTTTGCCATCCCAATCAAATGGTGATTTTTCCTTGGATCTTGAAAAATCGTAAACCTCACAAAATGTTTTTAAAGGTATTTTCCATATTCATCAAAAAGGATCATGGGATCATGATGTCTCCGTTAATAAAATTTGTTTCAATTTGCTTGTCTTTTCATTTCATGGAGGCCCGATAAAGGTCAACCAAATGCTTGGTTGTACGACAGGTACGAGACCAGTGACCTTTCATTCCACATCTATAACATTCAGTCTCATAAACCTTTTATTTATGTGGCCTGTGCCTTTCGGATAAGATTTTTACGAGCGGTTCAACCTGGACTGTTTGGTATTGTTAACAGAAGCTACGTCCGGAAGGATCAATGGATCCTTAATAGTTAGATATTCACTTTTAGAGACCTCCGTGTAACAATTGGCCAGAGAATATTAAGGCCTTGGCGATCTGGGATGCGGTATTTCCTCCTTTGATTATGTTTCCAAGATTCGCAGTCAAATTGGATTTCGGCATCCAGATCCAGGTAAATAATTCTTTGAAATATCCGAGCGTGGTCGAGTTTGGTGATATTGGGCGTTTTTATGTTATAAAATATCAAACGACGAACATTCCGAGACATGGAAGCCGGGCTGTTTTAGAAAAATAATTCTTCTTAAATCTTCCGTATCGAGCTGAATGGCTAAACGTAGGCTTGGGTTGGTTTTACAATGGGTTAAGCTTCGGGCTTTTAACTTTCGAGAAGTGGAAGTCTGAAAATAAATTTCAAAAACAAAAAATTTCAATTATGAAATTGAAATGTCACGCTTTTCTTTTGTTTTTATGATTTTGTAATATCGTCGAGGAGTCTGAGTTCCACGAATTTGGAAGCACTACTGACTTTGTGATTATTTGGGCTATCGTGCTGATAACGTGTTATAAAATAGAAGAACAAGAGAGCGAGAGATATAGAAGAAGCAGGGGAGAGATTTCTTCTTCCTTCATGTGTATTGTGACTCATACAAAGACTCCCTATTTATAGGGTTTAATACATGAATACATTAATGTGTATATAAATATGTAACCTACACATTTGTAACCTACACATTCAATGTACCTATTAATATCGAGATTAATGGAGAGTTTATGGACATCCATAATATTGCTCATAATAATTATAACAAGTTTTTTGAGAATAAATGAAGGATAATTTTTAAAATAAATATTATAACATTAAATATTAATAAATCACAATTAACTAAATTATGAAATGATTTTCTTAAATTAAGCAAATTAAAATGCAGGATTTTCAGAGTAAAATTTTATATTATAAATGTGCAAAACAAAAACATGGCGATGTTTATGGTATTAATAAGGTAATAAAATAAAATTTTACATTAAACATTAATAATTGTAATAAATAAATAATCGTTTTTTATAAATTGAAAGTAAATTGGAAGGGTATTTTTAAACAAAAATTGAAAAAGCAAGTTAAAGAGATTGGAATTTTAAATATAAGTATTTTATAATGCTTTTTTAATAAGTATTTATAATAATTAGTATTAATATGATGATGTTTATGGTATTAATATAGTAATAACATAAATTTAATAAAATATTTATGCCTTCTTTCTCTTGTCTTGTACCAGAAGAGGCGAGAGGGATAAAATTGAGTCATGATTTAAATTTAGTTTTGGAGTGTGTTTGGATATAAACCCTCCCTTACTTCGTTTTATTTGGCAAAAACAAACAAATAGAGAACGAGGATCAAAAGCAGTACTATAATTTTTGTTAAGAATAATTTTACATTTCTAAAAACACAAAGCGTAATCACATAGCTCTAGACAAGATTAAGAGAACTAGAAAATTGAATGATTATATATTTAGGAAATTGGTGGATTTGAGACATAATTCACAATTAATCTTTACAGAACACATCCATACTTTGAAATGGTGAGCTTGATTTGTATCTCTAAACAATCACTCCGGTAACCTTGGACTAATCTTCACGGGAGTGGCAGTCTAAGCAAACACGAAGATTCTTCGTAATCCTGATCGGCATCCACTGAACCGGTGTTAATCCCGGTTACAAGCGTGGTTTGCAATCCGTCACTGTGACCACACACCCATTGCCCTCGTTCTTCATTTACATCATGAAGAACACGATATCAGTACATATCCCGACTTCTTCCATTAGTCTTTTCCAAACTTGCCTCGGTTGGTGCGAAACTCGTTCCTCCCACCATGACAAAAGTATGGATTTTGCTCTTGATGACATGAAGCCCGGTACATCCGACCTCTTCTTGTTCCATCTTCTTTCCCACTAACTAGTGCGATGGCAGAGCACGGGCGGGTAATATCATTCGTAGAGTGTTACCACGAAGCTGAACTATTCCCTTCCACATTATCACAAAGCCTCCATTGCCTCAGGCAACATGGCCCAAACCTCCGATCAACAAGTTCGAATCTACAACATTCCTTTGAGGCATTTCATGAACACCGGATTGCCACCTCGAACACCCGTACTCGCGCTGCCATTGAAACAGCGCATTGTTCACCACGATCAGATCTCGGCGACTTTCACAACTTGGGCATGAACATCTGCGGTCGCAAATCACAGAGATCGAACAAGCCTTCAGCATCATAAGCGCAAATTGCATCTTGCGCGTGAAGCATGCATGTGGATGATTTGGTAATTAATCATGAAATTATGTGATTTGACCAATCTTGTGTAGATATAGAAACAATTTGTGTGGTAATCACAAATTGATAGTTGACCAATCTTGTATAGATATGAAAGCATCCCGGCGAAACCCACCGCCGGGCGCGTTTGTCCAATTCACACCCTCGAGCCTTGGTGAAGGTTTGAAGTGTGAAGCGACAATGCACCTAACATAGCCCCAGATTTTGTCGATTACCAATCACATATTCAGAGTAAATACGCAACCTTAAATTCATAAATTCTCCAATTGAGAATTTCATGCCGATAAAATTGTAAATGTTAAATCTCAATTATGCATGTCATATAAGTTATTTAGTAACAATATTTGAGATCTCTCAATTCCAACTTTGTACTAATATAAAAGGAATGTTCATCCAAGTGACTTTCTCAATTAACTTTCAAAACCCAACATTCACATAAACATGAACTTATAGGTTCAACATGATCCATATAGTTCTAGATAGTCTGTTGATAAGAATAAAACTATTATGCTCTCGCGGAAACTAAAAATTTTTGAAAATATGTCAATGAATGAGGTGAGCTCAAAGCCCGATAAAATACTAATACGGTTCAATTGGATAAAAGTTTTCAATCATATAGCAATAGAATGTTTTCATCAAACTTTTTGTTAAAAATAAGTTTAATTTATTAACAAAATATACTTCAAAACATTCTCGTATCAATTTCAAATCGGTTTCGTATCAAATGTGATTCAAACAATTTCATATCAAATTCGGTCAAACACTTTCATATCAAAATCAGAAATCAGCCAATTTCAGAAATATATTTTTCTCTGGTCATCAAATATCAAATGGTGCCCAGTTATGTAGGACTTCAAATGGAGTGCATTGTAGCAAAATTAATTCCTTGCAGGTGGGCCAGACGAAGCCTCGCCGTAGTAACCTACAGCAAACCCACCCCAAATTGGGGTTGAATCAATTACATTCCCGCGAAAATGTAAAGATATGTATATCCCGTTGATAAAGGGCGAATAGTGTCGACTATTATATCCGGGTTGACAAAGGGCCAAATAGTGTATCAGCCCAATATTAAGATTGTGGGGTAAAATTCAACCATAGTCAAAATATTAATTAAAGATTAAAGTGCATTTCATCATATCTCCATTTTCTTTGTGACAAACAATCTCAAAAAATCTGATCATCACAAACTAACTGTTGTGTGAATAGTCAATAAATAACAAGTAAACTTTTCATAAACAGATTATATATATTGAAACAAATAGTTTTTATCATCATGAAGTAAAAAACAAACAAATTTTTCATCATTAATATCCTTACTCGTACATATATATAAAAATAATAAATTTTAGAAAGGCGTATTAGAATCCCTTACTATACATATATATAAATAAATTACTGAAAAGGTATGACCAGTCACCTCGGTATAAAAGCTTTGAAAGGCTAATCCGAAGAATTTCCTCAATGAAATATTTCTCCTAAGATAATAAGGAAGAAACCTGTCAATATATTTATTCTTAAAACTTTCCTAATTTGATATTCTTAACAATTATATTATTTTGTTCACCTCAAACATAATGACAAGCAGTTAAATAGTAATATTTGATTAGTGGTTTTCAATTTATAAAGCTCTTGTTCGGATCTTATTTTAATAATTTATTTATTTTTTATTCTCTTAATCAGAACTAATCTTACTAGAAAAGAAATAATATTAATAATATTTAAAATTATCATTATTACTATTACACATCTTTTTAACAATTATCATGTGACAACAGTGTGTGTGGATCTTATTTCCTATAATTGTTAAATAATTAATCATATTCCTTATCAAATAAATTCTCAATCCTTAATAAATATTTGCCCCTTAATACATATATATTTGTCTTATCAAATACATATAATTCATACAAAATTCAGCCTCAATTTATCTGTTGTTTATCATTATTTTCTTTCAAAGTATCCTTAAATACTTTTCATTCTTATACTCAAAGCAATTCAATATGACACAACCAATTCTTATTTTATTTCTTTTTTTTTTTAAGAAGCAGTGAAATCTAAAATCAAACATGGTTCAATCGCTGAAAAATTAAAGAATCACTACATCAAAGAATCTGAAGAAAACAAAATAAGTCCTTTGAAAATTTGTTCTTCAAACCCTAGATCAGCAATCGTCCTGCGGAATTACGCATTCGAGGAGAAATTGAAGAATAGAAATGATTTTCTTTTCTTACTCAATTTATACCTAAGGTATCTATTAGGAAATTACCTTTACCTCTTGTTCAATTAGTGATCATTACCATTAGATTACCACATTATTGTTTATCCATAATCCTTTTATTTAAAGTAATTAATTAATTACTAATTGAATTACCATTATTATTTTCTTGATTTACCGTTATTATTTTCATAACGTCCTTTCATTAAAGTAATTAATTAATTACTAATTGAATACCATTATTGTTTTCTTGAATTACCATTATTGTTTTCTTGAATTACCGTGTGTTTCATAATATCTTTCATTAAAGTATTCTGCATTATTATAATTGATTCTATTATTCTTTTATAACATATATAAAATTCTTTTGTCATTATTATTTTTTATTAACTTATACCTACTTGTTCTGTCATTTGTGACTTACAACTTATACCATACAAGTTCACGAATTGTTATAGAAACAATTTGTTTTTCCTTTTAGGACCTAGTGCAGGATGTAATTGTATCTATATATTGTACCTCATTTTAGAGAAAAATATATCTATTTAGAAATATAGAAGCTCTGTTAGCGTGTGATCAGTGAAGTGATCCCAAAGTCTAAAGAAACAATGTATAATCTTTTCATAAAACCAGCCTGCAATAAAGGCTGCTTGTGAGTTGGTGGTGGGACTTCTCAAAGCTGCAAGGTGCTAGGAAAGATGACATGTTGGAAAAAATAGCCATGCCCTCTGCAGTGGCCATCAGTGTGTGTTAAAAAGCATCTTGTATTTTCTACAACCACAGAATGAGGCAGTTAGTGATCTGAGTTTGTCGATCACACATGGCGTGGGACTCGATCCCGGATAAAAATATGTTCTCCGCTTAACTCTCGATCAGTTATTTCCACGCTGTTGGTGGCACCTCTCTGTGCGGGAAGGATGCGATCTTGTCTAATACTCTCACATTGAATCTTGTCCTTGTTATTCCATCTCTTACAATAACCTTTTGTCTATTAGCGAATTACTTGACTCTCGCTTATCTTATGGCTTTTGGCCTCATTTGTGTCTTCAGAGACATTCTAGCAGGAGATTGGATTTATGGTGTTAGGCAGACTGACTTTTGCCATAGTTTGCGAAGTGAGAGATCGAAAATCGTGGAACAAATCAAACTATGATAGAAGACAAGGCTCGAGCAACTATGGATTTATGTACTAGTAGATTAGGACATCTTTCTTTTGGTTATGTTAAATTTGATACAACTTTTTGAGGATTGAATGATAGGAATTTCATTGTGACACTTATCTGAATGCTAGTACGTGTTCTTATTCACCAAGTGGAGCCAAAGTTGTTCTACAAAAGTTCTTAAAATACAATGCGAAAGATCTTCCATGAAAGGTTCCCTTTATATCCCCGGAGCTTGTTACTGACATTTATTGATGAATACTGAATGACAGGTGTCCACGTAAAAAAGTGATGTGTCTAGCATTCCAAAATTTTCACAAAATGACTCACACCCGATTATGTGAATTAGTGTTTGGAAGTCGACAATGCTGAGTTTATAGATGCCTCTCTGGGAATTTGCAGAAGATATAGATTAATTATTGGACCTCATGCACCTATATCCCACAAATAAAATGGTTATGGAGAAAGAATGATAACTTTCAGAGTGATGTGCCTCTCTTGGCCATGAACATACCTCGATTTATTAAATTGAAAGTATGAAGTCTTGCCTCGTCATCAACTTGAACACCTTCTCAAGTAATAGACTCCAAACTCCTCGAGTGCGATCCTTGCTTCGATTTGTCTTGAATCTTAAACCCTGGGTTTGATTATATGTTATAGTTCACGTCACAAATAAGAAATAAACGATCATGCCAGCTTGATGTGTTTTTGTTGGCTACTCTTTGGCAGATTTCAAAGGATATAGGTGCTATGATCCCTGAGCAGAAACTACATGTGACTCACAGATGCCTCTTTCAGGGGTAGAGGCCTTATTACTAAAGGAAGTCTCTAAAGTTCTCTTAGGGGGAGAGCTCAAGTGAAGAATGGTGGAGGTGGTGAGTTTATTAGGTTAGGAGATGTTCATGAAATGGTGGGAATTGATGAGTTTATTGAGTTGGAAAAGGTGAATGAACATTTTAAGCATGTTGTGCGACAAAGTTTGTGATCCGATCATGGCGGTGAATCTTGACCTCAGTTGCCATTAACGATGCGAAGAATCAGCGGAATGTTCGCCACGCCAGTATAAATGGCAGATCACTGTGTTTGGAGGTCTAATGACATATGTTCGCAAGAAAATCTGACTCCTATATCCCGCAGATTGAATAAGGGAGTTCGAAAACGATGAACACGATCTGAAGCGAGACACTCCCGATTAACAACTATCATCTCATAGGTTGGCCCGAATCGTATGCATTTCTTGTTAATGGGTGTACGATTTCTATTCTCAATGTTATGCAGATGTGATGATCCAAATGAAAGCGATGACGAAAGATGAAGCTCTCGAAAATTCGCAGATTTCTTTGCTAAGGAATGAAGCGATTGGATGCGGATGGGTGTTGCGGTGAAACTCAAACGGATAGGTATTGATAGATATAAAGCCCGACTAGTTCGCGGGGAATGCTGCGCAGGTATGGGATGAACTACCAGATGTTTGCTAAGTGGCTAAGATCAATACAATTGCATTCTTATATCTATAAGCGACAAATGAAGGCGGCCTCATGACAATTTGATGTTAAAAATGCTTTGTGTGAGTGGAAGAAAGAGGTCTATATGGAGCTACCACTCGAAGTTAAAAATGGTTCTTCATGTAAAGGTGAAATCTGTAAATTAAAAAAGTCATTGTATGGGTTGAAACAGTCACCTAGAGCATGGTTTGGGAGATTCTCGACTACAATGAAGGAGTTCGTCTATAAGTAAAGTAACTTTCGAATCACACTTTTGTTTCTGTTGCAAAGCAAAAATGTGACTTTAATTGTGTGTGATGTGAATCTTGTGGGAGATGACCAGTACGAAATAGAAAACACAGGAGTATTGCTTCTGGGTGAAATGAAGGATCTCGGGCAACAAATATTTTTTGGGGTGAGGTAGCAAGATCAGCTTATGGAGTCTTGCTCACGGCGAAATATGTGTTAGATCTTCTAGCGAAGAATGCTTGATTGCAAACCAAAGAGGAGACGCCATGGAAATGAATCATAAGCTCGAAATCCTCCCAGATCAAGCCCCAACAGACAAGGGTCGTTATCAATGATTAGTTGGAAGATTAATCTACTTATCACACACAAGGCCAGATATATCATATGTGAGCGCTAGGAGCGTCGTGCATGCACCGAAAGTGAAGAACATATGGAAGCAAATATCGGATTCTTAAGATATTTAAAGAGTGCTCTATAGAAAAAGGTTTGTTGTTCTCAAAAAAATGGTATCCTTAACATTGAAGGATACATGCATTCTCGATTGGGCAGGTGATCAAAACAACCAGAAGGTCCACATCGGGTTACTTTACTTTTGTGGAAGGTAATCTTGTCACTTGAAAAAGCAAGAAGGTAAGGTAGTAGCAAGACTGGTGCCGAAGCCGAATTTCGAGGTATGGTCACGTGTATGTTAATTATGGATAAGGAATATACCGAGGGACTTGGGGGATTGAATATGCTACACCTATGAATCTCTATTGTGATAAATAAGGCAGCCATTCAAATCTGCACAAAACTCGTTCATGATCGCACTAAACATGTTGAAGTTGATCGTCATTTCATCAAGGAGAACCTCGATGAAAAGATTATACAATTCCCATTTATTCAATCCGAGAGTCAGTTGGTTGATATTCTCACAAAGGCAGTTTCAGGGAAGGTGTTTCATGGTATAATTGACAAGTTGGGCATGATAGACATCTATGCACCAACTTGAGGGGAGTGTCTCGCATGAGTCGTACACACATACGATTCACATCCTAGAAATTAGCATAGTTGACCAATCTTGTATATAGATATAGAAACAATTTGTTTTTTCCTTTTTAGGACCTAATTTTTAGGATGTAATTGCATCTATATATTGCCTCCGGCTTTAGAGAATGGGTACATATCTCTTTGAAATCTTTCCAGTAAACTCTATTGCTCGACACCACCCAATCGACTCAAACCGGCACACCATCTCATAATAGAGAAACATGGCTTCTTTCGGGTACCCATTTCTTGAGTACCCAATTCCCATGGCCACCCAAACCGACTCCGGCAAACCCACATCCTCCCCGCCATCCTCAAAAACACTACGAGCCTCGGGTCTACTCTCCACAAACCGAGAAGAGAGTGATGAGCTTGTTTTTCAACTGGGTTGCCGAGAAGATCTTAATTGACCTAGCTCAGAAAGAAGGCTTAGCGTAGAGTCTTTGGCCATGCTCTAGGCCTTTCTAGAGATATGAGTGTAGAAAGAGGTGTGGCGCAGCTCCTACAGGCCCCAGTATGGTAGAAATGAGATTTCGACTGATGATTCGATTAGACGAAGAGTCAACTCAGCTTACCTGATTTGAAAGGGATTTGAGAGTTGGAATTGTGAGTCTGCGTTTGTGGGGTGGTTGGGGCCATGCGTTTATGTTAGTTGAAACAGCAGAAGTTAGCTGACGAGAAATGGCGGTATCCCCATTCTCCTCATTCCAGACTTGTGAATGAGCTTGTGGTTGGTGTCTTATAATTAGGATTTTTTTTTTTAAAAAAAAATGTAAAAATTAATTTGTAATTTGTAAAAAAATATTTTTAATTTTCTTTTTAATATTTTGAAATATATTCTGAAAATTAGTTTTATATTTAATATTTTATTTTTAATTAATGTTTATGTTTATATGCTTATTTTTTTGAAAAAATTTAAAAAATAAATAATTTAATTTTTCCTTGGTTATAACCGATTAAAGTCATGTTTCTTTATTATTTTACAACAAAAAAGCAAAAGATTTGAGTTTATTTTTCAATGGAATATTTTAGTTATTTTCTAATTGTATTTTTAAGTCATAGTTGTTTTTAAAAACAATTGATAAAGATAAACATTAAAATATTGATAACAAAATACTAAATATATTTAAATTTTATTTTAAAATAGAAAAATATAGAAATGTGATGCATAATTATGACAATTATTGCATAAAAAATATAAAATACTTTAATTTAATTGGGAGTTTTATTATACAAAATATAAGAAAACTATTTTTTAAAACATATTTCAAGAACATCCCAATCAACTAAGTAATTATTTTTTTAAAAAATTTGAACAATTATTACTTAATATTTTATAAAATAAAGTCTATTTGAAAATACAAAATATTTGTTCGATAGAATTATTTTTAAAATAAATTCTTAAATAAGCAAGTACAAATAGTAGCAAATAATAAAATATGTTATCTGAAAAATTAGCAATATATTAATAAAAGTATAGAAACAAAATCGCTAAAAACTATAAATGATGAAACAACATCAAAGTTAATAGTATAATGATTTGGTTTAAAGCCTATACATGTGATAATTGAGCCTATACATTTGATATTACTATTGTGACTATAATACCTATGATTTCAGTTTTGTAACATATGTAACGTTGCACCACGATGACAAATAAATACCGCACCAAGATGACAACAAACAAACACTATATCAAGACAATGACAATCACACACACAACACACCAAGACAAGGACTAAAACACGAAAAAATAAATAAAAACCTAGATCTTGTGAAATAATTACTCTATTGAAGGATAAAATATTGAAAGGTATATACTACAAAAATTCCGTCAGTAATTAAATTTACCTACGGAAAATTCTGTAGGTATTATAAAAATTATGTCGTAAGAATTAAATTTACTCTACCGAATGCACCGAATGTAACTATATTTCACAATCAAGGTGGCGTAGGTAAATAAATTACCAACGGAAAATCAATCCGTAGGTAAATTACCTACGGAAATTCCGTCGGTAAATTGTGGAAAAGTTGAGGGAAATCTACAAAGTGGGGGATGAAATACTGACAAAATTCCGTAAGTAATATGTCGGTAATTTACCTACGACAAGTCAGTTGGTATTTTGTTGGTGAGTTTGTAGGTAATCCGTCGGTAATTGGCAACCACTTTTATAGGCATTCCGTCGGTATTCTATCGGTAATTTGCTACGAATATACTTTGTAGATATTTTGTTGGTGATTTTGTAGGTAATCCGTCAGTAATTGACAACCACTTTTATAGGCATTCCGTCAGTATTATGTCGATAATTAACTACGAATTTTGTTGGTGATTTTGTGGGTAATTCGTCGGTAATTGATGACCACTTTTGTAGGTATTCCGTCGATAAATTGTTGGTCATTTAGCTACGGAAGTCCTTTGTCGGTGTTTAGTCAGTGATTTTGTAGGTAATCCGTCGATAATTGATAGTTATTATTCACCACTTCTATAGGTATGTTGTCGATAAATTGTAGGTAAATATAAAAATATATTTATATTTTTACTACTATAATTTGGCTCTTAAAACCTAATTAAAACACATTTTATGATTCTCATAAAAGCAAATTTATATATAACAATCATGCTTAATAATATAACACTGACATATCCCAATAACAAAAAAAAAGAACAATATTCTTGAATAGGTCAAATGTATTAAAAAAAAGTACCTAAATATTTCGAAAGTATTAAACAAAGTACCTAAATAGTTAAAAAGTATTAAAGCTACATAAAAAAGTACTTAAACAATTTACTATTGTGGAGATAAATTAACATTATCAGAGGTGTGATCATCGCTAGATGTCTGATGCTCATTACCATGATCATGAGAAGGTTGATTATATGGTACTAGTACTTGTCCACCTTTAGACATTTCATCCAAACGCCTTAACAATAGTTGTGTCGTCTCTCGCAGATCTCATATCATTAAATCTTGATCATTAATCATGTGTTGTAGTTGCTGAATTACCTCTGCGTTTTGTTGAGAAACATCAAATGTTGATGTGGAAGAAGAGGTAGAGCCAAAATCATAATATTGTGTAGCCTATGAGCCAAGCCCATAAACCCAACCTTTTTGTTGTCCACCCACAACATCTAGAAACATATTATTTTCATCTATTGTTTCATTGTTTTGTGTTAGTTGCTCTCGCTTAGCCTCAATAACATCCTGCAAATACATAAACATATTCAATTGTAGCTATCAACTAAATGAAAGATAAGACATAATATGTCAAGTGATAGAATAATTTACATTAACATCTTTGGATTTTTCATTAATGAAAGTCTTGCCATCGCCATTTTTTGTATGTGTGTGAACAAACAACTCCGGAGCAGTTGGTGGTCGACCTAGTTTTCTACCCTACACATGTAGAGACAATTCAATTACTAAGAACTAAAGATAATTGCAAAAAGAAAATAAGCATAACTAATTCACAAACCAAAAAGAAGGTAAAAATCTACTTAATTAAATAAATAATAATAAAAGATTACTAGTCATTTCCCATGCTCATAATGGGTAGCAAGTGTTCTCCCGGTGTGAGTTGATGGTGCCCATCACCGGGTCTTGGACTTCGCTTTTAGAGTTTTGATCACAACCTTTTGACCTTGGGGGTATTCCATTTTGTTTCCAATTCCTCCAACTAGCTCCGCACACAAAATCTAAATTTCTTTCCTTCTATCTTTATATCGACATCATGTCTCAGATCTACTTGCTTTGAGCAAACACGATGGCTTCTCCCCCTCCTCTCTTCCGCTAGCATTAAGGCCTCATCCCAAATACATTGCTTCTACAAGAATATATATTAGTTGCACGTTAAGCACTTCCAAAAATAGCTTTGACATGAAGATAAAATTAAAATTTTTATTAAATTGCATTAAGTAAATTGGATTAATTTCATACCGTAAGTTCCTCATAATAGAAATCCTTAGTTTCCCCATAAACAGACTTCCAATTGATCCCTTCCTTGTTTATCTTTTCCTCAAAAATCTTCCTAATCTTGAGAGAAGATGGTCCAAATCGTTCCAAACTACGAACCATAATTGAACATAAACAAAGAAGGAATAAAAAAAAAAAAAAAGATAGCAAGAAGGTGAAACCATTGTAATAGAAAAATGATCAAAACAAGGACTACATGAACAAATGCATTACATGTGAGCTATAAAATAATTACAAGCTCATTTTTTTGGTCCACTAGAGGTGCAAGTACCCATTTAAATACAAAAATTCTTAATATAAATTTCAAATAGAATATAAAAATTTCCCTATTTAACTTGCTGACATACAGAGTCACATTCTTAAAATTTTCCTTATTTCCCTATTATTATGTTATGTAGTAAGTACTTGTAAAGGGCTGAAAAAATCATAACTTTTATGGTGCCTCTCTCAAAGCATTACAATACATTAAAAGTATTATATTATTATATTATATTATTATGTTATATATTATTATATTATTATTATATTATATTATTATTATTATATATTTATTGAATTATGATTCATTGAGAATAGTGACAATTTAGAGATAAATAACATATTGACTGGCCAGTGGTATTTGATCTCTAAAATATATTAGTGAAGCTGGCCTTGTTGGAGAATAAAAGGGAAAAATCAGAATGTAAGTTACTTTCAAATTGTTGCGTAGGTAGACACATAATCGATATTAAGATGTCGTAGAATCTGATAGGCACAGAATGTACTGGTGAAGGAGCTGCAGACTATGAATTTGAAGTAGAAGGTGTTGTTGATGAATTTGTACGTTGAGCACTTGTAGCTACTGCTTGTAAACCTGAATGTAGAGAAGTGGAAGGTGCTGCTATAGTAGCAACTCGAGGTGTTGGTGGCAAACTTGTATTTGGAGCAACTGGAGGTGGAACTGATGTCTGCGTATGTGTAGAACCAATTGGAGATGGTGAAGATGATTGTATAGTCCTTTGTCTAGTAATGTCCTGGGATTTCTTCGTAATAGAGTTTCATGTTGGTGCTTCAAGCCATTACTCAAGTAAGCTGTTGAAAAAATAAAATATCCATAGAAAGAAGAAAATGAAAAAAAATAATAATAGCATTATTATACATTCATGATAATTGCTAGAAAAAATCACAATATGAAATGGACAAATATTACAACAATAATAATTGGATAAACACTCAATGCACATTTGCATGAACAACAAGCATATCCATAAATATCAAATATAGCCTTTACCCGTTAAGAATATGAACCATAACACAATATGATGCAAAAGAAATATAAATAAATTAATGGTAATCGCTATCAGTATTGTGAAACCCGAGAAAATCCTAATTTTCTAAAAAATGGTAAAACAATCATTTCAGTCAAAATCTGGAATTTTTCTACACCTCGGATAATGAAACAGACTTCACCGTTGGAATCATCTCACGAAATCTAGCTACCACATCTAATTTCGCCGACCTGCAGATATTCTAATTTCACGCTTTTCGAGGGCACCGGAGTGGTGTGACACTCGCATTACTGCGGAGTGGCTCAAGAGGTGCCACGTGTCACGCAGTGAATTAGTCAAACATGAACCAAGTGTGGGCCATAGGTGACATGTGGCATCATGCCATTTGAGGGAAATCCATGGTAGATGGACATTATGAAAGGAACTAAGTCAACCAATGGAGGTTGACATGTAAGATGAGGACAAAGCCTCTGACCCTAACTCGACCTAACCGCTCGACGGGGGGCAAGCGGAGGGAAAAGGGGAGAGAGAAAAGCAAATATGAAAGCAGAATAAGGAGTTTTGCAGTGAGAAGCTCTCACTTCTAGATTTCCGGTGATGGGTCCGACAACCCGACAGAGTGTTAGCTAAAGCTGGTCTAATACCAAGGGCTATGCGTGGGTACCATTTTTTTTTTTTTTTTGAGTTTCGACAACTCCGAGAGGTAGGAGTTTTCTCCTACTTGTTTTATTCTTCTGCCAAGAATGGCTTTCCGAATTCGATAAGTGATATCTTGAGGCCTGGATGGCCGTGTTTTCAGTTCCAAAAGATTTGGACTGAGTGAAGAAATCCCTATAGTGGTTTCTCACAGTCCCGAACTGACCGTGGACTGTTTATGTGTGGTCTTGAGTGTGAATATGTTATTGCTTAATTGAATAACATGTTGTGTTATTCGTGTGATGCTATGGGCAGTCCCAAGACCGAACCGGATTTTATATTAGCCCATGTAAGCTAATTTTGGTGTCATTTACTATGAATGAATAACATGTTGTTTACGTATGACTTTCGTTAATATGTGCATGCGTGATATATTAACATGAAGTATCGGTGAACGGCATATCGTGATTTCATATGCACCGCAGAATTCCAGAACAGTAGGTATAAGTGCATGACATGAAAAACATGGTTGTCAAATGAATTTGATGGGAAGATTTTTCGAAGAATTGCCTTAGAGAGTTGTCCAACAGTTCATCTCGGAGGAGACCCATGACTATTTCGGAAAGTTATCCGACAATTCACCTCGGAGGGTTGTCCAATAGATTTTACCGAAACTCGGTATTATGTTTTCAAGAACAAAAAGCCTTTTGTTTGAAAAAAGTGTTTTCTCACACTTGGCTTAGGCATGCGTGAGGGAGTCAATGAGAGCTCGAGAAGTGGGAAAGGGTGAGTCACATTATCATCCATTACATGTAGACATTTGAGTATGAACATATATGTTTTGCTTGAATGTTTGGTTTTCCATTGCATGAACACTTAGGTGAGGAGTAACCCATGTAGGATAATTCCACTACTGGGCATTGCTCACCCTGCCGAGGGAAAAATTATTTCAGGTATTGAAGGTTCACCAAGGGATGGGACGCATCCGAGGTCTTAGAGACGAAGAAATGGCCATATGTGGTCTTGTTATGTATTTTTGTGAAAATTTGGGTAAATGACCCAGTTTTGGATAATTAGTAATAAAAAAAAATTGTAAATTAACTTATTTTTGTATAAAATATACATTTTGGAGAGTATGGATAATGAGCCCTATTGGGTCATTCTACTCATGTATGTGTCTCATGATATGAGACACACAGGTTTCCACAGGTTCACGGTAGTCAACGAGACCCCTAGGATAGGGGCGTCACAAGTATCATTAGATTCAACATTTTCATATTCAATTTCATTTTCATATGTCTCTTATGTTTCTGACTCAAGTAAAGGTTCCTCTAAGAGTTCATTGTCATCTTCAGCTAAATCAACATGTTCTCTATCAGCATCATTAAATAATAAACTAGATTCATCAATGCTTCTTTGTGCATCAATGGGTTGTTCAGCTACGAGCATTTGATTAACTAACTCATATTCTTGGAATGCAATATTAGTAGTTATTGTTTTGTCAACAGCTGTAGGAACATCTATAACAGGCCTAGCTTTAACTTTGCATACTGTCAACTAATCAGACTTGTCTTTTCTCAAGCTAGGATAAGGTACATAATATACTTGCGCAGCTTGCATAGCAAGTATAAACGGTTCATCCTTGCTCAGCTTGTGCTTATGGTTAACATCGACCAAAAAATATTGTTTATGAACCTTCATCTCACATTAATAAGAGATCAAACCAATTGTACTCTTGAAAAGTATAGTCCATTTCAATTTGGTGGCCTTTGGGGTATTCTAGCTGCAAAAATCTCATTAGCCCGCTATAATAATCACTGCTCGGGCCGTAATTTGTGCCCTTTATACAAACGCCATCATTTAAAGCACCTCATAGAACCATGCAGATTTTTGTATGAAATTTGTAACCATTAACAAAATATACGGGAAATGTCTCGACGGATCATAAAGGGCCTTTGGCAAGATCTTTAACGAATGGATTATTAATGACATTATCACGTGCCTATAAATAAAACAAACCGATGTCAATTGAGGATCCTAACATCTTAAACTTCTAATTATTGTATTAACATCACTATTTCATTACTTACATAGTTCCAAACCATTCTGCAAAATTCTTGTCAAGCTTCACATCAAGCTCCTCATCAGCAATGTCCGGTGATATTTGTTTTATCTCATGAATATACATGCTTATGAAATGAGAAAATAGTTTAGACAAGTGTTATAAGTAATAAGTATCCTTTTAAGTGAACGAAGAGATATTTTGTCACTTACTTCACATATGGATCAACGTCCTCACAATTCAACAAAACATAAGTTCGTGTAGCCTTATACTCACTTTCAGATAACCTCCTAGATTTTTATCGTCCATATGGTCGACCGGGATGTTTACATATTGGAAGTGTCCCTTCAATCTCATCACCATCGCCGCCATCATCATTATGAGGCACTTTTCGCATTCTTGTATACATGTGAGGCTCAAAATAATGTGAATAAAAATTGGATGCCTCTTCTACTAAGTAAGCATTGCAAATTGAACCTTCCACCTTGGCCTTGTTAGTGACATTCTTCTTCAAATGTCCAAGAAATCTATAAGAACAAGTTTGCAAATTAAGTATAAAATTTTGCCAAATTATTCACTAAATTATAAAATGTGGCAAAATATTGAACTTTTAACCTTTTGAAAGGATACATCCACAAGCATCATGACCGACTGTAAAGAATTTTTGCCTCGTAAGGCAAGTGTACTGGAAGGTGTTCCATTGAATCAAAGAAACCAGGAGGGAATATACGCTCTAATTTGCAAATAATAATTGGAATATCTCTTTCTAATCTCTCCATATCTTCCATTTTAATTGTTGTTGAAGTTAAGCCTTTGAAAAAAATGCTTAACTCCTCACAAAGCTCATACATTTGCTCCAAGGAGCTCACGGAAAGCAATAGGAATTAACTGTTGCATGAATACATGGCAATCATGACTCTTCATCCTAAACAACTTGTGCTTTCTCATGTCTACACACCTAGCCATATTTGAAGCATAACCATCAGGAAATTTTAGATTTTTCACCCATGCATTCACATAATATTTGTTTACTAGGTTTATCCAATGTGTAACATGCCTTGGGAAATTTTCTTGTAGCTTCATTTTTTTCCAACTCAGGCATTTGACACAACACCTTTAGATCTTCTCTTGCCTTCTCATTATCTTTAGTTTTTCCTTCAACTTGCATAACTGTATTAAACACATTTTCAAAGACATTATTCTCAATATGCATCACATCTAGATTGTGTCTAATTAGATTTTAGCTCTAGTATGGCAAATCCCAAAAGATACTCCGTTTATTCCACCCACAAGCCTTGCAAATTGGACCATTAATAGCTTCATAATCAATATCAGTGACCTTTTTCAACCCCAAGTCATTTATTTGCTTTAGGATTTGTTCATCGGTCATTATAGGTGGTGGTGGTGCCATTTCTATTCTATTCTTTAGGAAAGAGTTTTTGTTATGCCTGAATGAATGATCAAAAGGGAGAAACTTACGATGATTGTCAAACCAAGTTGTCTTCCGACCATTAGTCAATGTAAATGCTTGTAAATGTTCCATGCAATATGGACAAGCAAGTTTGCTGGATGTACTCCAACCCAAAAGCATTGAGTATACAGGAAAATTGCTAATAGTCCACATGGGTGCAACTTTCATTTGAAAATTCTGTTTTCGTGATACATCTAAGTTTGCATGCCCACTTCCCAAATTTGTTTCAATTCTGCTAACAAAGGTTGAAGGAAAACGTTTATCTTATTCTTAGGATTGTTAGGCCCAGGAACAATTATAGATAAGAAGAGGTAAGTCTCCTTCATGCACATCCATGGTGGCAAATTATATGGGGTAACGATTATTGGACATGATGAATACTATTGTCCTGACTATCTGAATGGCTGAAAACCATCAGTACATAATCTCAATCTCACATTACGACTCTCCGAAGTAAATGAAGGATGTACGCGGCTAAAATGCTTCCATGCCTCAGAATCAGATGGATGACACATTGTCCCATCTTCTTGAATATGCTCATCATGCCATCGCACATGTGCAACCGTTGCTTCTAAAGCATACAACCGTTGCAACCTCGGGCTTAGAGGAAATTAATACATCCTCTTCAATGACACATTTTTTTTTTTGTTTCTCTGATCCCCTTTTCCTTTTAAACCGAGGATGGTTACAAAATTTACAACTCGTCAATGCACTATCATCACCTTAATATATCGTTCAGTTATTGTTGCAACAATCTATCTTCTCTATTGGAAAACCAAGGCCTTGAACTAATTTCTTTGTTCTGTAAAAATTGTCAACCATTTTGTTGTCATCTGGTAACACCGCTCGTAAAAACCGAATGAAATCATCATAGCATCTCTTTGAAAAATGATGCTTTGACTTCATATGCAACAATCTTGCTACCGCAAACATATGGGAATGTGTAGTGCACCCATCCCATCATTTTTCATCAACTGCATTGAGCATGTCATAAAATTTTTGTGCATTCAGATTAGGTGCTTCCTCCATTAAGTCATTCTGAAACTCAGGCCCTATAGCATCAAGAATCATTTGGCGGTATGGATTCGTTGGTTCTTGTGAAACCCCGGAAAAATCCAGATTTCCTAAGGAAGGATAAAATGATAATTTCGGTCAAAATCCGGAATTTTTCTAGATCTCGGATGACAAAACGGACGACATCGTTGGAATCGTCTCACGAAATCTAGCTACCACGCCGACTACGAATTCCGAGACATCAATTTCACGCTGAGGCACCGAGAGAGATGTAGACACTTGGCACGCTTTGAGGCCCAAGAGGTGCCACGTGTCAAGCCAAGGAGAGTCAAACTTGAGCTCAAGTGGGCTTACTGGGACACATGGCATCATGCCATTTGATAGAAATCTCATGTGATGGATAAGGATAAGGGTGTAATCCTATGGTCCAATGAGAAATGGACATGTGGCATAGAGAGGACTTGTCTCTTGACCAACCTTGACCCAAATCAGTTTGGGAGGGGGAAAGAGAGAGGGAGAGACCAACCGAGAAAGGGAGAGTGAGGAAGAGAGGGTTTTTAGAGAGAGAGGCTCCACCTTCTCTCTAAAATTCCCGGCGATCGGACCGTCGGCTTCCGGCGAGGCAAGGAGCAAAGTTGCTCCCCACGTCAAGGACTACACGTGGGTTCCAGTTTTTGGGAGTTTCGACAAACTCCGAAAAGGTAGGCTTCCCACTTGCTTTACCTTTTGCCAAGGGTTATGTAATGGATGGGATTTGAGGCCTGATGGCCGCGGGTTTCGCCCAAAAGCTTGACTGAAAGCTAAGAAATCCCTAGAATGTTTTGGACAGTCCACGGACTGTTTGGGTGTTTTGCTTGAATTGCGTGGTGTTATGTTATTGCCATGAGAAAATAACATGTGGTGTGAAATTGTGGGCTGTTCCAAGAGGAACCGCCGGATTGTGCCTTAGCCCATGTGAGCTAAGTTTATGTTATTGTTATAAACTGAATAACATGAAGTATGGAATTAAATTTGTTAATATATGCATGAGTGATATATTAGCATAAGAATGTTGTGTGCCATTGCATTGCACTTAGGTGGGGAGTAATCCAAGTAGGGAAATCCAACTACTGGGCTTTGCTCATCCCTGCTAGGGAATATATTTTTCGTGCAATCGAAGACGCAATGGGATGGGATTATCCTGTGTTTTAGGATAAGAAATCCGCTGAAGATGGCCCTCTCTTGTATTTTGCAAAATTCTGGGCAAAAGACTTAGTTTTGTATAAATTGTAATCAAAGACAATTGTAAATAAATCATTTTGCATAAAATATACATTTTATGAGTGAGATGTGTATGCCCAAGTGGCTATTTTTGCACAGGTATGGGTCTCATGACATGAGACTTGTAGATTTCCGCGGGTTGACGGGTAGTCAACGGACACCCCGGGTTTGGGGCGTCACAGTTCTACATCAACGGCTCTGGTTAAATGGCATGTTGATTGCTTAGAGTGCATACTCTCATATGGTTCTCCATATCTATCCCACACATAATATTCTGAAACAAATCCCTTTCTAAACAAATGCACCCTAACATCATCCAATTTCAAGAACTTCCGATTATGACACTTACAAGGACAATTCCTTAACTGGCCACATTAGATGTTCCCATCGCTTACTTACATAAGCAATAGAACTTTCAACCCCATCAACAAAATCTTTGTTAATGATGCCACGCATCGGGAAGTCTAGTATACATCCATTCAATGCACTCCACACTCATGTTTGTTTTCTCTAATAAAGATAACAACATTATGCAAATTTTTAAATACAAATTAATGTTAAGTATTGTTAATATATATATATATATATACACACACACACACACACAATATCGGTGTGTGTGTGTGTGTGTCAGCACCCACAAAATAATTACAATAATAATTCAAGAATTCAGATCTAAAAATCATAATCTCAAAATTCTGAAAAAGACTCTAATATTACAGGCTAGTATAGTAGAAATCCAGACACAACAATTTCTAGGTTATAGATAAGAACTTGGATTCATCCTCACTATCAATACATAGTGGCTGATTATTAGATCAAGTAGGCTTCTCATTGCCCAAAAAGGAAAAATAACATTTGAAAAAAACATAAAATATACAACATAAAGCAAAAGAACATATAAGAACCCACTTTTACCCCTTTAGAAGGTGCAAACGGAAAACATGTGAAATTTGTGTTCTTTTTTGGACATTCTCGAATATTTGTTTATGTTTGGGCATTATTATTTCATTCATAGTTTCCGCGTTAATTATAATTTTCTTTCCCTTGTTTTGACTGGGTAATAATATTGATGTACAATGAACCTCACCACCTCGGGTGGAACCCGTTTGTATGAATAAAAAACATGAACACCATGAACGAATTTCACTAATGCTGGCACGTTTATAGTCATATACATATTAAGCAAAAAAAAAAAAAAAAGCATTAGAGTCTTCAAAGTGATTAATAATAATAATATTAATTCATAATTCAACGCATACATAGCACAACGTATAAAACAAGGGAATTTACTGTTATTCATATCCTTAAAAGTTATGGAAAGTGGGCAATAAAAGGAAAATTTAAAAGAACAAAGGGATCACTTATGATAAATTCAATGATACCTTTGTTAATGTAATCCACCCTAGCCCCTTTAGTGATTCTAGAACCCAATTGAATTAAAAAAAGGTTCAATTTAAAGATGTTTATATTTGGGTTTGAAGTTAACAATCGGAAAGCAAAGATATGTAAAGAATATGCATGTGATATGATTCAATATTATTAAAATGAATGGTGAGATTCTGCTAAAATAATGAAGGTGTGCATATACTTAGAGGGCAAAACTAACTTAAATCTACTGTCTTCCAAGTAATGAAGGTGATTGAAACCTTGGTGTTGGCAATTATTGTCACGCCCCCGACCCCCGCCTAGGCGGACGAAGGGGATGCGAGACTATACTAGGACTCTTTACTTTCTTTTTTTCAGACATTGGTGGGCCAAAGTCTTATAACTGAATCACAATATCATATACAAAAATAAAACTACCACCATAGTGGTGTTTACAATATCAATACATACAGTCCTGATTCTCATTTACATATAGATATACAAAAACTGTACATTTACATTTACGTAATCGTAGAAAGCACCAAAAACCTACGATGTACTCCCTACTAGTGTGCTAGCCTAAAGAGTGTGCAAGATTGGCGGACGTCCTTATACTTACTCTGACAACCCATGCTAAGCTTTACGCTTTAGGGGAACATATAACTTATCTTTGTATACACATGCATTTATACTCTTTTGTGTATATACTTGATAATAGATATCAGGATTCATCATGAATTCATATAACAAACTTGTACATATACTTGTACTTATAGCAGATTTATACTTATTCAGATCTCACGTAGGAGTTACAGAGCTTATGCTTATATTGATGTACCCGTAGGTACTATAGAGCTTATGCTTATACAGAAGTACCCGTAGGTACTACAGTTCAAAATGATGTACATTTCTTTATTCTTATTTGTCATTTAAGTTCTTATCATATAACTATTTGACTACCTAGACCAGTAATAAGAAATGAGTAGGACACAACACACTAAGTACCCGAAGGTACTGTATAGTATTGAGGTGTCGTAGCACAAAACAGGAGTGCCGAAGCGCGATTGAACGTGCTGCCTTACGTAAATGAAGTGTCTTAAGCACTAACAAAGTCTTTGAAGCAGCGATCGAGACATGCACGCCCAGTAACAAAGTGTTGTGGCACTAGCGAGTCTTGAGAAGCCTTTGGACCAGGGCGTCTTGCGCATTAACAATCATGCCCAAAATCCTTCAAACTCGTCGGTGAAGCGGCGAATGCAGTTATTTTCTTTCTTTTACCTTACAAACATGTATGGACCCTTTCATACACTTATAGGGTCCTCATTAGTCCCATAGACAAGTCCTTGGAATAGCGAGGAATAGCCCGAGAACAAAACAAAACACAACATTTTCATCATTTGGTGATGCTCGCCGTAGCGGAACGAGCTGGCCATTTTCTCCTCTTAGCCACGTCGTGGCATGGACTTTCGCTGCGGAAAGGGGTCCCTATGCCGCGGTGTAGGACCCTTAACATTGCCCATATTTTTGCTCATTAGGTCCATTTTTCCAGAAATACAACAAAAAACAAAGGAAAACTCATATATTATACAGAAAAACATCTCCCAAGTATGTTCTAACTCCACCAAAGCCAAAGATAGAGATTAATTAGAGTTTCCAAGCCTTGAATTCATATACTTGTATGTTAGGTTAACCTCCTAACACCCAAACTGGTATCCATACATCTTAAACCAAGAATCCATACCCAAGGGAGGATTCCTTATTCATCTTATACAAAAATAGGGTATTACCAACCCAACTTTCAACAAATCTAAGGTTAGGATGGATTCCTAACTAAACCCTAAAAATGGAACAAACTAAAATCCATACAAGCCCAAAGCAAATTCAAACAAAACCATAGCAAATCTAAACAAGTATCCAAACCTTTCTTGGCCTCTTAACTTCCCGCTTCCGTGTGAACCTCAAGTACTTTGAAATGAGAGACCAATTTGGTCTTATCCTCATTTTGGAGTTAAGACCATGTTTGGCCACAAAAATGCATTTTTTTAACTTAAGTTTCTTTTTATTGCACTTTGGTTCTTCAACTCTTTTCTATTTGCTCCACAAGTTATGTTATTTCTATAATAGCCTCACATCTTTTATCTTATGACTTTTGTGTCCAAATTTGACAAATTACAAATTTACCATTGCTTATTTCCGGGTTTCTCAGATTTCACGTTTTGCATTTAAATTATGAAAATTTTAAATTATACGCAAAAATACTACAAACATCTTGAAAACGACTAGAATTATATTTGAGAGTGTTACAATGATTGGTATTATCATTGTTATTTTGAAAAAAATCATACTAAATTACTTACCAATTGCATTTGTGTAGAATGTCTTGTGGGGAACTGAAAAAAAGAAAGAGGGGTTGCTATTGCCTAACTCGCCTGGTTCAAATATGGAAGAGAAGACTCATAGAAGAGTGGAAATGCTCCAAGTTTCCCGCATGAATGAAGGCGCCCTCCATGAAAAGCACAACCAAAACCTAGGATTTGAGTTTAAAATAGTGAATGTGTAACTACCATATTGCTGAATTCCTATCCCTTTCTTCCTAACGTATTGTGGAAAAGGTGATGAAAATAAAAATCCATTATATTAAAATTAACGACCATGCTGAGATTAAGTTGTCAATGAGTTAACATGGTTATAAAAAGACCCATTTGGATAAATGCAAATCAAAGAGCAAGAAATATGAGTACACTGAATTTCAAAGAGCAAGAAAGTTGTTCATGGAAAAGAAGCCTGTTGGGAAAAAAAAGGAGACATACCCAATTGGAAACCCTTCTAATTTGCGGGTTTGACATCGGTTCTAAAACTCTACACATTAGATGCAGGATGGGCTTGTCGGAAATTTGATAAATTTGGGCGATAAATTCAATGATCCATTTGTTGTGAACTTTGATCGGCCTCGATGAATCGATGTTGTAGTGGGAATTCCTCGGTCTCAAAGCCCCTGGAATTCTTTAGAAACAAAGGCAAGTGAGACGGGATAATGAATGTGAGCTCTGAAGATAAACTTAGTCTTTGAAGCGTGGTTTTAAATTTGGTGATATGATCCCCACTTCCTCTGAAAGCACTGGAGGACATATACTTGCAGTAGAAATTTCTCTTTGAAGAAGATTTATAATGCTAAAGCAGTTCTGTGTTTGGTGGAAATTTGTAGAAGTTGAGCTCATCACTTAAAGATGGCGGTGATTCTATGGACTATCAAATTTCTTGAACATAAAAAACAAGGTAATATATATATATATATATATATATATATATCTCTATATATATATATTTTCTAAGTGAGTTTATTTATATTAATTTTTTTGAAAATTTTAATTATACAACCAAACATAGCAAAATCATTTTCCTTACCATTTTCATTTCCTTAGTATTTCGAAACCAAACACATAAGGAACATGCGCATTACATGACATGCTAGACATAGTGGAATATTCATTAGTATTTTATCAAACGGGTTCTTTGCTTATTACGGACAAAATAACATCAAAAACTAGCCTAACAATTCGAACCACAAACTAAATCCAATCACAGAATTATTAAGTAAGGTACACAAAGAAGACAAATTGGATACCTGCATCTGGTACTTCTGCGGTACGAAGGGTGGAGTGCTTATTTCTTGAGTTTGCTTCGGAGGGGCGAAGCAATAGAGAGAAAAGAGGTTTCTGCGGTGATTGTTGTTTTGGACCACCAATAGAAGTTAGAGAGATGAGGATTAGTACAATGTGTGGGTTTACTTTCAAGTTTGAAAAGATTGGATGAAATGGGCTTTGAGACATGATGGATAGCAATAATGAAATCGTTAAAGGCTCTGACTTGTCATTTAAGGGTTTCAAAAATAATTTTCATTCCACTGGCAGTTCACGATGAGCAAAAGACAGAGCGGTTCTTCGCTTATTTTAGATTTTCCTAAGCAACCAAGCGAATGGTTAGCTAAAGAAACTTCAGGCAGTAGAAGATGAACCCAACAGGCAACCGTCTAAAAACAAAAACGAGACAGTAAACATAGATATAAAAATGGCTGTAAAAGCACATTCAATGCGAGTTTATAAGAAAAACACGTTTGGAAACCCTAAGAGACAACACTCAAAACTAAAACCACAGGAATGACAAAGAAATCGAATCGGCTACTGCATTACCACGTAGCATCGGGAGCACAGAGCCTTCTTGAGCTCTCAGATGGCTTCATATCGAAAGGCAGATTCACTTGATACAGCGGGTTTTAGAAGCCTCTATCACTCCACTTGTGATAATGTGAGCTAGAAATCGTCCGGTATTGCTGGAAAGAAATGAAGTGAAGAGAAAGAGGCTATAATAGAAATTTAGTAAGCGAGCTGACCCATTAGTCAGGGTTAAGCGGTAGGCAATCGACCATTTTTATTCGGACGGGCTTTAGCGAAGCCATGCAGTTCTGATAAAATAGAGCCAAAACATCAAGTCAAATCTTATAAAATGTTAAAAATAATTTATAATTTTATAATTATTAAATAAAAATAAAATAATATATAAATATATATAATAATAATTAATATATAAAATGATGAATAAAAATATTGATAGAGTTAAAATATCTAAAATTTATGAAGATATTTAAAAATCTTCACAGAAATAATTAAATAAACAATAATGTACATGTTAAATTGTTGCCAGTGTAATTAAATTAAGTATGATTAAGGATAATCTTCAAATATTTTTATGAGTATTCCATCATTGTCGTAGGTAATTTATAGGTAAATTTACCTCTGGAACACTTCCGTCGATGTGTTCATTAGGTATTTTGTTGGTAAATGGTACCTAAAAGTTAGCGCACGAAAATTACCTACGGAACACTTGGTGACAAATTTTCCGTGGAAGTGTTCTGTCGGTAAATGGTACCTAAAGTTAGCTTCATGACAATGCGAAAATTACCTACGGAACATTTCCATCGGTAATTTTTTATATTTCGTCGGTAATTACCAACATAATTTAATCAATTGGTAATTTTTGTCGATAAACTGTGAATTTCTTGTAGTATACAGAAGGGTGATTCCAGATTAAAAATGACAAAAAAATCACCCTTTAATACACTTAAAGGAAAAGAGACTAATAGATAATTTTTTTTTTTAAGAACATCAAATTGAAAACAATTTTTTATTATGAAATATGTTTTTTTTTTTTTCATTATGAAAAACATAAAATGTCGAAATCAATTACCAAATAGAAATATATAAACTCTTATATAAGTTGTAGAAGTTAAAAAAAAAAAAAACCTTATATAAACTCTTACAAGTAACTTTAATTTGCAGAATTTTATGTCTGTTGGGTAGGAGAATAGTGTTTTTTTTTTTTTTTTTTTTCTGAAAATACTAAAAACATAAAAAACATAAAATTAAATTTAAAGAATAAAAATAATATTTAAAAAATAAAAAAAAAAGTGTTTTCTAAATTTTCAAAAATATTATCTTTTAAAAAAATAAGAAGCAGACGTAACCATAATTTTTCAATCATTACTACATTTAATTAATTAATTGATTTTTATTTGTAATGAATGTGTTCATAAAAATATAAATAAAGAAAAATATTTAAATAATATTATAAAAATATTTTGAGAAAGCACATATAAAAATGAATTTTTAATTATTTTAAATCATTATATTTTGTTTACTAAATAAACTTGAATTAAAATAAATAAAAAGATAACTTCATCAAGGAAAAAATAATAATTTTGTGTAAATTCAAGGAAAATTAATTATTTAGAAATTGATGATAGCCAGTTAAGTAAAATACTTGCGAGATCGAGTGAAATGTCAAAATGGAGTGTACAAGTGAAGTTTCGCTGCTTTCCACTTTCGCACCTCATTTGCGTTATAAAATCCAAAACTAAAAAACCAGAGCGGCAAAATTCGATGAAGATTGTGTAAATGTCAGAGAAAATAGATGGAAAATTCACAGGATGATGCCAGGATTTTTAGTGTTCGAATCGTATCGATGGACTGCTACATGGGCGTCGCCAGATTCCGGGACCTCGACATTTGTTACATTAACTTTCCAGTTTGAACTCAACGCCTCTAAGCACGTTGCTTGAATTGGTTTGGTTTTTGCGGTGTTAGGGTCTATTGGTTGTGAGGAAAAGCAAATGGAGGTTGAATTCTAATCAAAAGCGGGGATGAATCCAAATACGGTGATAAACGAGTTTGGCATTGATGTTTGAAGTTTAATTTCTCGTGTTTTGGTTAGGTTTTGTTGGAAATCAAAGCAAGGGTTCTGGTTTTGTTTGAATCTTTGTTCATCGGAGTGTCGATGCCCCGGTAGTGGGTTTGTGGAAGTCTGTGTGTAGTGCGTGTCGTTAATGGAAAAAGGGAGGGAGAAGAACAGGAGAATGAAGATTTGAATTTGAGTGAGCAGAGAGCTCAAATAATTCAAATAAAACCTCGGGTGTTTTAAGAGTTTGGCATTAGTATTCATGGTGTGTTTTAGTATTCTGGAATCTACTTTTGGTAGTACAATCTGACGGATACTTCGTTGTTTGGTTGCCAGGGAAAAAGGAGTGAAATGAAAAAACAGGTTTTCGGTTAGTAAATCAAAGGCTGACTCATTCGACTTTGATTTATAGATCGGTTGGGATTGATTAAGAGTCGAGCGTTGTTTTTGAAATTGCAGACCTGCTTGTGATGAGTTTGCTTTAGTAGAGCAGTTTAGTCGACTGGTACGGAACCTTGGTTCTTTAATTTTGTCTCGATTATGCGCAACCAAACATTTAGTTGGTTTCTTAATCTCTCTTATTACGAATTAGTTTTATGATCTTTGGAGTCGATGGGTTTCATGAAGTCCATTTGGTTGCTGAGAAAATGTTGGACAAAGAAAAGAATTTATTTATTTATTTATTTATAGTGTCTGATCTTTCATTTTGGGAATTCAAGAGAACAAAAGAATCATACACTGATGGTGCCTAATTGAAAAATATTTGACCTACTTGAGGTGAGTGTTTCATTAAAAAGAAAAGAAAAGATTAAAACAGCATAAATATTGGATTTCTTTTTTATCAGTAGCATAAATATTGGATTTCTTTTTTATCAGTAGCATAAATATTGGATTTGAAATTCCTTTTATTTATTTTCATTGGTTTCTCAGCATTAAACTGATAGTTAAGGTTTATTGCATTCACAATGACATCTTACTATATGATAATGCTTTTTAAAAAATATAAATCATTGCTTGTGGAATGTTGTAGGTGTAAAACAAATTAAACTAATATAATTTTCTGGGTTCTACAATTCATTCATAAATAACCCAGAACACAGGATCTTTGATTTCATGATATTCACATCGCCCAGGTGTATCAAAGGATTTATTGTTACTAACCCGGATCAATATTTGTTTCTATCCCTTTACCCTTTCTTTTCAGTCTTTGACTATCAATGCATGATGGTAAAAATTTCTATCTCAGAGAGAGCTTCATGGGTAGGGAGAGGACCTTATATACATGGGTTTAAAATTTAAATTCAAACATTTAAATTTCCAGCTTCCTCAGCGATGCAACGAACCAAATTAATTCTTTTATTTTATTTATTAAATCCCTTTTATCCTGAGTCATATCTAAAATTCTTACATTCTCACTTATTCCATAGCTTCATCAGCGTGCAATGAAACCAAATTAATTCTTTTATTTTATTTATTAAATCCTTTTTATCACACAGTCATATCTAAAATTCTTACATTCTCCCTTGACTCGTGTGATAATACATTTATGATTTAATAAATATACTCATCATAATGCGCATTACACACTGTTATTCATTCATTCATGATTGGTACTATTATAAAGTCATAATTAAGAATAAGAACTAGCGAGAGTCATGGCGGTTGTACATCATTATTCGATATAGTCCTTCCATGTACTACCACGATTGTCTCACATAACATGACCTGTAAATGAGAAGTACGAAGAAAGTCCACAATAATGTCTTTGTCAAAGACTTTCCTTTTAACATTCATCTGTATGCAATTATGTATACAAAACAGATATAAGGAAATTTCAAAAACATATAATTGAGCTCCAGAGTGTTCAATAAACATTCATCATGAGACTATTACTATAATGTGCTCAAGACTCATAATTTTCACGTGGCATTTGATGTCTTAGTGACACTATTTTTGATCATTAAGTCTCAAAACATAAGTTATGTACATAATCAATATTTTTAACACTCTTGTTTATGAATTATCTCAAATACAACAACAAATATAAACCTTATATCCTCAATAATCATAAAGCATTTGTTGTTGAAAGAGAATTGACAACGGAATCTGTTTTTTTTAGCAACTTGGCCATAAAGTCAACAAATCCAAGTCCTAAAATAATATTCACTTAACCATAATCCATAATTTATGACATATTATATCATAATACATATTTTGATAGTAGATACTTATACCTTTATAATATTGTTCCTTTATATAATCATCAATTAATAGGAACAAATAACAAAGATAAACTTTCAACTATCATTCGACATAATTGAATCTAAGAGCAAATAAAAAGCATGCATGAATCATTAAGGTTCTTCTATCATGATGCTTTCAATCCATTCGATAACCCAAAATTCTTTAAATATATACTTTTATAAGACAATCTTACATTTTACATTACTTCATATAGGATATCCTATCACATAATATTATCTCTTTTATATACTTTAGCATATAATTTTTAAGATCTTTTCATAAATTAATGCAATAAAATTTAATTCACTAATAACTATCAGACATAATCAATAATTTTGCCTCCACACAGTCTTTGTATTTATTTATTTGATCTTATTTTAAGTCAAATAATATTATGATATCATAGCTTAGATATAAGACAAACATTACAATATATCAACTTCAATCGACTTTCATGTAACTTTATTTGGTAGCTATACAAGTTTGTCTCTTAAATGTAATCATAAATGTGACGCCCCAAATCCGGGGTGTCCGTTGACTACCCGTCAACCTGCGGAAATTCTATATGTCTCGTGTTACGAGACACACACCTGAGTAAAATAGCCTCATGGGCCAATACATCCATCCTCATAAAACAAATATCTCAACTATATTCTCATAGTTTTTATGTTTGTTCTACAAAAAGATTTATACATATTTACAACTATTTACTCAAAGCCACATTTGACATATTCACCAAGATACCTCTCTGCGTATCGTCTCCTGGATAGTCCTGTACTGAAAGGGGTCCCACATGACAGGTGAGCAAAGCCGAGTAGAAAATTCTCCTCTGAGTTACTCCCCACCTAAAATGCATATGTGGCATATATAAACAATCAATCGCATTATACAATTATTTTATATGAATGTCTATAACATGCAGTCTGACCCCTCATGCTCGTGACCCAGTCAATGAGCTCCCTCCTTGGAATGCAGCGTGACTAAAACCTGTCACACACCATGACTAAACCATTGGACACCCTCCAATTTTATTTATCAAAACCTGATTTTGATTCTTTTCCTTTATTTTGTGGGCAACGGATTTCCGGGTTTACACCGTAGGACGCCTTTTCAACATTTTCACGAACTTGCATCGTCGGGATTCATGTCCTAGCAGTAGATAACCTTGTGGGACTTTCACTGCACGGGGGATCTACCCCAACTTGCTCTGCCCCAACATGTAATTTATCATTTTGATCATTTACACACTTTCGTGAATCTCTACCTTGGACTTTGTCCCATTTTCCCGAGCTCGACCCACTCACCAACAACGATGAATAAACCTTACCTGCACCCACACCCGACTGTGCGATGTGACGTGCATATGGAAATACATGATGCCAATACATTTTCCTCATATTACATGCATGAATAAGGCACTACATGAAACATTTACACACCATGGATAATTATAATTTATACGGTACCTCCATGCAAAAAATATTAGTATCAAGCATGCATCGATATCACATTTCCACACCTTTGCGTATTGTTATTCAAGCAAGCCATAACACACGACAAGGTCTCAGCCCGGAACCATTCAGAAGTACCTCACGGCCCCTTCACAAACATGAACCATATTGGTTCCAATCATTTATCATCTCATCAGCAAATCACAACATCTAGAAACTTTAGGTTTCTGGTAAAATAACTCCCACAGTCAGCAACCGGTCATAAATCCATACCCCTTAGTCCCAAGGCTTGGAACTAATTCACATGGCCTCTCATGGCCTCCCATAAGCAACCCCTACCATTATAAAGCCTTTAGGCTAAAAGTAAACCAAGTAGGAAAATATCCTACCTCTTGGAGTTTGTCGAAACCAACTTTTGAGTGTCCCTGCCGGCGTAGATCCACTGCGTGCACCGACTTTAGTACTCGAACTTTCGAACGTCGACCGCCCGAAACCCGGGAAAATCCTCCTTTTCCCTTTCCTTCCTTCTCCTTTTTCTTCCTTTTCTCTCTACGGATTCTTTCCCTTCTTTGTTTTCTTTCCTTCATTTCTTTTCTTTTTGCTTTCCTTTTCCTTTTTCTCTTTTCTCTTCTCATTTTCTCTTCATTTCTCCTCATTTCTCTCCATCTTCTCTTTTCTCCTTTGGTCCTTTTTCTCCCCCTTTTGGAGAAATCATCATTCGGTCAAAGGAGGCAATTTCCTCCTCCTTTCCTCTACCCATTTGTGTGGCCAACACTTTTCCATTTTTCTTTTTCTTATTTCTTAAATCCATTTTATGACATCATCCACCACATGGCTTAATATGAGCCATAAAATCATGCCACCATGTGGCTCAATGTGAGCCATTCCTTTTATGCCAATTGTCACACCTTTTGAGGTGCCATGTGGCATCTTCTTATCTTGCCATGTGTCATCCAGCACCCTTCAGCGTGAAATTCAGGCCACCTCGGAATCTAGCGAGTCGACAGTAGCTAAATTTTGCGAGGCGAGATTCAGCGGAGAAGTCGTTTCATCTTCGAATCTAGAAAAATTCCGGATTTTCAACGAAATTTCTATTTACCCTTTATCCAAAATCTTGGATTTTAAAGGTTTTCACAATAAAGCGTGAGACCGGAAAATCGATTTCTGAGAAGAATCGCGGTAATTTCGGTCAAAATCCGAATTTTCGTCTGGTCAACATGGACTTCTCCACGTTAATTCGTCTGCGCGAAATAACTACCGCGTCAGCTAAGGTGGATCGGTGGTCAGCTCACGTTTTTGGCGTGGAATATCGACAGCACTACTGCTCTTGCGAAGTAAGTATTAATGGTAGGATTAGGGCTGCCCACGTGGAGGGCCAAATGCCAACCATTTGCATGTCCTCCTTGAGGACACATGGCATAGAGGAGATCCATGAAGCCACATTAAGCCACATGTAAAGTGGGTTGGAGAAAGTCAACTAATGAAGGGCAAACTTGTAATTTTAAGGAGAAGACATCATCTTCTCCACTTTCATTTTCTTCTTGGCTAGTTGTTTGACCAGGCGGTGGGCTGCGGAGATGGGGGGTTTAGAGAGAGAAAGTCGAGCCTGCAGATCTGACGATCGGACCCGGAGTCGGGTCGGTCAGTATGAGACGAAGTTGAATACACCGTCGAGACTACGTGTGAGTACCCGGTTGGGAGTTTAGACAAACTCGAGAAGGTAGGGGGTTTTTTCTCCTACTTGTTTTACTTTGTAAGGGTCTTGTTATGGGTGGGAGTTTGTTGGTAGGGACGGTAGGTGATTTAGTTCAGATTTTGGGCCAGGTAGATAAATCCTTGGTGTGGTTTGGACGAGTCCACTGGTATTTGTGTGATTGTGTGATGTGTGTTGTTGCCGTGGGTGAATAACGTGTTGATTGTGAAATTATGGGCTGTTCCAGGCCAGACGCCTGGTGTGCCCTTAGCCCATGTGAGCTAAGTTTATGTTATGATTATAAAGGCGAATAACATGATGTATAGATAAATTGTTAATATATGCATGAGTGATATATTAGCATGTGTTGTATGCTTTGTGTGCCATTGAATTTCCTTAGGTGGGAGTAACCCAAGTAGGAAATTCCACTCTTGGGCTTTGCTCACCCAGTCAGTGAGTCTATTTTTCGAGGAGTAGTGGCAGATGAGTTGGGACCGCATCCAGGGACATAGCGAAGAAATGGCCAAATCGGCCTTACCTTGTATTTTCTGTTTTTTTTTAAATTCTGGGCAAGAAACCCAGTTTTGTATAATTGTAATTAAATACAATTGTAAATAAATGCTTTTTGTATAAAATATACATTTTATGAGCATGACGTGTAGGCCCAAGTGGCCATTTTTGAACATGTACGTGCCTCGGCGTGAACCACGTAGATTTCACAGCGGAGTTGGCCAAGGTGGTCAACGGACACCCTGGGATTGGGGCGTCACAAAAACATTACTCAATCATAAATATATGAGCCACTTAATGAAGTTATAAAATTCTCCCATTTGGATCATATTTTTCATTAATTAAGAAACAAACATGAAACATTAAAAAAAATTAGAAGTTGAATAAACTGCAAGCAAATCCCATAACTAGATTCAAACAAATAATTTTAAAACGATACAAATACTACAACTCTCCTTTGGGTAGATATTGTAGTATACAATACCTTTATGATGTTTGTTAGTACATATTTCTTTAATGGATATTCTCCATAGTTCATGTTAAAATTAAACTTGAAATCTTTGGATGTACAAATATAATCTAACAAAATTATAGATATATCCCATAATGTTCATTATGCATAAGATGGATTGGATTTACCTTTGGGTAAATTAAATATCTTATAACTAATGAACTTCAATATACTCATTCATCAAAGTACTTAAATTTGTTTCAAGCATATAAGAAATGAAGTAATTGAATAGCATAAGTATGTATTCCTTAATTTGAAATTCATGGAACATTCAAATTCGACCACTTTGGTGACTAGCGAACTTTACATTAAACGAATTTCAAAAGTTACAATTAACAATATTTACATCATTAAATATGATTATCAAATCCTTTTGTGTAGTCATTCTAATGACTAGCATACCATAAATGTCTTGTACTCATACATGATAATATAATTATCATACAGAAACATTATATTGTGATAAATCAATAAAATTAAAATCACGATTTTTATTGGAAAAACAATAATATTATCACAACCATCATCAAATATTTAAATACAAAAAGTAAACTTAATGAGACTTCCATAAATATGGCAAATATCAAAGTTTATATAATATGACAAATGTAGACATGTCAAAATCAAACTTTATAATGTGAACTTGAGATTTTAAAAGAAATCTCACATAATAAGTTCCATTTAGATTTATATGAATAATACCTCGAAATCTCGTTAGTGTCAATTAGCATCATATTGACAAAGCTATCCATAATGTATAATTCATACAAATAGTTAGCTATAACAAGACCTTTAATGAAATGATCTTTAATTCATATCAATTTAATCAAATTCTATATGACATTACATTATCTCATTTATAAGCATTTCATGTTAGGTAACCAATTATAATGTTATACAATTGGATATACATAAAACTTCATGGTTCAACCACTTTGGTGGCTAATAAACCATTCATAAGTGAATTCAAACAACCCTTGTAACCAAACAACCCATGTAACCAAACAAGATAGGTGTTGAATGCACAATAGGGTGTCCCTTACACCAAACAGGACAATCATCTCAGCATTTATATTGTTGTAGTTAAGCACTAACAACAACCAATCACGTAACCTAGTGATAGAATACCTTTATGATGTTTGTTAGTACATATTTCTTTAATGGATATTCTCCATAGTTCATGTTAAAATTAAACTTGTAATCTTTGGATGTACAGATATAATCTAACAAAAATTATAAGATATATCCCATAATGTTCATTATGCATAAGATGGTTAGTTTTCCTTTGGGTAAATTCTTAAATATCTTATAACTAATGAACTTCAATATCATCAAAGTACTTAAATTTGTTTCAAATATCCATAAGAAATGAGTAATTGAATAGCATAAGTATGTATTCCTTAATTTGAAATTCATGGAACATTCAAATTCGGCCACTTTGGTAGCTAGCGAACTTTACATTAGCAATTTCAAAGATTACAATTAACAATATTTACATCATTAAATATGATTATCAAAACCTTTAGTATAGTCATTCTAATGACTAGCATACCATAAATATCTTGTACTCATACATGATAATATAATTTATCATACAAACATTATATTGTGATAAAATCAATAAAATTAAAATACGATTTTATTGGAAGAAACAATAATATTATCACAACCATCATCCAAATATTTAAGTACAAAAGTAAACTTAATGAGACTTCATAAATATGGCAAATGTAAAAGTTTATATAATATGACAAATCATAGACATGTCAAATGTGTTTCTATAATAATGTGAACTTGAGATTTTAAAAGAAATCTCATAATAAGTTCCATTTAGATTTATATGAATAATACCTCGAAATCCCGTTATTGTCAATTAGCATCATATTGACAAAGCTATCCATAATGTATAATTCATACAAATAGTTAGCTATAACAAGACCTTTAATGAAATGATCTTTAATTCATATCAATTTAATCAAATTCTATATGACATTACATTATCTCATTTATAAGCATTTCATGTTAGGTAACCAATTACTAATGTTATACAATTGGATATACATAAAACTTCTTAGTTCAACCACTTTGGTAGCTAATAAACCATTCATAAGTAATTCAAACAACCCAAACAACCCTTATGAGCAAACAACCCATGTATCCAAACAAGATAGGTGCTGAATCTGTGAGGATAGGGTGTCCTTAAACCAAGCAAGGACAATCACCTCGGCATTTATATTATTTGTAGTTAGCACTAACAACAACCAATCACTTAACCTAGTGGTAGAATACCTTTATGATGTTTGTTAGTACATATTTCTTTAATGGATATTCTCCATAGTTCATGTTAAAATTAAACTTGTAATCTTTGGATGTACAAATATAATCTAACAAAATTATAAGATATATCCCATAATGTTCATTATGCATAAGATGGTTAGTTTACCTTTGGGTAAATTCTTAAATATCTCATAACTAATGAACTTCAATATACTCATTCATCAAAGTACTTAAATTTGTTTCAAACATCCATAAGAAATGAGTAATTGAATAGCATAAGTATGTATTCCTTAATTTGAAATTCATGGAACATTCAAATTCGGCCACTTTGGTGACTAGCGAACTTTACATTAAACGAATTTCAAAAGTTACAATTAACAATATTTACATCATTAAATATGATTATCAAATCCTTTTGTGTAGTCATTCTATTGACCCCAGCATACCATAAATATCTTGTACTCATACATGATAATATATTATCATACAAACGATATATTGTGATAAATCAATAAAATTAAAATACGATTTTGTCAAAAACCATAATATTATCACAACCATCATCAAATACAAGTACAAAGTAAGCAATGAGACTTCATAAATATGGCAAATATCAAAAGTTTATATAATATGACAATCATAGACATGTCAAATGTGTTTCTATAATGTGAACTTGAGATTTTAAAAGAAATCTCACATAATAAGTTCCATTTAGATTTATATGAATAATACCTCGAAATCCCGTTATTGTCAATTAGCATCATATTGACAAAGCTATCCATAATGTATAATTCATACAAATAGTTAGCTATAACAAGACCTTTAATGAAATGATCTTTAATTCATAACTCAAGATTTAATCAGTCTATATGACATTACATTATCTCATTTATAAGCATTTCATGTTAGGTAACCAATTATAATGTTATACAATTGGATATACATAAAACTTCATGGTTCAACCACTTTGGTGGCTAATAAACCATTCATAAGTGAATTCAAACAACCCAAACAACCCTTGTAACCAAACAACCCATGTATCCAAACAAGATAGGTGCTGAATGCAGAATAGGGTGTCCCTTAAACCAAACAGGACAATCACCTCAGCATTTATATTGTTGTAGTTAAGCACTAACAACAACCAATCACGTAACCTAGTGGTAGAATACCTTTATGATGTTTGTTAGTACATATTTCTTTAATGGATATTCTCCATTGTTCATGTTAAAATTAAACTTGTAATCTTTGGATGTACAAATATAATCTAACAAAAATTATAAGATATATCCCATAATGTTCATTATGCATAAGATGGTTAGTTTACCTTTGGGTAAATTCTTAAATATCTTATAACTAATGAACTTCAATATACTCATTCATCAAAGTACTTAAATTTGTTTCAAACATCCATAAAAATGATAATTGAATAGCATAAGTATATGACCTTAATTTGAAATTCATGGAACATTCAAGTCGGCCACTTTGGTGACTAAGCGAACTTTACATTAAGCAATTTCAAAGTTACAATTAACAATATTTCGTCATTAAATATGATTATCAAATCCTTTAGTGTAGTCATTCTAATGACTAGCATACCATAAATGTCTTGTACTCATACATGATAATATAATTATCATACAAACATTATATTGTGATAAATCAATAAAATTAAAAAATACGATTTTATTGGAAAAACCATAATATTATGCAACCATCTTCAAATATTTAAGTACAAAAGTAAACTTAATGAGACTTCCATAAATGGCAAATATCAATAGTTTATATAATATGACCGATCATAGACATGTCAAATGTGTTTTTATAATGTGAACAAAGATTTTTAAAAGAAATCTCACATAATAAGTTCCATTTAGATTTATATGAATAATACCTCGAAATCCCGTTAGTGTCAGTGTATGTATTGACAAGCTATCCACAATATATAATTCATACAAATAGTTAGCTATAGCAAGACCTTTAATGAAATAGTCTTTAATTCATATCAATTTAATCAAATTCTATATGACATTATTATCTCATTTATAAGCATTTCATGTTAGGTAACCAATTATAATGTTATACAATTGGATATACATAAAACTTCATGGTTCCAACCACTTTGGTGGCTAATAAACCATTCATAAGTGGTCGAACAACCCGAACAACCCTTGTAACCAAACAACCCATGTAACCAAACAAGATAGGTGCTGAATGCAGAATAGAGATTGTCCCTTAAACCAAACAGGACAGAATCACCTTAGCATTTATATTGTTGTAGTTAAGCACTAACAACAACCAATCACGTAACCTAGTGGTAGAATACCTTTATGATGTTTGTTAGTACATATTTCTTTAATGGATATTCTCCATAGTTCATGTTAAAATTAAACTTGTAATCTTTGGATGTACAAATATAATCTAACAAAAATTATAAGATATATCCCATAATGTTCATTATGCATAAGATGGTTAGTTTTACCTTTAGGTAGAATTCTTAAATATCTTATAACTAATGAACTTCAATATACTCATTCATCAAAGTACTTAAATTTGTTTCAAACATCCATAAGAAATGAGTAATTGAATAGCATAAGTGTGTATTCCTTAATTTGAAATTCATGGAACATTCAAATTCGGCCACTTTGGTGACTAAGCAAACTTTACATTAAACGAATTTCAAAAGTTTACAATTAACAATATTTACATCATTAAATATGATTATCAAATCCTTTAATTAGTAGTCATTATAATGACTAACATACCATAAATGTCTTGTACTCGCGTGATAATATAATTATCATACAAACATTATATTGTGATAATCAATAAAATTAAATATGATTTTATTGGAAAAGCAATAATATTACATACAACCATCATCAAATATTTAGTACAAAAGTAACTTAATGAGACTTCATAAATATGGCAAATATCAAAAGTTTATATAATATGACAAGTCAGACATGTCAAATGTGTTTCTATAATGAACTTGAGATTTTAAAGAAATCTCACATAATAAGTTCCATTTAGATTTATATGAATAATATACCTCGAAATCCGTTATTGTCAATTAGCATCATATTGACAAAGCTATCCCATAATGTATAATTCATACAAATAGTTAGCATAACAAGACCTTTAATGAAATGATCTTTAATTCCTTATCAATTTAATCAAATTCTACGTGACTACATTATCTCATTTATAAGCATTTCATGTTAGGTAACCAATTATAATGTTATACAATTAGTTATACATAAACTTCATGGTTTCAACCACTTTGGTAGCTAATAAACCATTCATAAGTGAATTCAAACAACCCAAACAACCCTTGTAACCAAACAACCCATATCCAAACAAGATAGGTGCTGAATACAGGAGATAAATCGCCAAACCCAAACAGGACAATCACCTCAGCATTTATATTGTTGTAGTTAGCACTAACAACAACCAATCCGTAACCTGAGTATTAGAGAATACCTTTATGATATTTGTTAGTACATATTTCTTCCCCAATGGATATTCTCCATAGTTCATGTTAAAATTAAACTTGTAATCTTTGGATGTACAAATATAATCTAACAAAAATTATAAGATATATCCCATAATGTTCATTATGCATAAGATGGTTAGTTTACCTTTGGGTAAATTCTTAAATATCTTATAACTAATGAACTTCAATATACTCATTCATCAAAGTACTTAAATTTGTTTCAAACATCCATAAGAAATGAGTAATTGAATAGCATAAGTATGTATTCCTTAATTTGAAATTCATGGAACATTCAAGTCGGCCACTTTATTGACTAGCGAACTTTACATTAAGCGAATTTCCAAAAGTTACAGTGTAATATTTACATCATTAAATATGATTATCAAATCCTTTAGTGTAGTCATTCTAATGACTAGCATACCATAAATGTCTTGTACTCATACATGATAATATAATTATCATACAAACATTATATTGTGATAAATCAATAAAATTAAAATATGATTTTATTGGAAAAACCATAATATTATCACAACCATCATCAAATATTTAAGTACAAAGTAAACTTAATTAGACTTCATAAATATGGCAAATGTAAAAGTTTATATAATATGACAAATCATAGGCATGTAAATGTGTTTCTATAATGTGAACTTGGTACAAAAATCTACATAATAAGTTCCATTAGATTTATATAGTGTACCTCGAAATCCGTTGAGGTGTCAATTAGCATCCATAATAAAAGCTATCATAATGTATAATTCATACAAATAGTTAGCTATAACAAGACCTTTAATGAAATGATCTTTAATTCATATCAATTTAATCAAATTCTATATGACATTACATTCTCATTTATAAGCATTTCATGTTAGGTAACCAATTATAATGTTATACAATTGGATATACATAAAACTTCATGGTTCAACCACTTTGGTGGCTAATAAACCATTCATAAGTGAATTCAAACAACCCAAACAACCCTTGTAACCAAACAACCCATGTATCCAAACAAGATAGGTGCTGAATGCAGAATAGGGTGTCCCTTAAACCAAACAGGACAATCACCTCAGCATTTATATTGTTGTAGTTAAGCACTAACAACAACCAATCACGTAACCTAGTGGTAGAATACCTTTATGATGTTGTTAGTATATTTCTTTAATGGATATTCTCCATTGTTCATGTTAAATTAAACTTGTATTCTTTGGATGTACAAAGTATAATCTAACAAAATTATAAGATATATCCCATAATGTTCATTATGCATAAGATGGATTAGTTTACCTTTGGGTAAATTCTTAAATATCTCATAACTAATGAACTGGCCTACTCATTCATCAAAGTACTTAAATTTGTTTCAAACATCCATAAAAAAAAAAAATGAGTAATTGAATAGCATAAGTGTGTATTCCTCAATTTGAAATTCATGGAACATTCAAATTCGGCCACTTTGGTGACTAGCGAACTTTACATTAAACGAATTTCAAAAAGTTACAATTAACAATATTTACATCATTAAATATGATTATCAAATCCTTTAGTGTAGTCATTCTAATGACTAGCATACCATAAATATCTTGTACTCATACATGATAATATAATTATCCTTTAAACATTATATTGTGATAAATCAATAAAGTAAAATCGATTTTATTGGAAAAACCATAATATTATCACAACCATCTTCAAATATTTAAGTACAAAAGTAAACTTAATGAGACTTCATAAATATGGCAAATATCAATAGTTTATATAATATGACAAATCATAGACATGTCAAATGTGTTTCTATAATGTGAACTTGAGATTTTAAAAGAAATCTCACATAATAAGTTCCATTTAGATTTATATGAATAATACCTCGAAATCCCGTTAGTGTCAATTAGCATCATATTGACAAAGCTATCCATAATATATAATTCATACAAATAGTTAGCTATAACAAGACCTTTAATGAAATGATCTTTAATTCATATCAATTTAATCAAATTCTATATGACATTACATTATCTCATTTATAAGCATTTCATGTTAGGTAACCAATTATATAATGTTATACAATTGGATATACATAAAACTTCATAAGTTTCAACCACTTTGGTGGCTAATAAACCATTCATAAGTGAATTCAAACAACCCTTGTAACCAAACAACCCATGTATCCAAACAAGATAGGTGCTGAATGCAGAATAGGGTGTCCCTTAAACCAAACAGGACAATCACCTCAGCATTTATATTGTTGTAGTTAAACACTAACAACAACCAATCACGTAACCTAGTGGTAGAATACCTTTATGATGTTTGTTAGTACATATTTCTTTAATGGATATTCTCCATAGTTCATGTTAAAATTAAACTTGTAATCTTTTGGATGTACAAATATAATCTAACAAAATTATAAGATATATCCCATAATGTTCATTATGCATAAGATGGATTAGTTTACCTTTGGGTAAATTCTTAACAATTATCTTATAACTAATGAACTTCAATATACTCATTCATCAAAGTACTTAAATTTCGTTTCAAACATCATAAGAAATGAGTAATTGAATAGCATAAGTATGTATTCCTTAATTTGAAATTCATGGAACATTCAAATTCGCCACTTTATTTGACTAGCAAACTTTACATTAAGCAATTTCAAAGTTACAATTAACAATATTTACATCATTAAATATGATTATCAAATCCTTTGCTTAGTGTAGTCATTATAATGACTGTATACCATAAATATCTTGTACTCATACATGATAATATAATTATCATACAAACATTATATTGTGATAAATCAATAAAATTAAAATATGATTTTATTGGAAAAACAATAATATTATCACAACCATCATCAAATATTTAAGTACAAAAGTAACTTAATGAGACTTCATAAATATGGCAAATATCAAAAGTTTATATAATATGACAAATCATAGACATGTCAAATGTGTTTTACATAATGTGAACTTGAGATTTTAAAAAGAAATCTCATAATAAGTTCCATTTAGATTTATATGAATAATACCTCGAAATCCCGTTATTGTCAATTAGCATCATATTCGATCTGAAGCTATCCACCAATGTATAATTCATACAGAATAGTTAGCTATAACAAGACCTTTAATGAAATGATATTTAATTCATAACAATTTAATCAAATTTTATGACATTAAATTATCTCATTTATAAGCATTTCATGTTAGGTAACGAATTATAATATTATACAATTGGATATACATAAAACTTCATGGTTCAACCACTTTGGTGGCTAATAAACCAATTCATAGTGAATTCAAACAACCCAAACAGCCCTTGTAACCAAACAACCCATGTATCCAAACAAGATAGGTGCGCTGAATACAGAATAGGGTGTCCTTAAACCAAAACAGGACAATCACCTCAGCATTTATATTGTTGTAGTTAGCACTAACAACAACTTCCAATCCGTAACCTAATTGGTAGAATACCTTTATGATGTTTGTTAGTACATATTTCTTTAATGGATATTCTCCATAGTTCATGTTAAAATTAAACTTGTAATCTTTGGATGTACAAATATAATCTAACAAAAATTATAAGAAATATCCCATAATGTTCATTATGCATAAGATGGTTAGTTTACCTTTGGGTAAATTCTTAAATATCTTATAACTAATGAACTTCAATATACTCATCCATCAAGTACTTAAATTTGTTTCAAACATCCATAAGAAATGAGTAATTGAATAGCACAAGTGTGTATTCCTTAATTTGAAATTCATGGAACATTCAAATTAGGCCACTTTGGTGACTAGCGAACTTTACATTAGCAATTTCAAAAGTTCTAATTAACAATATTTACATCATTAAATATGAGTGCTCAAATCCTTTAGTGTAGTCATTAATGACTAGCATGCCATAAATATCTTGTACTCACTTTGTGATAATATAATTATCATACAAACATTGCTATTTAATGATAAATCAATAAAATTAAAAATACGATTTTATTGGAAAAACCATAATATTATCCACGACCATCTATCAAATATTTAAAATACAAAGTAAACTTAATTAGACTTCATAAATATGGCAAATATCAAAAGTTTATGTGACAAATCCCTTAGACATGTCAAATGTGTTTCTATAATGTGAACTTGAGATTTGAAAGAAATCTCACATAATAAGTTCCATTTAAGATTTACTATAGATAATACCTCGAAATCCCAGTTAGTGTCAATTATCATATTGACAAAGCTATCCATAATGTATATTTCATACAATAGTTAGCTATAACAAGACCTTTAATGAAATGATCTTTAATTCATATCTATTTAATCAAATTCTATATGACATTACATTATCTCATTTATAAGCATTTCATGTTAAGGTAACCAATTATAATGACAATTGGATATACATAAAACTTCATGGTTGACCACTTTGGTGGCTAATAAACCATTCATAAGTGGTCAAACAACCCAAACAACCCTTGTAACCAAACAGCCTTATGTATCCAATGAGATAGGTTGCTGAATGTAGAATAGGGTGTCCACTTAAACCAAACAGGACAATCACCTCCTTTCTGTTGTAGTTAAACACTAACAACAACGATCAGCAACACAGTGGTAGAATACCTTTATGATGTTTAATTTAGTACATATTTCCTTTAATGGATATTCTCCATAGTTCATGTTAAATTAGAAACTTGAAATCACTGGATGTACAGATATAATCTAATAAAATTATAAGATATATCCCATAATGTTCATTAATACTAAGATGGTTAGTTTACCTTTGACCGAATTCTTAAATATCTTATAACTAATGAACTTCAATATACTCATTCATCAAAGTACTTAAATTTGTTTCAAACATCCATAAGAAATGAGTAATTGAATAGCATAAGTATGTATTCCTTAATTTGAAATTCATGGAACATTCAAATTCGGCCACTTTAGTGACTAGCGAACTTACATTAATTTCAAAGTTACAATTAACAATATTTACATCATTAAATGTGATTATCAAAGCCTTTAGTGTGAGTCATTCTAATGGCTAGCATACCATAAATGTCTTGTACTCATACCTTGATAATATAATTATCATACAAACATTATATTGTGATAAATCAATAAAATTAAAATACGATTTTATTGGAAAAACAATAATATTATCACAACCATCATCAAATATTTAAGTACAAAAATGAAACTTAATGAGACTTCATAAATATGGCAAGTATCAAAAGTTTATATAATATGACAAATCATAGACATGTCAAATGTGTTTCTGTGTGAACGAGGATTTTAAAGAAATCTCACATAATAGGATTCCATTTAGATTTATATGAATAATACCTCGAAATCCCGTTATTGTCAATTAGCATCATATTGACAAAGCTATATACATAATGTATAATTCATACAAATAGTTAACTATAACAAGACCTTTAATGAAATGATCTTTAATTCATATCAATTTAATCAAATTCTATATGACATTACATTATCTCATTATAAGCATTTCATGTTAGGTAACCAATTATATGTTATACAATTGGATATACATAAAACTTCATAGTTCAACCACTTTGGTGGCTAATAAACCATTCATAAGTGAATTCAAAACAGCCCAAACAACCCTTGTAACCAAAGCCTTCATGTATCCAAAACAAGATGGGTGCTGAATGCAGAATAGGGTGTCCCTTAAACCAAACAGGGACAATCACTCATATATTGTTGTGCAGTTAACACTAACAACAACCAATCACGTAACCTAGTGGTAGAATACCTTTATGATGTTTGTTAGTACATATTTCTTTTAATGGATATTCTCTATAGTTCATGTTAAATTAAACTTGTAATCTTTGGATGTACAAATATAATCTAACAAAATTATAAGATATATCACCAATGTTCATTATGCATAAGATGGTTAGTTTACCTTTGGGTAAGTGCCCAAATATCTTATAACTAATGAACTTCAATATACTCACATTCATGTAAATTACTTGATTTGTTTCAAACATCCATAAGAAATGAGTAATTGAATAGCATAAGTATGTATTCCTTAATTTGAAAATTCTTAGAACGTTTAAATTCGGCCACTTTGGTGACTAGCGAACTTTACATTGGCAATTTCAAAGTTACAATTAACAATATTTACATCATTAAAGCGCGTTATCAGAATCTTTTTGTGTAGTCATTCTAATGACTTCATACCATAAATGTCTTGTACTCGCCGCGATAATATAATTTATCATACAAACATTATATTGTGATAAATCAATAAAATTAAAATACGATTTTATTGGAAAAACATAATCATATCACAATATGTCCAAATATTTGGCACAAAGTAAACAGAGACTTCATAAATGTGGCAAATATCAAAAGTTTTGTATAAGCATGACAAATCATAGACATGTCCAAATGTGTTTCTATAATGTGAGCATGAGTTTAAAAGAAATCTCACATAATAAGTTCCATTTAGATTTATATGAATAATACCTCGAAATCCGTTGTAATTAGCATCATATTGACAAAGCTATCCATAATGTATAATTCATACAAATGGTGCTTCAAACATGACCTTTAATGAAATGATCAACAATTCATAACAATTTAATCAAATTCTATATGACATTACATTATCTGTTATAGCATTTCATGTTAGGTAACCAATTATAATGTTATCTGATTGGATATACATAGACTTCATAGTTCAACCACTTTTGGTGGCTAATAAACCATTCATAGTGAATTCAAACAACCCCAGGCAACCACTTAGCAAACAACCCATGTAACCAAACAAGATAGGTCTTCGGAATGCGGAATAAGTGTTTCATAAATAAGCCAAGGATAATCACCTCGGCATTTATATTGTAAGTTGGCACTAACAACAACCAATCACGTAACCTAGTGGTAGAGTGCCCACATGTAAACAATGGGGTTTTGGGTTCAAAACTACTTAAATAAATTTTCTTCTCATTAATTTTGGTATTAATAATAGCAAACTAGTCTTAGAAAGGCCCAGCCCAATCCACATTAGAGCTTTTAGGGCCTGTTGCAGGAAACCCATGGCCTAGGGCTCAACATCAGCCCACATTCAAGTCTTCTTCAACCTCTAGAAATCGTTTTGCTACCCAGGTAAACCAATTTTTTTTTTTTAAATATAAAATCAATAAGTAAGCAATATGATCATATCAAACAAAATCAGAATATGATCCAATCATATGCGGAAGCGAGATGTACTCTCAAAACCGTTCCTTCCACAGGTGAATCCCATAATCCCAATAATATCCCACATCATCATTATGATAGAAACATGAATACAGCTTGCAGAAGATATCGTTCCGTGATACATAAAAGCATGCTAAATTTCTAACAATCAAACTCATTCAATCACTTGAATCTCTAAACATCTGGCTACGATGCAAATGTAAAACAAATTAAATTAATATAATTTTAAGTTCTATTCATTCATAAATAACCAGAACATAAGTCTTTGATTTCATGATATTCACATCATGGAGTGTATGTCAAGGGATTTATTACTAACTGGATGAATATTTGTTTATCCACTTTGCCCTTTGCTTTTAGTCTCGACTATCTGATATGATAGTAAGAAATTTCTCTCGAGGAGAAGCTTCATGGTAGGGAAGAGGACCTTATATACATGGGTTCAAAATTTAAATTCAAACATTTAAATTTCCACACTCCATCAATGATACGACTGACAAATTAATTCTTTTATTTTATTTATTAAATCCCTTTTTATCACCTGAGTCATATCTAAAATTCTTACGGTAGGTGGTATGGTGAAGGAAGTGGCTATAATAAGGATTTATGGCTCTACTCCTGTAGGGCAATATTTTATAAACGTATCAACAATTTGTAGTTGTAGTTGCGGCTCAAGTCTAGTCGCAGCTATATAGTAACTTACAGTTGCAACTCAAGTCTACTCGCAACTATAGAGTCATTGTGGGGTCCACACCCTTCGTGACCCCTCAGGAACTGCCCGGTGGGTCCCACTCTTAAGACCTTCTCTCATTCTCACTGGGGTTCTTTCGCCTCCCGGAGATTCGAGGCCGGGCCTGGGTCTTTAGTCGATGGGAAGCATCTGCAGATTTCAAGCAGTAGCTCGGTTGGTGCGAATGCTTCCCATTGTGGGTTGAGAAATGAAGATAATATAATTAAGGACCACAGCTACAAAATGAACCCAGTAATCATTATTTCGGTTGATGCAGGGAGATCTTCCGTTGGTATTTAAGAAGACCTGGGTCTGGGTTTATCTGGGGAGGCGAAAAGAAAGACTCGATTAGAATGAGGATATCCTATGAGTGGGACCCTTTGAAGGGTACCTTTGAGAGGTCACGAAGAGTGTGGACCCATGGTCATTTTTAGTTACACTCGATCTTTAAGCAACTATAAGTCACTTTTTTTAGTTGAGACTCGATCCTATATGCAACTATAAAGTCTTTTAGTTGAAAATCAATCATATTTGCAACTATAGAATCACTTTTCGTTGAGACTCAATCCTAAATGCAACTATAGAATCTTTTAGTTGAGGCCTTGATCACATCCACAACTATAGGTCACTTTTAGAGCAGGACTCGATCTAAATGCAACTATAGAATCACTTTTAGTTATGAGACTCTGCAATCTATCCATGACTATAGAGTCATTTGTAGTTTGACTCAATCAATATGAAACCAAAAATAATAAGCTTGTTTAATTTTTGCCCCCAAACTAAAAGTATTATCCACCAAGTCACTTTTCTTGTAGTGTCTCCTATCACTAATTCTGATTTCAAGTTTTCATCCTAAATTAATGTGTTATCTTGTGTCGGCTTTGCCATATTTGTATGTGCCATGCACAGATATAATGCATCAGTCACCCAAAGAAGGTATTTTACTTGTTTGGAGTAAGACTATAATTTTTTTTTCTTTTTTTAATGTTTTCTTTGCACCTACGCGTGTTGAGTATGCGTGTTAGATGATTATGCCTAATGTTCTCTAGTTTGATACATATTTCATTCTTGTCATATTGATATTAGTTTGCAATTTTCATGATAGAGATGATTTTAGCACTAGTGTTTTGTATTTATGTTATGCTTTGTCTTTATGAGAAGATTTGTGACTGCATGCACCCCAAAAGAGGCATGTTGGTTGGTTTTGTGGCTGCCTTCTTCTCCATGCATTCAAATCTTTTGGTACTACTAATTTTATTTCATTTTAAATTTTGACCCCAACAAATCTCCTTAAAATTAATTTGAATACTAATCCCTTGTAGTTTTAATTGACATAGGAGTTGTTGATTAAACAAGCTTTGTTTGTTAGGAGTGGCACCTGCAATTACTACAATGTGTTTCATGTAGTCCATGACTATTTTTCTAATAACAATTGTTCAACTCCTTTGCACATGTTCTGTTTTTCTGAACAATCTTATTTCTTTTCAAGAACCATTATAACTGCATGATTAATAGCAGAGATGAAACTTTTTTTATTTTCAAAAACATCAAATTGAAAGTTAGTAATTTTTATTCTTTAGTTTGTTGACTCATCGAATTAGAGAATTTTACAATGTCATGATTGCATTTTCCATTTTGATAATGCGACAATTAAATAACTGAAAATGATCCAAAGACAAACAAAAAGGTGTTTTCATTTGGAAATATATTCTTTTGAAAAATTGGTCTCAATATATTCGTGAAACCCGTAGAAAGCCGCTATTTTAAATGAGCGACCGGGTAATTTACCCGAACGGTACAGACAAAACCCTAGATCTTTTCTCTAGACCTCGATGACAAACGGATCACGCTGCAGAATCATCTCGCAACCAGTCGAACCAAACGAACTGTGTCAAATTCCGAGACTGTAGGTTTTGCACGCATTTCGAGACGGAACGGGCCAACCATGGAGTGCCATGTGGCACTTGCATGGGAGACACCACACAGGGCCAAGTGTCATGCCCTTGGGATTGCATGAGTTGCGGGGCTAACAGCCACCCCATGCATGAGCATGAAAGGGTTAAATTGTGGGAGATGTGGAGAACACTTGGTCTTTTGAAGATTCAAGTGTCAAACAAATTTGTGTTAGGTGTACTCCACTCAGGTCAAACCAATCCTTTGAGTTGGAGGAGAGATTCCAAACAATTGTAGAGAAGAGAGAAGAAAGAAAAGAGAGAAAGAAAGAAAGAAAGAAAGTAGGTGAAGCAAAAGGAGGAGGAAGCTTTTCCCCATTGTTTTCAGATTTGGGTGGGATCAAGAATCATCCCACACACTTCAAGAGGTGAGGATCTTTCCTCTTGGTTATTTCCTTGTTTGGGCCATGGAAATGGCATTTGGTTGAGTTTGCTATATGATTGTTTGAATGAATAACATGTTGAATTTGTGATGTTGTCCATGTTGAATTTTCTGGGTTTTAAGACTGAATTTGTGATGTTGTACTTGCTGAATTTTCTGGGTTTGAAGACTGAATTTGTGATGTTGTACATGCTGTTTTTTTTTCTGGTTTTTAGGACTGAAAACCCAATTTGGTGTATTATTGTATGAATGAAAAACAGGCAGAATTTTCTGGGCTTTCATGCATGACTAACATGTAGAATCTTTTGGGTTTTTAGATAAAAGAAAACTCAGTTTGGTGTATTATTGTATGCATGAAAAACATGCAGAATTTTCTGGGCTCAAAGAAAACTCAGTTTGGTGTATTATTGTATGCATGAAAAACATGCAGAATTTTCTGGGCTTCCATGCATGACTAACATGCAGAACGTTTTGGGTTTTTAGATTAAAGAAAACTCAGTTTGGTGTATTATTGTATGCATGACTAACACGCAGAATGTTCTGCTTTTAGACTGAAGAAATTAGTTTGCGTAGGGACATTGTGGCATGAAAAACATGCAGAATTTTCTATTTCCATGCATGACTAACATGCAGAATGTTTTGGGTTTTTGGGGATCAAAGAAAACTCAGCTTATGTATTATTGTATGCATGAAAAACATGCAGAATTTCCTGGGCCATGCATGACTAACATGTAGAATCTGTTTTTAGATCAAAGAAAACTCAGCTTGTGTATTATTGTATGCATGAAAAACATGCAGAATTTCTATTAAGCACAGAATTAACATGCAGAATCTTTTGGGTTTTTAGATCAAAGAAAACTCAGTTTGGTGTATTATTGTATGCATGAAAAACATGCAGAATTTTCTGGGCTTCCATGCATGACTAACATGCAGAACGTTTCTGGGTTCTTAGACTGAAAAAAAATCAGTTTGGTGTATCATTGCTTATTAACATGCAGAATTTTTCTGGGTTCTGCACCAAAAGAAAATCTCAGGCTTGGTATCGTTGCTTGCATGGTTAACATGCAGGATTTTTCTGGGATTTAGCTCTGGTTGTTTAGGGCCATAACTTTTTCGGGGTCCGAACTCCGATTTCCAAGGTGTTCTTGGACTCTATGGAAAGTCTATGAGTCCAGAATCTAGCCATAAGCCATTCAGCTGGAAATAGGTGCTCACATCTGTGCCGAAAACTTGAGTAATTGTTATCAACATATGTTTCAAAACATTGTGAATAAGAAGTTTAACATATACTCTTGATATGTAAGAGAATATATGATTGATATTACTATGTCTCATCTTGGGAATATAGAGTTAAGTGGCATTACTTCTGCCTAAGTAATGGTGGGAATGTTAATACATGCTTGAAGATGTGTTGATATAATAGAACTGAACAGATAGAAAAAGATGTAGTACATTATGATGTACTGATTTGAATGTGTGAATATCAACATGACCGGCATGCTCGTTGATGTTGAACTGAATATAAGAAATGTTGTATGCATTAGACATGAGTGTTCATAGCGCACATAGTGTATGGTGTGCAGAATGTCCATGTAGAGGTCTTCATGGTATTGGTCATGGGTTTGAGTGCGTTGACACAAATTGCATTGCATTGGTGTGCGGTAACACCACATTACATGAGAGTATACATGAAAATTGATTTGGCACCGCGTTGGGATGTTGAATCGTAGGGCTTGAATGGGACTAAGTCCAATTGAGTTCCACAATAAGTAAATGAAAAATGAAAATGAAATGTGTCACGAGTAAGTAGGTATAGTCCCCCGTGTGAAAAGCCCGAAACTGTTAGACAAACAGATCCACTTCCAAGTGAAAGCCCGAAATGCCTGAGGGTAAGAGACCCATGTGAGACCCCGAAAGTTCCTCAAGGTTCAAAAAGACACGAAACGATTAAATAAATATCACATAGACTACTTGCCAGGATGGGGAGTCGAAACCGACTCAAGATCGATTTCCCATTGGCACTTGCATCGGTGGTGGGCCTGGGAGGTTTACCCAGATTGGGCATGTAGTGTCGTCTCACATGCATGTAGATTTTTCCATGATAGATAACATGTATGCACGGATTGGTTGCTGTTTGATCATGAAATGATCATTTGCATGTGCACCTAGGTGGGAAATAGCTCTTATAGGATTTATCCCCACTGGCGTTAGCTCACCCCGTCAACCCCCCTTTCTGCATGTGACAGGTACAAAGATGAGATGCCCCAGAGGCCTGGGATTATGAAGTCATTCAACCGTGGCCTTGATTCTGTTTTACATATTAGAACCACCTAGTTTTAATATATGTTTTGTATTGTATGATGTAATAACTCTTAGATCTATAGAAATGTATGGTCTCAGAACCGTATGGATCGAGCATGACGATGTCCTTATCAGGGTCATTTTACTCATATGTATTTGGAGTGTCCTTATGATATGAGACACACAGGCTCAAGCAGTTGACAAGAGGTCACGGGGACCCCCGGTTTTGGGGTGTCACATATTTAGCCTCAAGACTTTGTCTTATTATTATTTTACGTTGTATTCTTATTTAGTTATTTAATAGATTTGAAGAACTAGTAGAAGGCATAAATATAAATAAAAAATTTTCACACTTGACTTTAAGTAGTAAACCCACCATGTATCCTTTTCCAACCAACCCTTATTTTTATTTTTATTTTTCCTAAATTTTAAGTTGTATTAATATGATATTTGTTGATTTGTGACCCGAATTTGGTTTTGGGCTTATGTCCGACCCAAAGGCTTGTGGTGCGACTTTTGTGAAAAGAAAAAGTTGAGAAAAAAAAATAGGAACCTTTATGCTCAGGCATTTTTTGTAAAATTAATATACTAGGGTTTATTCTCTAATCCGTTGAACTTTTGTAATTTCTCTAAAAATTCATAATGAAGCTTTCTTTTTTGCCCGAGGTTTTTCCCCTTGCAAGGGTTTCCATGTAAATCTAGTGTTTTTCTTTATTTTGTATTTCTTTATTGTGCCATTGCTCATAACAATATTATTATTATTTATTTGTTTAAGAGAGAAAAAAATAACTTCAGTGAGAAACTCTTACTCCTTCGAAAATTTAAGCCCTATTTGGATTGACTTTTGAGAGGTCAAAAGTAGTTTTTTTTTAAAGTTAAAAATATATTTTTTTTTCCTGTTTGGCTAATTTTATTAAACAAATTGACTTGACAAATTTTAATGTTACTTTTTCCAGAAGTTGTATTTTGGTTTATGTGTTCTTCTACGTTCAAGAAATTTTTTCTCAATATCGATGTTGTCCTTTGAAACATGATTTTAGTTTTGGTTTCAACTTCCAACTAAAGCAAAAATTGTACACTGTCCAAATATGCTCAAGTTGTGACGCCCAAACCCAACCGTTGATCCACCAATAACCTGCTTAATACAAGTGGATGCTCAGTTACCCGACTCCACCATAAAATCAAGGTGAGTCCTCAGACGGGAGCTCACCAAATAAAATATCTGCATGAAACTTGTCCCAACATTCAATATAATCACAATGATACAGATAAAAACAAATTTCTCGGGGCTCCAATTACAATATCCATAAAACATACTCAACTATGGAACCATCATATCCAATAGTTTCTAAGAGTTCAAATATTTTACTCTTATACAATACATACATTAAACTTAAAACGTTCTAATACATGTATACATCAAAGCCAACCTCGGCTTTCTTCTAACTCTGGCTCTCTAGGACGAGCCGTCCCCCGCACGCTCCGTGTACCAGAAAATATATCCCCTCGATTGCAGGAGCCAATGCTCAAGAGTGGAATCGCCTAAGTGGGCTACTCCTCTACCTAAGTGCAAAGGTAACGTTCCAAATAAACATACATTCAAATGCATGATCCTACTTGAATGCCTACATGTTCGGTCTCGCATCCCGAGTCCTCACTGACTTTCTCACACTCGCCTAAGTCTCGGTATGAGAATTATTGTTTTGTTAGTTTGTGGACAACTCGATGAATATACTAATTGGGGTCGTCTCCGACGCATTGATATATTATTTGTTTGTGGACTACTCCTCCGGGCGAATATCAACTGGGCCGCTCCGACGATTGATATTTTTCATTTGACTACCCTCCGATAATTAATATTTTAGACTACCCTACAAACCATTTTCTGGGATCATCTCACGCACTAACTCCTAGTTCCAGGATGTTCCAAAGGCATAAGTAACGACGATGCCAATTCCAATAGCGGCCTAATCTACACGCAAATATTGTAAACACGCATGATATCCACATAATATCCAATCACACAATCATGTCATGTAATAAATCAATTCATACATCAAAAATTAGCTCCCTCACTAATGATCATACACGAGCAATTCCACTTGAATCACTGACCAAATTATTCACACAAAAATATATTTTTCTGTCACTATTCCTAGGAACATTAAAACCCAGTTTTACTTGCCTAAACACATACCTAGCCCATCGGTTTCACTTTAGAACCCGCATTTCACTACCATTTCCGGCCCTATCCCAACCAATCCATGATTTATCACAAAAATGTAACATTCAACCACCCAAATTTCTCAGCCATGGCACTCACGGCTGCCACATTTGGATTTCAAAATTACATCAATCGTCCTGTTTAGGGATTCAATCAAACTACTGCCTTACGCCTCAATCAACCGAAACATTTACATGGTACTTAACCGAAAAATAAAGCCCAAGTAGGGAGAAACCCCTACCTCAAGGAGTTTGAAGAAACTCCCTAAACTGCACCCACGTCAGTTCTCTCCGCGTAGGAGAAGCTCCCTCTCTCCGAGTAGAGCGCCTCCTTGTCCCTAAGACTGACATTGACTGCTGCATTTCTGCAGAGAAGTTAGACTCTCTCACTCTAGAAATGACCAAATCCGGCTACTGCATCCTCCCCCTCTTGCTTTTCACGTTTTCCCCCTTTTTAATTTGAGAAGATGAGTACTGTTGACTAATTTGGCATTATTATCATTTAAATCAAATCCTATAATGCCATCTATGTCCTTCTTTTCCCAGTTTTGACATTCGGCACCATCTCGGCCATCCATTTTCATCATTTCTCTACTCATACCACTCATGGCACATGAGTACGTGTTATATATGACTTTCGTCACATCGAAATCATTTTACTAAGTATCCAACCGCGATGCCTCAAACGTGTAAATTCGACCGTCTCGAATTAGACGTAAATTCCATGCGTTAGCTAGATTTCACGAGATTCCAATCTGGCAATCCGCTTCATTATCCAGATCTAGAGAATAAATTACGGATTTTTAACCAAAATAACAATTTTGTAATCAAAATTACGATTTTTGCCCTTTTTCCAGAAATTGGAATTTCTCGGGTCTTACATTCTCCCCTCCTTAAAAGGAATTTCGTCTCGAAATTATGAACAATCAAAATCACTCACATGCATATGCAACGTGCACCTAACATGTATGTAAATGTACACAAATCTTAAACGACTAAACCACGACCTTCATCCCTAAACAAGAAGGATAGGTGGCCCAGACGTGTCCTCTTTCTCCCACGTACCTCCACACTCCATAGTGCCTCCATAGTACTTCTCACTAGCTTCACGGTCTTGCATCGCAAACCCGATCACGCTATCAATGCACCGCCTCCTCGAAGGTCCCATCCGTGTCAACTCAATCTGTCCCCAATCCACCACATGGAGCTTTGATCCGGAGTATATTTCTCGAGCATGGAGACGCGGAAACACCCGTGGACACTCGACATGTCACATAACGCTTAACCGGTACACAACTGCCTACCCCTCGAGTATCTCGAAGGTCCAATGAACCTCGGCGATAGCTTCCTACGCTTACCGAACCTGACCACTCCTCTCTTAGGCATCACCTTCAAGAAGACGTGATCCCCAACCTCGAACTCTAAGGGTCGACGTCGCACATCCGCATAGCTCTTCTGCCGGCTTTGAGCCGTGAGAAGACGCTGTCAGATCGCTCACCTTCTGCAGGTGTTCTAATCGATCAGACCAGCTTGATGGAGCTCTCTCCCACGCCTGTCCAACATAACGGCAGACTGCGACGGCCTCCCATACAGCTGGGCCTCATACGGCAGTTGATCTCTATATACTCGCCCGACAACCGTTGTTGTAGGCGACCTCACTAAGGGAAAATGCTCCACCCAGCCGCCTCTATGATCCAGACGATGCTCGTAGCATGTCTCCCATCATCTCAGATAGTCCCCGCACCGACTCCACTGCCCGAGGGTGAAACACCTGCACTCATCGGTCACCAGAGTCTAGCCTTTGAAACTTTCAAAAGTGTGTTGTAAACCTCGAGTCCTTTATCCGCCACTCTGGATACCGGAAAATCTAAGCGTAGCCTGATCATTCTCAAATGGCTAACCGGCACCTCCGGCATGGCACACCTGCACGGCTAGAAAATGTGCCGACTTCGTGAGCCGGTCCACTATCACCCATACCGCCATGCCACAAGGTCCGTGAAAGTGGGTCACAAAGTCCATCGCGATATGCTCCACTTCCACTCGCCCACCTCCAATAGCCGGCGGTAGCCCCGCCGGCTTCGTATTAGCTTCAACTGGCCGATGTAAGACATCAAGCCAAACAAAGTCCCCACGTGTCTCTTCATCCCACTCATTAGTACCGGTGACGAAGATCCCGGGTACATCTTCGTGCCACTGGATGCACCTAAATCGAGAGCAAAGTGAAACTCCCAGAATCTCCTCTTCAAATCTGCTAATCGGGAACTACCACCCGCCCCCTATATCGAAGACTACCATCTATGTGGACGGTCCAGCTCCTCGCCACCAGACCGATCGCATCGGTCCCCCGATGGACACCATCTCTACGCCCCGCCACTGGACTCAATCACTCGCTTCAACAGAGACGGTGTAGCCACTAAACTCCCAAGGGTACTCCTCGGCCCGCCGCCGCATCAGAAATTCCAAACCGGCCCCACAGCCTCGAAAGATCCGCCACTCCCGAGAAGCTATACTAGCTAACGCTCCGTGACTTCCAACTGAGTGCATCAGCCACTACATTTGCTTTTACCAGATGGTAATGCAAAGTGAAGTCATAATCCCAGGAATCTCCATCCATCTACGCTGGCCTCATATTGAGGTCCCGCCGCTTGAAAATATACTGATCTTATGGTCCGGTACACCTCGAACTCCTCGATAAGAGTGGCACCACCAAGGCGAAGACTACGACCGCCAACCCACGTCGTGGGTAATCGCCGTGATTCTTCAACCCCGACGAGAACCATGGGCTACCACTCCCGACCGCATCAAACACATCCTAATCCCGCCTCGAGGCATCACAATAATAATCAGGTACCCTTGTCCCCCGTCCGAACTATCAAGATGGGAGCCGGCAGTCTCCTCTTCAACTCCCGGAATGCTCTCAGACGCATTATCCCAATCAAACTCACCTCCTTCCGGTCAACCTAGTCATAGGAAAAGCCGCTATCCCGAGGAATCCTCACGAATCTCCAGACAGCAGCCAATCCCAAGAAACGACGATCTCAGACCGATCACTCCTGCACTCATCACCGGCCGACCTTCTCTCGGGTCGACCGACACCTCGATGTTTACACCACGTGTCCCAAAATCCCCACCTCGCAGTTTCGAACTCGCATTCCCACTCGAATCCTCGCGCACAACCGATGGTCTCTCAACAATCAGAACGATCCTCGCGATACCTATGTCCCACTGACCGAGTAGATCAAATGTCATCCACGAAGACTACGACAAACTCCGACGAAATAGGCTAAATATCCCGCGCATGAGATCCATGAATGTTGCCGGGGTGCATTCACAACCAAGGGCACACCGTATACCCAAAGTGCCCATAAACCCGTCCCAAACGCCGCCTTAGGGACATTCAGATCCCAACCCGCCTGATGGTAACCACACAGCACCATTTGGAGTAGACCTCGCGCCCCTCCTCAACCATCAACAACGCCATCCTCGTGAGGTAGTCCGTGTAACTCATATCCGAAACATCCACATAATCGCACACTACTCCAGATCCTGTCTAGTCTTCCGCCCTCTGTGGTAAGGCTCAGCTAGCCAACCCGCTTAACTGCCCTCAAGCATCTGGACTGGGCACTCGCCTTCGGGGGTAAAATATCGTGCTTGTCCCCCTTAAATACTGGGCTAATAGTGCACCATTCCCAAGGTAGGCTGAGCAACTCCCAGCGCCTCACAATCGATAACAACCCTGTAAAGTGTCAGCCAATCCTTCCCAAGGATGACATCGAATTCTGACATGTCCATAATCCTCAGGTCCACTATGAGTAGAGTCCCCGAGATCTCCAACTCAAAACCTCGACATATCATCCTATTCGCCTAATCCCTAGGAGAACCACAGCTGTCTCTAAGGTCTCAACCTCTGTCACCTGATTCTCTACGGTCGTATCGTCCCAACCATGGAACCCATCCCCATGGTCCTAGCAATCCCGTCCGAATGGAATCCCAGCCCATTCCTCACCCTTCCAACTTTGGCCAGACGGTACACATAATCATCAGCAATCGGGCTAACTCGTGAATCAAGCCACGTAGTTCCATCATAGTCGCCCACCCCCGCTTCCGCCTAGGAACTCGAGCCGTGATGCTCCTCGTCGCAGCCTTGAAAGTACTCTACTCATGAACTCTCCCAAATCGCCCATGTCATAACCTCTGTCTCTAGAAGTCCTAAACCATTCCACCATACCGCCCGCCCCAAATGGAATGCGCCTAACCCGATCTCCGGTCGCATCGTGAGAGATCTCTGCGCCCCAAGACGCTCTCTCGATCCGCATAAACCAATGGTCCGTCACCACTGCCCTCCCCGAATAACTGGCGGTAGCTTCTAAACTGGAGGTTACTAGGTCCCCTTGACTAATTCCGCATAGACCGTGCGATAGCACCACGCACTCCACACAAACCCAAGAAAGGCCCGCCGACCAAACATCTACGGCCGGGTCAAACGCTCTGCGGGTGTCCGACCGCACCTGTGGACGCCCTCTACGCCCCTCGCCAGATCGACTAGCCATCACGATTTCCAATGGAAACGTAAATCATTTAATTTTTCATTTCGTCTAACTAACAATGCATTCATGCTAATTACTAATAGACTTAACAACCATGAACTGATCCGTTCATTTCCTAAGTGGCGCTAAATTCAACCACTGAAAGTTCATTTATTTCAATAAAATTCCAAGTTTTCGTTCATCATTATCCAAATCCCTAAGGTCATAGTTCATAACCTTAGCATTCACCCTTTCCTATACGCATTACACCATGCATAATTTCCTATGAACACCACAGTAAATCACAATTTCCAATGGTAGTTAACACAATACAAGATCTCTAAGGCATGCTAATGTACTCGAGACACTATTCATACACATAAATTAGTGTATACACATTGTCCTTGCATTTACAAGTAATGCAAGACAATTAATTATACATTTAAAACATTTTTATCAACAAAAATTTCATTTTCGAAAATTTCAATTTTTTTTTTTCGAAAATTTTGTCTCATTTTATTAAATTTTATTTTATTTGAATTTCAAAAAAAAAAAAAAATCGAAATTTACTGTTCATAGTTGACCGGTCAACGTTACTGTTCATAGTTACTGTTCATAATTACTGTTCACTCGTACTGTTCCCTAAGTTGCAATACAATTTGTTTATTGCAATACAATTTGCTGCCTAAGACTAGGTCACAATACAATGGTGTATTGCAATACACTCACAAGCCATTCAAGCCTCGCAATGGCCAACTTTTTTCCCGCATTACCTCTATATTGCAATACAATCCAAGCCAAGCCTCCTGCTCCTGTCACAATACACTACAGTCTTGCAATACAACTCAGCCCTCTTCTCTGCAATACAAACCTGTGTATTGCAATGCACTTCCAGCCCATCCTAGGTGCCTCAATGCAATACAAATTCCTGCATTGCAATACAATTCCCATTCTCTTACAATACAATTGGGCAGTAGCCCATTCCAAATTTTTTATGCACTAAAATTTTTTTTTTCGCTTTTTTTTTTCATTATAATAATAATTATTATTATTATTATTTTCAAAATAATACCCAAATAAATTTCTAAAAATTTATTTTCTTCACTTTTCTTCGCTTACACCATATAAAACCTTAGAAATTATTTTCACCTCATAACCAAATAAATTTATAAAGTTTATTTTTCTTTTTCCAAGACTCGAAAAATTTTCTTCTCCACCTTATATACATATTATATATATATATATATATATATATATATATATATATATATTTTTTTTTTTTTTTTTTTTTTTCATTTCTCCCAACTACTGGAAGACACAAAAAAATACACACCTATTTTTTTTTCTATTTAATTTGACCTCTGTCCCAAAATCTCCTCAAAACTTGACCCAACACTAAACCTAGTGTTCAACCTCAAATTTATTAAAATTTGATTTCATTTCTCAATAACCAAATAAATTTATTCCAATTTATTTTATTTCTTTTATTTTATCCTTCCAGTTTACACACTGTACTTTCCAAAATTTGTTTTCTAACACCTATGTGCTATTGGCCTAAGCACACAAACATTCACATCATACCTACAACATGGCATACACACCATCATACAATAATTCATCAAATCACACAAAACACACCAAACACGTGCATGCAGTGTCCTAGTTTTGTCCCGTGATTTCCTAGGTAATCTCATACCTAAACAGAATATCGTACCACACCTAGTGGTGATGCTCTCACTCGACTATGGCCTAAGCCCAAATCCTCAATCTATAGGTTTCCATATACCTATACTCCACATCAAACCACCTAGTGATGATGGATACCCAACCCGAGCTCCCTAGGTATTCGTATACCTAAGCTCTGATACCAAGTTGTGACGACCCCAACCGGGGGTCCGTTGACTACCCGTCAACCCGCGGAATACAAGTGGATGTCGAGTTACCCGACGCCACTTCAAAATCGCGTAGTCTCCTTGTACCGGAGCTCTACTCTAAATAAAAACACTCGCATGAAACCCGTCCTGCGCCCAATATAATCACAATGATACAAATATGGATAAAAACGACCTCTTGGGCCCATACTACAATATCCATAAAAACATACCAACTATGAATCCACTATATTCAATAGTTCTAAGAGTTCAAATATTTTACTCTTATACAATACATACATTAAACTTAAAAAGTTCTAATACATGTATACATCAAAGCCACAACCCGGCTTTCTTCTAATCCTCGGTCTCTAGGACGAGCCGTCCCCTCGCACGCTCCCTCGTGGTATTCCATAAAATATATCCTCGAATGTAGGTGAGCTAATGCTCAGTAGTGGAATCGCCCTAAGTGGGCTATTCTCCACCTAAGTGCAGTGCAATATTCCAAAATAAACATACATTCAAGCAAATGCATGATCCTACTTGAATGTCTACATGTCCAACTTAGATCCCGAGTCCTCACCGACTCTCTCTCACACTCGCCTAAGCCTCGTATGAGAATTATTGTTTTGTTAGTTTGTGGACAACCCTCCGATGAATATATATCAATCGTCGCCCGACGATTGATATATTATTTGTTTGTGGACTACCTCCGATGAATATCAATTGGGCCGCTCCGACGATTGATATTTTTCATTTCCACCACCGATAATTAATATTTTAGACTACCCTCCAACCATTTTCTAGGACTCATCTTACGCACTAACCCTATAGTCCTAGGATGACCTGGAAGGCATATGGAATGCATGTATGCCAATTCCAATACGCCTAATCACATGCAAATATGTAAACATGCACATATCCACATAATATCCAATCACACAATCATGTCATGTAATAAATCAACTATACATCAAAAATTAGTCTTCGGGCTAATGATCGTACACGAGCAATTCCACTTGAATCACTCGACCAAACACATATGCACAAAAATATATTTTCGTGTCACTATTCCTAGGAACAGTAAAAACCTAGGTTTTATGGTTCAAACACACATCCATTCATCGGTTCACTTTGAGAACCCGCATTTCACGGCCATTTCCGACCTCATCCAAATCAATCCATGATTTATCACAAAAATGCAACATTCAACCACCCAAATCAGTCATGGCACTCACGGTTGCTACATTTGGATTTCAAAAATTCATATCAATTCGGTCCCAAGGTTTAGGATCGATCAAACGGCCGTTCAAAGCCTCAATCAACCGAAACATTTACATGGTACTTAACCGAAGAATAAAACCCAAGTAGGGAGAAACCCCTACCTCAAGGAGTTTGAAGAAACTCCCTAAATCCGGTACCCACGCGAAGCCCTCTCCGCGTAGAGAAGCCCTCTCCGAGTGTGAGCAAGCCCTCATTCCGAAGACCGCCAACGGTTGATCGCGTGTATTTCTAGAGAGAAGTTAGGACCTCTCACTCTAGAAATGACCCCAAACTACATCAGATCCCTCCCCTCTTGATTTTCACGTTTTCCCCCTTTTTAATTTGAGAAGATGAATACTGTTGACTAATTTGGCTTTATTATCATTTAAATCAAATCCTATAATGCCATCTATGTCTTTATTTTCCCAGTTTTGACATTCGGCACCATCTCGGTCATCCATTTTCATCATTTCTCTACTCATACCACTCATGGCACATGAGTAAGTGTTATATGTGACTTTCACACACATCGAAATTGTTTTACCAAGACTCGAACTCGCGATGCTCAAAGTGTAAATTCGACCGTTCCTGACCGACGAAATTTTACGCAGCTAGCTAGATTTTACGAGATGATCTCCAAAATGCAGCAACCCGCTTTGTCATTCCAGATCTAGAGAATACAAATTACTGATTTTTAACCTAAATAACAATTTTGTAATCAAAATTACTTATTTTTAGTTCTTTTCAGAAATTGAATTTCTCGGTCTTACGTAAGTTTTTTAAGAATTATAATTTTAGAAAAGAACTACTAATTGACAATATTATGGCATTGAAAATTTTCACTGATAACAAAAATAAATTATATAGATTTCAATAGAATTTGTTTTAGATTGGAAATATGTGTTAATCTATAGCTTATAGCATTTTGATTGTATCATATTTCTGCCCTTTCGAACGAATGTTGCCGGGTATCTTCCATGTCGCAAGATGCTAAGTTTCCACAAGGGTTAATTGCGCTCGTATTATCTTTATTATTAACATTACATGTAACCTTTGTTTTGCAACTATTAAATTCATGTGTGGCAATAGTGCAGTAATATCATTTCTGTTTATGTAAAACATACTTTTTTGGTCGGATGCATTTGCTTGTCTCAATTTTCAATTATTTGGATGATCTAACTGTGACATGGCGCACTTGTTTCATATCCAAGTAGATAAAACAAAATTTGGAATTTGGAACTTCTATTAGTGATCACATGGTTGTTCTCCCACATGAGGGCGCTTGTGGACTCCGATGCCGACACTACTCCTTCTCTTGAGTCGTCGGACTCCGATGCACCTTCTCCGCCACCCAAAGTTTTCAAAGGCATTTGTATGTCTGATGCCGCCTGCATGGCAGGCGCGCAGAAAACACCTTGAGGCGTCTCAGAAAGCCAAACACACGATAGGCACGTTTTTTCAGCTGAAAGGCACCTGAGATGCGCTTGACTGCGCTCTTTCACGCCTTGAAGAGGGATGCGTACGCTTAGGGAGCTTATGTGGCCTTCAAAAAAGGAAAAAAAAAAACCTAACTGCTCGATCACTTTCTCCTATCGAAGAAAATGCAAACTGTTTTGGGGAGAAAACTGGAAGAATAAACCCTACCTCAAGCAGCGATTGCTCGATCATCTCAGCTTCATCTCCTGTGTGTATGTCGCTCCCTCTTCTTCATCTTCTTCATCCCATCTCTTCAATCTCTCCTCTTCATCTCTCCCATCTCTTCCGATATGTTCCTTTCTTTCCCTTTCATCTCATCCAAAACTGCGCCTTCGCCCCTCTACTGCGCTCCTTTCTTCATTTCTTCATCCCATCTCTTCAATCTCTCCTCTCTTCATCTCTCCATCTCTCCCGAGCCCTTTCCCCTTTTCCCATCTCTCTTTCATCCCTTCTCCAACTAAACACCCCCTTCTCGGTTCTCTTGTTTCTTAATTTTTTTTTATTTAAGTCAAAGCTTGGGAGTAAGCTTGGACTTGGAGCCTCATTTCACTGATAAATGGGTTTCATCAAATTTTTTTACCAATTAAATCAATTTGATCATCCAAGAATGTGTTACTGCTTTTCTTTCATTTATATATATATATATATATATATATATATATATATATATATATATATATATATATATATATATATATATATATATATATTAAAATCGTGCCTTCTTGAAGCTCATTTTAACCACTAAGCTAATTAAATTCTTGAATTTCTTTTTTAAATTCTTTCTAAAAAAAAAAATATTTGTTTTTAAAATTTAAACTCACTCAAATTCTGAATTTCATTCTACTCTCTAAAAATATTGGTTTTAAAATTTAAAACCAATTAAAATTTGAATTTATTCTAATTTCTTAAAATAATAGTCTTTTTAAATTTAAACCAATTAAATTTGAATTTCCGTAAAAAAAATATTGGCTTTTTTAAATTTAAACCAATTAAATTCACTTCATTTTTTAAATTCCTTTCAATTATGTCTTGTTATTATTTTTTAGTCAATTATATTGTTATATAGAAATGTGAATATTATTATTGGTGTTTTTTTTAGAATGAGTTCCTCCGATTCAAAAAATTCAAGAAAAGATTTTGTGTGGAAATATGTTATTGAAGTTTCGGGAGCAATATTTGAGATGTAAATTTTGCAATCAAAGATGACGGGAGGGTGAATGTAATTCTGCCATCACTTGAAGTCTAACTCATCATGGTATGAAACCATGCCCCAAAGAGTTAGTGAAGATGTTAGATTGGAATGCAAAGAGGCATTGGCCAATTTAAGGATCAAAAAACAAAAAGAAATGAATTGCTCCAAGAAATTGCTATGGGTCCAACTTCAATGCATGAGAGTGCCTTGTCCAAAACAATAGGTGCCTTATGGAGTGGGAGTGGGAGTGGGGAACCTATTCCTAGGGGACCCATGGATAAATTTACCACTTCACAACCTCATCAAAGTACTTTGAATTCAAGGTGGAAGCAAGAAGAAAGAAGAAGTGTGGAAAATTGGTAGGTTTATGTATTCAAAAGGTCTCCCATTCAACACTGTGAATGATCCTTATTGGATTCCTATGATGGATGCTGTTGCAAATTTTGGACCCGGGTTTAAGCCTCCATCTATGCACGAATTGAGGACATGGATTGAAGGATCCCGACCCGGATTAACCTCATGAACCCGAGGGGACCTCCCGGCACTCCAACGGATATAGAAACTTTTCCTCAAAACAATCAATTAAAATCCATGGAGCGAACCCCTTTACAATCCTTAACATATCTTTAGAAAATAATGCGGAAGTGAAGTGGTAAAATTTTTTTTTTCTTTTTTTTCAAACACTTAGATTTTTCATAAAACGGGTCACAGAGTTTCCTCTGCCGGACTTTCCCAAATTTACAAACCTCGATGAAAGCATTTTAAAACACTTAAATTTCAAATTCAATTTCCATATTAGGACTCCTCGTCCACAACCCAATCAAACACAATAGACATACATATACATTTATTTATTTCAAATCATCAAAACATTCAAACCTTCTTCTATTCCATGCACATTTTTATCAAAAGATTGGGCTTGAGCCGGGCTTAAGCCGACCACCTACGTACCTCGTCCACTGAGGATCAAAGCCCACGTAGTTCCTTTTCAAAATATATACATATATACATATATACATGACAAAATATTCAACATATACAATATGCAAAATATATATACAATGTGCAGTCATTACGCGCTGCCTCCCTCGATGGCTCACTCATCAAGGCAGGGGATGCCCCACCGCACACCCGTCTTCGGTCCCTAAAAATGTTTTTGAAATACACGAAAAGAATGAGCTAAAGGAGCTCAAAGTGGGAGGCATATTTATTTAGATAACATTTTCAAAGATATAAAGTAATAAATACTTATACAATTAAAAATCAATTTATGCCTTAAACTTTCTTCTTTCTTCTCGATGGAAACCCAGGATAAAACACAATTCCAACGCTTCGAGTACTAACGGTGAGGGGACAATTCCTTATTCCAATGATATAAATCACTACGTCGGGAGTAAACTCACGCAGACAGGCTCCAAACATAAAGACCTATCACGTTGTAAGGATATTACCTAAAACACCTATTTTCCCTCCCCGCTTAGTAACCTATAACTTACCCTCTAAATCCTTACACGCTTAAAGTACCCTACTTCGATATCATCATAAGAGTCATAGGTTAGGTAACCACAAGAAACCTTTCTTCAAAATACATTTCTAAATCCATTTAAACACTTTTACTTTATTATTTATGCAGGATATTTCTATGCATTCTTTACACATTTTTAAACTTCCATAATGCCTTAACACATGCATACATATATAATTTAATATAAATATATATATATATATATATATATATTGATGCAAGATAAAACATTTCCATATGCCTTAACATTTATATAAACATTTCTATTAAACTTTCGCTTAACATTAAAAACCCATTCACTTTTAAACTCGCTTGTCAAAATATCATTTGTCTCACCTCTTGCTTCCGAAACTTGATCACAACTCCACTACTTTCCCGCCTTTGCTTTTAGCCTACACACTCAACGAATACGGCAACTTATTAATCGCCTACGTATAGCGTAAAACTTAACATACTTCACCTGCAAGTTACTTTAGGGTCACACAACATTCATATAAAGCCAAATTAACAAATTACCCTTGAGCACTAAAAAAAACCACTCATTTTGGCCAACCTTTCCCAACAATACTTATAGGACTTTATGACCCAAAATTATCTAAACGGTCTTCAAAAAATTATGAAACTTCCAGATCAGTCCTTTATATATCCAATGACATCTCTTTTAAATTTTAAATTTAAAATTCCCTCTCTAAGGCCCTCAACCATAACACAAGTTACAGCATGTTTTTGATGCCACCTGTTAACTCACTGAATCACCTACTGTTATCCTTGATTTATGGGATCTTAACTCCATAAATTGGAAATGGTTTATTCACTAATTTGAAGCTATGGTTATAATGTTTCTTCTCCAATTGGAATCACCCAATTTGGATCAACAAATCTCAAGTTATTGTATTTTACATCTAGATGACTCAATTTCGCAGAACAGAATCTGCAGATAGCTCCACTTTGATAAATTTTCTGGGAACTTTGGGGTTACAATTTGCATGCACTTCCTTCAGATAAATTTTTCCCCTAGAAGTCTATTTTACCCATAATTTTGAATCACTAAATTTGGATGAGTGAAACTCCACTTATGGCCAAAACACTACAACCATACCCAAAACATAGCATAATCAGTGAGCTACACGAGCTCACCTTTCAGTCCGTATTTGGGAGCCTTAGAGCTACAATTTTCTCTTGGTCCCTTATATACACTTGTAGTCCTATCTCTTATGGTTCTTTACCAATTGGAATCAATTGATTTGGATGATTATAAATTAATATATATCCAAAACAAGAACAGGGGTTTTTACAAAAATTTTGACAGCATTCCCTTTAAAAACCCAACATTCTCCTTTTTACAACTATTCCATAATATCTCAAAAACCACATGAAATTTAACTCAAAACAACTCCACAACACTTGAATTGGTGATTTGGAAATTCATAAAACCAAACCCTAGGTGAAATCCTAGAATTCAACCCAAGGTCCACCAATTCCTACAAAACCATAAAATTATGATGATTCCATGTTTAATTTTCACCACTAGTGGTTTTTCCCCACATAACCTCAACAAGTCTAGGTTCGGGGTGGACCCTACCACAAAACCTTAGAAAAGAAAGAACAATTCTCCAAACCAAAACCTTAGAATCCAAAATACACTTTATTTAAAATAAAACATACCTTTTCTCCTTCTCCTTCCTCTCTCTTCCTTCTTCCTCCTCTTCCTCTTCTTTCTCTTTTTCTTTCTTTCTCCCTTCTCCTCCTCTCCTATCACGGGGTTGCCTTAGAAATTCTTGAGACCAAAATATGAGTTTTGGTTGCCTCCTTTATAATATTAACTTTCTCAATTGCACCAAACTTTCATCTCTTATTATTTTAAGATCAACTCTATTTTATTTCTATACGTTTCCATCTCTACTTTGGATTTTGACTTCTTCATATCTATGTGGCATCACCACAATTTAGTCCAAACACTTTGATATTGCAAATCAACTTATTTTATTTTCATTTTGGCATACTATCTTCTCAAATTATGCCCTTTATATCCTTTTTGGAATTTACCACTTTACCCTGGCACTAGTACCTCAATTTCGGGTTCCATAAATTATGATTTATAATTCCTCTCCAAAATACCACAAGCAGACACTTGGTGCGGCATCACTCTCATAGCTTACATGTACCGTGACACTCTCTCGGACTAGGCTGCTACATGGATTCTTAAAGAAGAGGTGAATGACCTAAGTATCATTATGGAAGATCACAAAAGAGCTTGGAAACAATATGGATGTTCAATTATGTCAGATGGTTGGACAGATGGAAATTGTAGGTGTCTTATCAATTTTTTGGTGAATAGTCCTGCTGGCACTTGGTTTATGAAATCAATTGATGCTTATGATACAATAAAAAATGGGGAATTGATGTTCAATTATCTTGATGACGTGGTTGAAGAAATTGGGGAGGAGAATGTTGTGCAAGCCATCATTGATAATGCCTCTAATTATGTGAATGCTGGAATGGGAGGCTTGGTGGAAAAATGAGAAGATCGTGGACTCTATGCCGCAGTACTACTGTATTGATTTGATGTCGAGGATATTGAAAGGAAAATGTTCATGATACTACACTTGCTCGAGCTAGGCAAGTAATGAAGTTCATATATGTGCATACTTGCTCTTAGCTTGATGAGAACATTTACAAAATCGTGGGACTTCTTCGTCCAGCAATTACGCTTGCTACCATTTACCTCCAAAGCCTTTATAAGCAAAAGCAAGCTCTTATAGCAATGTTCTCCTTAGAAAAATGGTGTTCAAGCAGGTGTGAAAGCTCGAAGTACAATGTTGTTTGATCCAAATTTTTGGCCTCATGTTGCTTTTTGCATAAAGACCACTGTTCCATTAGTTAGTGTCTTGAGATAGGTTGATTCAGAGGAAGGACCAGCCATGAGTTATATTTATGAGCCGATGGATTCTGCTAAGGAGAAGATTGCATTTAATTGTGGGGGCGTAGAGAGAAAATATGGCCCAATTTGGAGAAAAATTGATGCAAGATAGACTTCGCAACTTCATCGACCTTTACATGCAGCAGGTTACTATCTTAATCCTCAATTGCGGTATGGGGATAAGTTCTCTAATTTTGATGAGGTGAGGAAGGGATTATTTGAATGCATGGATAGGATGTTGGATTATCAAGAACGTTTAAAAGTTGACATTCAGCCTTGGACCTATTTGACCAAGCAATGGGTGAATTTGGGAGTCGATTGGTAATTGATTCTGAACATTAAGAAGTCTTACGTTGGTTGATGCTTTTTGAGGGTTCAACACCGTAGTTGCAAAAGTTCGCTTATTCGAAGTCCTTAGCCTTACTTGTAGTGCTTTTCGGGATGTGAAAGAAATTGGAGCACATTTGAATCGGTAATATTTCTATATTTGTAAATTTCATACTCTATTTCAATGTTAGAGAACTTTATTTCATTTTTAACACATAAATTTCTTTTTATTTTATTATTTGTAGATACATACAAAAAAAAAGAAAATAAAACTTGAACATCAAGGTTGAATGCTCTAGTGTATGTAAGGTACAACACTAGATTGAGAGAACGGTCTACAAAGGAAACAAATGTTGATCCGATTTTGGTAGAGGAGATTGAATCGGATGATGAGGGATTATGGAGAAAGAAGATCCTCCTCCCCTTGGATCTTTTTTCGCTTCGTGGATGATGAGAGTTATTCAATGTTGATGCTATTAGAGCATGTGTCATCCGACTCCCAACAGACTCAAGCATCATCGGATCTCATGATTTCTTCACATTCCTACAAAAGGAAACATAATCAAGCACCAAGTAAATACTCAAAAATTGAAGTCATAAATTTGATTAAATTTAATAAAAAAACTTATAATATTTACACCTAATTAATAATTTATACTAGGTACAAGTGGAGGCAAAGGCAAAGAGGAGTTCAATTTGACACCAATTGATGAAGATGAAGATTTACATGAAATGGGGATACATGATAGTGGGACATTTTCCTACTTTTGATACATTGGATTTTAGGATGATGATGACTTTGGAGAGGGGAGACTTAAATTTGAAATAATTTACTCTAGTTCTTATTTCATGACTTGGTTATGGCTTTTGTTAAAGTTTGAAACTATTAGTATATTGAATCTATTTTCTATTTTATGACTTTGTTATGGTTTTTTGCAGTTAGTGAACTAGTACGTTTTTTTTTTAATAATTCTAATGAATTGTTTTCATGTTTTTATTTATGCTATTTTATTTTATTTTATTTTATATATTTTAAAATATTAATTAATTATATATTGTGAGGCTCAAAAAGCTTACGCCTCAAAGCCTCAAGGCTTACGCCTCGCCTCACGAACACAAAAACGCCTCGCCTTACGCTTTTGCTTTTTAAAGCTTTGCCGCCACCTGCCCTCCTTGTTCGGTTGTTGGAACAGGGTCTTTCAAAGCAAGTTGGGTATGACACCCACCTTCCTCTGCTTCTACTTCTATTCTTTTGCTTTGGCCTCAATTTCTTGTTCCATTCAATTTACAGCAGCATCCAGAGGCAGTTTAAGGGAATTTATGAGATTTTTGCTACAGGATCTAGGGTTTTTCAAGGTTTTAGTTTTTGAAGGTGTCATCCTGCCCTGATCTCTTGTCTTTGACTTCATAATGAGTAGTTCAGATTCTTAAGAAGATAAGAAGCCCGTTTCGGCTCCTGAAGTAGTCACGATGATGTCTAAAATCATGGAGGACAAACTGACTGGACCCAAATACTTGGATTGGAGTAAATAAATCCGTCTCTACTTGAGGAGTATTCGTATGGCCCAAGTTTTTCAAAGGCGTTTTCCAGGCGCTTGTCCTTGACACGCGCCTTAGGGCGAGGCATGGAGAAAACGCCTTGAGGAGTTTTGAAAAAAGCGACACACATGAAAGGAGTACGCCTTCTTCAGTGAAGCGTGTTCGAGGTGCGCTTTGATCGCGCCTTTCACGCCTTGAAGAGGGATGCGTACGCATTTTGGGGAGCTTACGTGGCCTTCAGAAAAGGAAAAAAAAACCTAAAATAGCAACCCGATTGAAAGCTTTGGAAAAGTAAATCGCAAGCTGTTTTGGGGAGAAAAGCTCAAGACTAAACCCTACCTCAAACGGCGACCCATTGCTCAAAGCCCGGTAGACCGATCGCGATCCTTCTTTTTCAAGATCGCCGATCTTTTCGACGACGACGACCACTGTTGAATCACTTCTCCAGCTGCGATCTCATCTCGGCTTCATCTCTAGGTATGTCGCGCGCTCTCCTCTTCTTCATCTCTTCATCCCATCTCTCTTCAAGCTCTCCCTCTCTTCATCTCTTCATCTCTTCATCTCTCCCGATCCTTTCCCCTTCTTCATCTCTCCCAAACGACTGCCCTTCTGCTCCTCTGTTTTCTTCTTTAATTTTTTATTTATTTAAGTCAAAGTTTGGGAGAAGCTTGGAGCTCATTTTGACCGATTAAATGAGTTTCATCAAATCTTTTGACAAATTAAATCATTTTGATCATTTTGACCAAAATCATCTTAGTCAGTAGTTGTGTTCCTCTGTTTTCTTCATTATTATTATTATTATTATTATTATTTTAAAGTCAAACGGCCTCTCTTGGAGCTCATTTTGACCAATTAAACCAATTGAATTCTTAATTTCTTTTTTTAATTCCTCTAAAAAAATAATGGTTTTTTAAAATTTAAACCAATTAAATTCTGAATTTCATTTTTAAATTCCTCTAAAAATAATATTGGTTTTTTTAAATTTAAACCAATTAAATTCTAAATTTCATTTTTAAATTCCTCTTAAAAAAATATTGGCTTTTTTAAATTTAAACTACAATTAAATTTGAATTTCATTTTTAAATTCTTCACTATGTCTTGTTATTATTTTTTAGTCAACTATATTGTTATATAGAAATGTGAATATTATTATTGGTGATTTTTTTAGAATGAGTTCCTCCGATTCGAAAAATTCAAGAAAAGATTTTGTGTGGACATATGTTATTGAAGTTTCCGGGGAGCAATATTTGAGATGTAAAGATGTGCGGGAAGGGTGAATAGACTCAAGCATCACTTAGCCGGAACTCATCAGGGTATGAAACCATGCCCCAAAGTTAGTAAAGATGTTAGATTGGAATGCAAAGAGGCATTGGCCAATTTTAAGGATAAAAAAACGAAAAGAATGAATTGCTCCAAGAAATTGGTATGGGTCCAACTTCAATGCATGAGAGTGCCTTGTCCAAAACAATAGATGCCTTAGGGAGTGGGAGTGGGAGTGGGAGTAGGGAACCTATTCATAGGGGACCCATGGATAAATTTACCACTTCACAACCTCATCAAAGTACTTTAAATTCAAGGTGGAAGCAAGAAGAAAGGAAGGAAGTGTGTAGAAAATATAGATTTATAAGCCTAAAGTTCTCCCATTCAACACTGTGAATGATCCTTATTGGATTCCTATGATGGATGTTGTTGCAAATTTTGGGCCCGGGTTTAAGCATCCATCTATGCATGAATTGAGGACATGGATTCTTAAAGAAGAGGTGAATGACCTAAGTATCATTATGGAAGATCACAAAAAAAGCTTGGAAACAATATGGATGTTCAATTATGTCAGATGGTTGGACAGATGAAAGTGTAGGTGTCTTATCAATATTTTGGTGAATAGTCCTACTGGCACTTGGTTTATGAAATCAATTGATGCTTCTGATACAATAAAAAATGGAGAATTGATGTTCAAATATCTTGATGACGTGGTTGAAGAAATTGGGGAGGAGAATGTTGTGCAAGCCATCACTGATAATGCCTCTAATTATTTGAATGCTAGAATGAGGCTTATGGAAAAAAGGAGAAGATTGTGGTGGACCTCAGGTCGCACATTGTATTGATATGATGTTCAGGATATTAAGGTAAATGTTCATGCTACTACACTTGCTCGAGCTAGGCAAGTAGTGAAGTTCATATATGGGCGTACTTTGGTTCTTAGGTTGATGAGAACATTTACAAAAAATCATGAACTTCTTCGTCCTACAATTACACGGTTTGCTACTTCATTTCTTACTCTCCAAATCCTTTATAAGAAAAAGCAAGCTCTTACAACAATGTTCTCCTCAGAAAAATGGTGTTCAAGCAAATGGGCTAAAAAGGTAGAAGGTGTGAAAGTCAAGTACAAATGTGTTGTTTGATCCAAATTCGCCTCATGTTGGTTTTTTTTCATAAAGACCACCGTTTCATTGGGGCTAGTGCTCCGAGAGAGGTTGATTAAGAGGAAAGACAAGCCATGAGTTATATTTATGAGCTGATGGATTCTGCTAAGGAGAAGATTGCATTTAATTGTGGGGGCGTGGAGAGAAAATATGGCCCAATTTTGTGACGCCCCAAACCCGGGGTGTCCGTTGACTATCCGTCAACCAGCGGAAATCTACGCGTCTCAAGTCATGAGGCACGTACATGTGTAAAATGGCCCAGTAGGGCCCGCACATCCATACAACCCAAGTATAATTTTTATACAAAATAGGATTCATTTATAATTGTATTTATTACAATTTATACAAAACTTGGGTCTCTAGCCCAAAATTTTACAAAATACAGAAAATACAAGATAAGGCCTACTTCGGGCCGCTTTCTTCCTAAAACCTGATGCGTCCCATCCCCAATGCGTCTTCAATACCTGAAAATATAGTCCCACGACGGTGAGCAAAGCTCAAGAGGGAATTTCCTACTGTTAATACTTCCCCACCTAAGTGCAATATAATGGCACACAACATTCAACACATGCTAATATATCACCATGCATATATTAAAATTAATTTCATGCAACATGTTATTCAAGCTTATGGACAATAACATAAGATTAGCTCACATGGGCTAAGCAGATAATCCATTGGCTTCATCTTTGGGAAACCACCCACACATCACACAAACATGTTATCTTCATGGAAATAACACAACACATTAATCACACAAATGGGGCCCTGGATCGGCCCAAACACTCTAGGGATTTCTTCACTCGGTCCAAATCTTTTGGAACCGAAACCCACGGCCATCCAGGCCTCAACAAATCCCTATCCATTACATAACCCTTAAGCACAAAGTAAAGCAAGTAGGAGAAAACCCCCTACTCCTTGAAGTTCAAGAAACTCCCAAAACCCGGAGTCCACGCTGTCCTCTCCGAGTGTAACCACCCTCCTTCTTGTCGCGAAAGAATCCGACGGTCGGATCGCCTACAAATCTAGAGAGAAGGAAGAGACTCTCTCTCTAGAAAATGAGATCCAAGACCTCCTGCATCTTTTCTTTCTTCCTCCCTACGTTTCCCTTTTGCTTTTGTTTTATTCTTTCTCTTATTTCATTTCCCATTTGCTTTTCTTTCTTTTCTCATTTCTCTTTCTTTTCTTTTCATTTTCTCTCTCCCCATTTTCATATTTCTTCTTGCCTTCTTCTCCCTTTCGGGAGAATTGACCTCAGAGTGGGTCAAAATGAGGAAATTTCCTCCTCACCTCTCAAGCCAAACATGTGTTCTCCCTTTTTCCATCTTTTCTTTATTTCATACTCTTCTTATGACATCACCACTTACATGGCTTAATATGAGCCATGGATCTCTCTCGGGTGCCATGTGTCCTCATGAGGACATGCAAATGGTTACATTTATCTCCTCCAAGTGGCAGCCCTCTAATCCTGCCACTTGGCATCCCCTTACCTGGCCATGTGTCATCCGACACCCCATGCCTCGAAAAACGTGAAATTCCGACCACCTCGGAATCCAACGAAATTCGACGTGGCAGCTAGATTTCGCGAGACGATTCCAACGGTGAAGTCCGTTTCGTCATCCGAGATCTAGAAAAATTCCGGATTTTGACCGAAATTACCATTTTATCCTTCCTTAGGAAATTTGATTCTCCGGGTCTCACATTCTCCTTAAAAGAATTTTCGTCCCGAATTCCACGACATACGTGATCCAACCACATGCATATGCGACCCTACACAACCCAATTCTTGCTTATAAACGCCGACCTTCCTGTCACAATCACCGACAACCTAATGGGTCACAATCCAATCCATGTCATGAATGACATCCATATACCGAGCCCTTGCCGGTTCACCATCACCCAATGAAAATTTTCCAATGTGCATCCAAATCTCGAGTCACTTCCGACTCCTATCACTCAAATCTATGTCTACGTGATAACCACCTCCATATGTCCTCATCTCGAAGCCCTCCCGAATTTATCACTCAAACTCTAAGTCCGGGTGATAACCATATCCTCGTGTTTTCTCGGGGCAATAGAGCTTCTTCGCCACACTTCGAGCCTCCTTATACCCATACTGCAAATTGACGCTCCCCGGTCTCTTACACCCTCACGTAAATTCGTGATCGCTCCCTGGCCCTTACACCCACACGTAAATTCAGGATATCTCCTGCCCTTACACCTCGCGTAAATTCAGATCACTCCCGGGTCTCTTACACCCACACATAAATTCAGGATCACTCCCTGCCCTTACACTCAATACGTAAATTTGGGATATCTCCTCGGTCTCTACACTACGTACCTGATCGCCTCCCGGGTCTCTTACACCATACGTAAATTTGGGACATCTCCTGCCCTTACACCCAATACGTAGTTCAGGATCTCTCCCGGCCCTTACACCCACAATGTAAATTCAGATCTCTCCACGGGTCTCTTACACTCATACAGAAATTCTAATACTTCCCGGTCTCTTACACTCATACGTAAATTCGTAATAGCTTCCCTGCCCTACACCCATACGTAAATTCAGGATCTCTCCCCTGGTCTCTACACCCATACGTAAATTTCTGAGCTACTACCGGGTATCTCACCCTACCCGTGTTTCACCTTAGGGGATTAACGACTCCTTTCTTGCTCTGTCCAACACACATTAATTTCTCTTCATTTCCTGATTCAAACTATGAGTCTTCATTGGACGTAGTCCCAAAGACCAACTCAACCCACACTCACCAAGAGTGGTGAACGACCATACCGTGCACCCACGCCTGACTCGACGTGATGTTACCGTGCACATGAACGCAATCCCGACCTATCCGGTCAACTCTCACCCTACCTCCTAGGGAAGAATATCCACATCTGGCTTCTCTAAAGGTCTCAACCTCTAAGACCAAGTCTATCCCACAAGATGCAACAATTTATGAATATGATGCATCTAATTGAAACGCTACTCTAGTTAACAAGGTAAAGAGTAGAACGCATCTCTACATATCCACTCACTTCCGTATGCTCAAATTCTCTCGTACTCACGAGATCTCTGCCTCCTAGGACAATCTCTCCTCATATGTCCAAGCCGGCCGGCGTAAATAACATATCGCTCACCCCGTCTCGACTAGAGTCCCAGCCTCGCGAGTCCCGTACCGACCTCGACTCCACACTTCCGCCCTCTAGCCCACTCATACGGCCAAAGGTGCTCGTGATGGCACCCCGAACTAAAAACTGGTTCCTCTGACCCGCATCTAGGGTGTGGAGGAACGAACCGTACAGCCTCGCCCCCATGCGCCTAATCGGGACCGTCCCAAAACTCCGATCCCCGCCTCGGGGGCAATCCCGCCTCACATGCCCAGTCGTCGACGTAAAATAACATATCACCCGCCTTGCCCGACTAACCACCCAATCCCGGCCCCCGGTAATCAAAACTCGCGTGGCTGGCCTCTCTGCCTCTTCCCCGAACTAGAAGAAGGCTGATCCTCCCTCTTATTACCAACACCCGTATCCCGAGTGCTCCGAGCATCCTCGATCTGTAACACCCCGTCCCGAGAGAGTCTACAGTACATGATACTGTAGGGGTGTATAAGAGTACCAAGTGTCATATTGTAGCATCTTGGAGACTAAAGTAGGAAATGAAAGTTTATGGAACCCGGAATTTGTGGTATTAAACCAAGGGTACAATGGTCATTAAGCAAAAGGATATTAAAATCAAAATTTAAGGTGTAGAGATGGGCCATAGTGGAAATTGAGACAAGTTATAAATTGCAATATTTAAAAGATGAGGGTTAATTGCAATTAATGGAAAGTTAATTTAATAAAAGAAGAAAACAAAAGCAAAACTCATTTGGTCTCCAAAGTTAGGGTTTAATAGATTGGTGAGGAGAAGAGGTCACAGCAAGAGGAAGAGAAGGAAGAAGCAAGGAAGAGGAGAGAGGTCCAAAGATTAAGGTATGCCTTTGTCTTAGAATCAAGTGTATTAGATTTCTAGGGCTCGGGGTATGGAGATTAGTTCTCCTTGATCTAGGTTTTGCAAGAGCACATGAAGCCTTGAATGGTTGGGGTTATGTGAGAAAACCCCAATTGATAAAAGAAACTTTGGAATCATCAAATTACATGATGTTTAAAAGAATTGGTGGACCTTAGGTAAATGTTCTTGATTTTCACCTAAGGTTTTGGTTTTGAGTTTCCAAAAACACCAATTCACATGTTGTGGAGTTGTTTTTAGATGATTTCCAAGTTAGTTTTTTGAGGTATTATGAATTATAGAAGTTATATGGAGTGAATTTGAATCAAAAGGGGTCAAAAGTGGGAGAAATAACAAAATGCGGGCGTTTCGGGTAAGTCCTACCGGTACAATAGGAAGTCTGCCGGTGGGACTTTGCTTCTAGTCATTTTGGCCAAGTCTACCGGTAGGACTTGTTGCAGTTTCTGTTTCGACCAGTTTTAAGTATTTTATATACTTCCTCATTTCTTATCAGGTTAATTGATTCAAGTGGCTACGTAAAATAGACTTCAAGGAGAACAAAACTTAAGAAGTAGGAATCGTCAAATTCTGATCCTAAGTGGCCTAAAAATTCACTCAAATTGGGGCCATGTGCAAGAAAAATTCCTGCATCAGTTTTGGACATAGAGTAGTCGGTTTGTTTAGGACGTAACTAGAGTTCGGTGCTCGAATTGGGTGATTCCAGTTGGAATAGGAATTATAGCACCTTAGATTTAAAGGAGTATGAAGAATGTGACTAAGTCTAGGAGTACGTTAAGTTCTGCTTGATTAATTTGTCGTCGTATTCGTTTGAGTTGTGGGGTTAAAACAAAGGCGGGATAAGTGTGGAGCGGTGCTCCAGTTAAGCAAGCAAGAGGTGAGTGTTCTAAACTCATTTTCCAAATACTAGTGTATTATTATTATTATTATTACAAATTGCTTTACGCTGGTAATTTTATGGTTTTGAATGCAAACCATTTTCAGAAAGCAAGCAATGAGATGAAAAGCAAGCAAATGGTTTGAGTTAAACCATTTTGAAAAACAAGTATTGGTTTAAATTGTAAAACCATAATTTAAGCAAGCAAGCAAGTAAGTAAATGGTTTTGAATAATTAAACCATTTTGAAGAAAACAAGCAACTAAGCAAATGGTTTGAATAATTAAGCCATTTTTCAAGCAAGCAAGCAGCAAATGGTTTGAAAGTGCCAAAAACCATTTCTGAAAAGCCAACCAAACAAGCAAGCAATGAAAGGTTGTGAAAACAAGGCCTTCCCTAGTTTAAGAAAGCAACCGGTCAGAGGTATCCCGTACGTGCACGGTGGTGTTAGGATTTCATACATGCATTGTAGTTTTGCCTGGTCGGCAAACTTAGGACATACATCATGCATTTAAAGGAGGCCCAGGTAACGCATACGGGGGTATATAAGGTTATGAGCTCCTAGCCCAAGTATGGTGATGGCGACACAAGGTCAATTCCACCATATTCAGGAAAATGAAAAGATTGGCCAGCGGACAAAGGTCCTTCCACCGGCACGGTGGAGCATAGGTTCCCGTGTTCACTAGGGCATGATAAGCAAAAATAGGCCTCCATTGGTTGATGTTTTATAAGCATGATATGCAGTTTTGAAAAATCAACCATTGGTTCCCGGTCGCCAAGGCTTCCGGAGAGTTTTAAAGCAAACGGTTGAGCCAAGCTCCCGTGGGTTTTATTTTCAAAGCATGCGGTTGGCGAGCTCGGATTTTCAAAGGTTTAATGAAGGTTTAAGAGACTTTAAAAACGAGATAAACAACGAGAAGAAAAAGTATGAAATTTTATAAACTTACAAGCAAGCAAGAAATAAAGAGTTTTACAAGCTTTTAAGAAAAGCAAAACAAAGCTCAAGCAAGTATTAAAAGTTTCATAAACTTTTAAAAGCGAAGCAAGTGAAAAGAAATGACGAAAGAAAAGTTTTGAAAACTTTTAAGCAATGAACGAAAGAATACGGAAAATAATTGTAAAGAGAGTTTTACATTTTTAAGATGTTTTCAGGAAGAAAAACCGTTTATAAGCGCATACACTCGCCAGGCTCGTTTAGCTCATTATTTGTATTTTAAAACTATTTTCAGTCACCAGTGCGCAAGGTATTTGGAGCCTGATAGGATTAGTCACGACATGTCAGTTTAAATGCTTTGTGTATTAATTATATTTTGTAAGAACATACTTTGAATTTTGTAAATGGAACATATGTATGTACATAAAGTGGTTTTATGGGAATGTGTTGGTATCTTTGGTTGCCATATTTTGGATATAGTGTAAATTAAATGTATACAGGATTTGGAATTTTGACTATGCGTAGTCATCTTGTGAGTTTCACGCTAAGATTTTACCAAATCCTACGTTATAAATTAAAAGAAAAATTTTATAGGAGGTTTAAGCAAGCAATACGGCTTCGCTTCACGGGGATTTCTAGTCGGTTAAGTGCTTGGTAGGGATTTTAAATGGAGTGTGCGGCTGCGCTGCGCCAGGAAGGGGGGTGGGGGGTGTGTCGGGTCAGTATCGGAGCGGGTTGTATCATAATAACCTAGGACTTGAGGAAATCGATGCGAGATGTTTATCGAGCATAAATAATGGCAACCATGCATGTTCCAACTTAAGTACATACATATCAACGTGATTCAAGTATTAAAGTTTATTTTAGTACCGTCTGACCTTTATGTCGGGAAGAGAGGGCGTAAGAAATTGTCTAGTCGTTCGGCGGTGTGCGGCGTCCTGCCCGATGCACGAGAGGGATGAGCCGCGTAGTAGGTTCCACCACTTAGCATCTATGAATCGGCCTACGATGTAGTCGAAATTTGGACCATCTGGCGCCACAAGAAGGAGCTCAAGTGCGGGAATGTTTGGCTGACAAGTGGCGCGGTGCCTGAGGATAGTGATAGCGGCCAGACGGCCGGTCGCGACCTCCACTTAGCCACCTAGGAGGTTATGGAAGCAGGGAGGTCAATAAGAGTGCGAAGCTGGGCGCCAAGCCATGGCAGTGGTGATCGAGAAGCGACACAGTTATGGCTAGGCCAGAGTAAATAAGATTTATGGAGTTATGGGAGTACACCATGATGAGCAAAGAGTCTTGTTTTCTAGTTTTTACGATGGAGACGAGGGCTAAGATTGGTGGGATCTTGCAGTGGAAGGAGGTATCTGATGGCATAGCTGTGGGACGGTCCGGCCAGAATTCAGCGGCCAGGTTCTTTCTCAGGAGTCCACGGATTGAAGTGAGTTCTTCAAGTTAGAGCGAGGAGCATGTCGGTTCAGAGTATGAAAGAAGTTCGGAACTAGTTAGATTGGTTCCCTACATTCAAGCAGATGAAGTCTTGAAATGCAAGAGATTTTTGTCGAGTGCAGCCACGAGTCGAGTGCATTTATGGTGGTCAGCGAGAATAGATTTGGGGGACTTAGTTGGCGGCTCGAGTTGAAGCGAAGCAACTACGGCCCGTGTCGAGTAGGCGAGTAAGAGTAAGAGGAGTGCACCGAGGCACGTCGACAAAGCTACGGGACGGTATAGCGAAGAAAGAAGAACAGAGGCGGAGCGTTACGGAGGCCGAGGTGCGGTCGAGGAGCTATCTCTGAGTCGAGGGGATCGGTGGGGCCAGTTGCGCAGTGGCACCCGGAGTATTCTCCCGTTTGTCATATGTGTCGAAGCGACACGTGAGGGAGTGCAGGAGATTGTCTGGTGTTTTCTTGTGGCGAGGGCCATTTATTGAAGTGTCTCGGTGATTGGTGCGGATACATCGGTGGCGATTCGTACCCGATGCGAATGAAACGCATGAGACTGGCGGGAGAGGTTTCCCAGAGGGGCGACCACGATACGGGTAGAGTGGCCATGGAAAGAGTGGCGGTGCGGGGATCTGACGAGCCCCTCGGGCGGAGTATATCTTGTGAGCTCAACAAGATGCGAATCACGACTCCGTGTGGTCACGAATTATTATTTCTATTCTTGAGCACTGATGCATATACCTTAGTAGACCGGGGCTACGCGTTCATTTGCATCAGAAAGCCATTCTTAGATCGTGTCAGATAGGACCCAGCCATTAGAGAATTCGTATGAGAGTTTCCCTTCAGTTGGAGTCCATTACTCATGACGAGTAGTCGGAGATAGTAGAGTTACGATTGAGGGCGGGAGTTCCAACGGATCTTGTAGCTTTAGATATGAGAGACTTTGATGTGGTTCTCGGCATGGATTGGCTATCTCGCCATAAAACCACATTAGATTGTTATAAAAAGGAAGTAAAGTTGAACAGGCCAGGGAAAGTGGGGTAAGTTCGAGGATTACGTGAGAGTTATCTTCTGTATGATCTCAGCCATGGCGGCCATAAAATCTTGCGTAAGGATGTGGGGTTATCGCTAGCTTATTGGGTGAAGCCCAGAAGGAGGGGACTATATTGGATGAGATTCCAGTTGTTGAAGTTGCAGGATGTGTTCTAGGATGATGTGCGGGTTTACACTCCCGAGAGAGAGAGGTGGAGTTCACCGTTGATTTGATTCGGGGGCCAGGCCCATTTCCATTCCTCCTTATAGGATGGCTCCTGCGAGTTAAAGGGAGCTTAAGGCTCGGTTAGAGGTGTTGAGTAAGGGATTTTATTAGGCCAGAGCATATCCCCATGGGGAGCTCCGGTTCTCTTCGTGAAAAGAAAGATGGGGTTGCGGTTGTGTATAGATTACAGCGGTGAATAGAGTTACCATCCGCCAATCCATATCCACTCCTAGGGTGATGAGTTATTTGATCCAACTCCAAGGATCTCGAGTACATACTTCTAAGATAGACTTGAGGTCGGGATATCATCGATTGAGTTCGGAAGTGATGTACTGGAAGTGACATTCGGGACGCTACGGGCATTATAGAGTTTTGGTGATGCCATTTGGTTTGACTAATGCCCAGGTTATGGATTTGATGAGCAAGTATTCGGTAGGTATGCGGATAGGTTCGTCATAGTTTTATTGATGATATCTTAGTGTATTCAGGTAGTTCAAGACATTGAGCACGCAGGATTGTATTACAGCCACAAGGAGAGGCGGTTATATGCGAAGTTGAGCAAGTGTCGGTTTGGCTCGACAAGGTGGCATTCATGGTAAATGTAATTTCGAGAGGGGTGAGTGGATCCCGAGCGGCGATGGTAAGTGGAAACCACGAAGAGATGTGTCGAGGTCGGAAGCTTCCTTGGTTTGCGGGGTGTTACAGGAAGTTTGTTGAGGTTCTCCCGAGATAGCAGCCCAGAGCCAAGGCCGACAAAAAGGAAAGATGTTAAGTATGATTGGGTAGAAGCCTGTCAAAAGAGTTTTGAGGAGTTGAAAGATAGATTGACTTCAGCTCCAGTTCTAGCTTTACCCAATGGAAGAGATGGATTTTTGGTTTATAGTGATGCTTCCAGGCAAGGCCTTGGTTGTGTTTTAATGCAAAATGATAGGGTGATTACATATGCCTCTAGACAGCTAAAGAAGCATGAGGAGAATTACCCGGCCTGCGACTTAGAGCTTGCAGCGGTCGTGTTTACCTTTAAAAAATATGGAACATTATTTATATGGTGTTCCTTGTAGGATCTTCACAGGATCATAAAAGTCTTCAAATATATCTTCACCCAAAGAGTTAAACCACGAGGGCAAAGAAGATGGCTTGAGTTGATTAAGGACTACGGCGCACTATTGGGTACCATCCGGGAAAAGCTAGCGTCGTAGCGGATGCCTTGAGTGGCGACAGAGAGTTCTTTGTCTCATATGAGATCGGGTTATCTTCCGCTATTGGTGGATGAGAACTTTAGGGGTGATGGAGGTTGAGGATTACGGAGCCTTGTTAGCCACATTTCATGTTAAGAGCTGGCTCTAGTGGACCCGGATTCTAGCAGGCGTTGGCAGTCCACGGATGATTAAGCAAGAAGAGATAGAAAAGGGAAAGCGAGTTTCAAATTAGAGATAATGGCATGCTAGTGAAGGTCGAATGTGTGTGCGGAGTATATGTGAAGCGAAGAAAGACATCATGGAAGAAAGCACATTCATCTGCGTGTACTATGCATCAGTGAGTACCAAGATGGCATGAACTTTGAAGAACATTGCGGGTAGGTGGGATGAAGAAAGAGATAGTGAGTTTCGTTTCAGTGCCTAGCATCGGCGGTGGCGCGAGCATCGAGAGGCAGCGGGAAGATACGAGTTACTCCCTATTCGGTGTGGAAATGGGAAAAGATCATATGGATTTTGTGACGGGTCTTCACGGTTTCGAGACAACATGATGCTATATGGGTGATAGTTGATCGGTGGCGAAATCTGCTCATTTTCTACGATTAATGTTGAAGATTCTTTAGAAAAGTTGGCCAGGATTGTATGTGGATGAGATAGTAAGACTTCATGGGGTTCGGTGTCGATAGTGACGGATCGAGACCCGGGTTCACATCTGAGTTTTAGCCTAGTTCTGACCGGCGTTAAGTACTCGCCTACATTTTAGCCTGGCGTATTTCATCCTCGAGACGGATGGCCGGTCGAGAGAAGGCTATTCGGACGTTAGAGGATCTTTGAAGCTTGTGTGATGGAATTCAAAGGAGATTGGGATACTCACTTAGCACTAATGGAGTTTGCCTACAACAATAGCTATCAATCGGTATAAGGTATGGCTCCATTTGAGCGTTGTATGGCGAAATGTGGGACTCTAGTGTCTTTGGGATAGAGGTTGGTGAGAGAAGACTAGTAGGCCACCCCAGACAAATCTGAGATCACTTAGAGAAAGTGAGAAAGTTACGATAACTTAAAGATAGCAAGAGATAGACAGAAAAGCTATGCGGACAACCGTCGTAGAGACTTGCAGTTTGAAATAGGTGATAAAGTCTTTTTGAAGATTTCACCTTGGAAAGGTGTGTTGAGATTTGGGAAACGAGGTAAGCTTAGTCCGAGGTATATTGGACATATGAGATGGTATTAAAGTGGGGCCGGTAACCCTACAGTTGAAAGTTACCCCATAGTTGTCGAGATTCATGATACTTTCTATGTATCGATGAAATATATCCGGATCCTTCACATGTATTGAGAGCAACGGTCACGATTAAAGGAGAATTTGACTTATGAGGGAGATCTTGTGCGGTGTAGATCGCAAGGTGGTGTTGAAGCAAAGTGATTCCATTAGTTAAAGTCTTATGGAAGAATCATGAGAGGGAGCGACTACTTGGGAGCGAGGCCAGATGCGCCATCGGTACCTCCTTATTCTCGGATGAGGTATGTTCCTTCCGCTTGTTTGGAGTTTTAGTTTTCATTTCGAGACGAAATGTTCCTAAGGAAGGGAGGATTTTGTAACACCGAGTCCCGAGAGAGTCTCGTTACGTCTTGTAGGGGTGTATCCGTACCAAGTGTCATATTGTAGCATCTTGAGACTAAAATATGAAATGAAAGTTTATGGAACCCGGAATTTGTGGTATTAAACCAAGGGTACAATGGTCATTAAGCAAAAGGATATTAAAAATCAAAATTTAAGGTGTAGAGATGGGCCATAGTGGAAATTGAATAAGTTACAATTGCAATATTTAAAAGATGAGGGTTAATTGCAATTAATGGAAAGTTAATTTAATAAAAGAAGAAAAACAAAAGCAAAACTCATTTGGTCTCCAAAGTTAGGGCTTCACGATTGGTGAGGAGAAGAGAGCCAAGAGCAAGAGGAAGAGAAGGAAGAAGAAGGAAGAGGAGAGGTCCAAAGATTAAGGTATGCCTTTGTCTTAGAATCAAGTGTATTAGATTTCTAGGGCTTGGGTATGGAGATTAGTTCATCCCTTTGATCTAGGTTTTGTGCAAAGCACATGAAGCCTTTGAATGGTTGGGGTTATGTGAGTAAAACCCCAATTGATGTAAAGGAAACTTGGAATCATCAAATTACATGATGTTTAAAAGAATTGATGGACATAGGTAATGTTCTTGGATTTTTCACCTAAGGTTTTGGGTTTTGAGTTTCCAAAACACCAATTCACGTGTTGTGGAGTTGTTTTTAGATGATTTCCAAGTTAGTTTTTGAGGTATTATGAATTATAGAAGTTATATGGAGTGAATTGGCATCAAAAGTGGGAGAAATAACAAAATCTGGGCATTTCGGGTAAGTCCTACCGGTACAATAGGAAGTCCTACCGGTAGGACTTTGCTTATGGTCATTTTTGGCCAAGTCTGCCGGTAGGACTTGTTAAGTTTTTCTGTTTCGACCAGTTTTTGTATTTTGGCCATAACTTCCTCATTTCTTATCGATTTGAGTGATTCAAGTGGCTACATAAAATAGACTTCAAGGAGAACAAAACTTAAGAAGTAGGAATTGTCAAATTCTGATCCTAAGTGGCCTAAAAATTCACTCAAAGTGGGGCCATGTGCAAGAAAAATTCCTGCATCAGTTTTGGACATAGAGTAGTCCGGATTTGTTTCGGACGTGGCCCAGATTTGGTCTTCCGGTGGGTGATTCCAGTTGGAGATAGAACCACTTAGCACCTTAGCTTTAAAAGGGTATGAAGAATGTGACTAAGTCTGGAAATGCACGTTAAGTTCTTGGCGATTAATTTATTAAATCGTATTCGTTTGAGTTGTAGGTTAAAAATGCAGGCGGGATAAATTGTGGAGCGGTGCTCAAGTTAGCCAGCGAGGTAGTGTTAAGCTCATTTTTCCAAATACTAGTGTATTATTATTATTATTATTACAAATTGCTTTACACTGGTATTTTATGGTTTTGAATGCAAACCATTTTCAAGAAGCCAAACAATGAGATGGCAAGCCGAATGGTTTGAGTTAAACCATTTTTGAAAAACAAGTATTGGTTTTAAATTGTAAAACCATATTTAAGCAAGCAAGCAAGTAAGTAAATGGTTTTTGAAAAGTTAAACCATTTTGAAGAAAGCAAGCAACTAAGCAAATGGTTTTGAATAATTAAACCATTTTTCAAGCAAGCAAGCAAGCAAATGGTTTCAAAGTGTAAAACCACCATTTTCTGAAAAGCGGCAAGCAATGACGATGAAAGGTTGTGAAAGCAAGGCCTTCCCTAGTTTGAAAGCAGCGGTCGGAGGTATCCGATGCGTGCACGGTGGTGTTAGGATTTCATACATGCATTGTAGTTTTGCTGGTCGGCAAACTTAGGACATACATCATGCATTAAAGGAGACCGTGGCGCGTACGGGGTATATAAGGTTATGAGCTCTAGCCAAGTATGGTGATGGCGACACGAGTCAATTCCACCATATTCATAGGGAAAATGAAAAAGGTGGCGCGGACAAAAGGTCTTCAGAGCACGCGGTGGAGTATAGGTTTCCGTGTTCACTATAGGGCATGATAAGCAAAAATAGGCCTCCATTGGATTTGATGTTTTATAAGCATGATATCACGGTTTAGTAACCATTGGTTCCCGGTCGCCCAGGCTTCTGGAGAGTTTTAAAGCAAACGGTTGAGCCAAATCGTTTAGATTTCAAAAGCGATCGGTTGAGCAAACTCCGTGGGTTTTATTTTCAAAGCATGCGGTTGAGCCCAGAGCTCCCGTTTTATGAAAAAGTTTTGAGAAACTTTTAAAAGCGAGTTTGTAGAAAGGTTTAAGAGACTTTTAAAAACAAGATAAAGCAAGCAAGAAAAGAAAAGTATGAGAAGTTTATAAACTTCTAAGCAAGCAGAAATAAGAGTTTTACAAGCTTTTAAGAAAAATAAAAACAAAGCTCAGCAAGTATTAAAAGTTTCATAAACTTTTTAAAAAGCAAACAAGTGAAAAGAAACAAGCAAAGAAAAGTTTTGAAAACTTTTAAAGCAAGCAAAGCAAAGAAAGGCTTCTGGAAAATAATTGTAAAAGAGAGTTTTACATTTTTAAGATGTTTTCCGGAAAAGAAAAACCGTTTATAAAAGCATACACTCACTGAGCTCGTTTAGCTCATTATTTTGTATTTTAAAAACTATTTTCAGTGCAGTCTGTGAGCTGACTGGAGCACGATAGGATTAGAGATCATCAGTTTAAGTGCTGTGTATTAATTATATTTGTAAGAACATACTTTGAATTTTGTAATGGAACATATGTATGTACATAGAGTAGTTTTATGGGAATGTGTTGGTATGCTGGTTGCCATATTTTGGATATAGTGTAAATTAAATGTATACAGGATTTGGAATTTTGACTATGTGCAGCCGTCATGCTGCCGAAGTTTTTCCGCTGCTAAGATTTTACCAAATCCTACGTTATAAATTAAAAGAAAAATTTTATAGGAGGTTTAAGCAAGCAATACGGCTTCGCTTCACAGGGATTTCTAGTCGTTAGAGGTAACGGCTAGGGATTTCTGTGGAGTGGCCGGCTGCGCCTACGCCGTGGGGGTGGGGGGGTGTGTCACGATCTCTCTATGGTCGGGGCAGGTCCCAGCCATGGAGTCCATGTCCGTGGCGAAGTCCTACGATCTGCCGAATGGACAACCGACCCATTCTCGAATTTCCTAACCTTGGCCATGTCGTAGCCCACATAATCTATCGACAAATCATTGCTCTATGAATCTATGTGATCAAATCCGATCATACGCCCCTTGCTTGACTCAGGGAACTCTGAGCCTTCTCATGCCTCGCGGTCTACGGAAAATACTTACCCATGAAACGACTCACGAAACTACGCCCATGTCACCCAGCCTCTAAGTCTCTAGAAGTCCCCAACGTCTCCACCGTACTCGGGCCTCGCCCTCTGTTTGGAATCTGTGCTTTGATCCGAGTCGTATCGGAGGTGATCTCCATAGCCTCCAATATGTTCTCGTCTGCCTCGCCAATGCTCGCCACCATCGGATCTCCTCCCCAATAAGCGTCGGAGGATGGTGCGCTCCTAAACCCACGGAGGAGTTCTTAGAACCTCCACGACTACTGTATTTGTCATGTGCGATAGCGGCAGCCGCGAGCACTACGGCCTCGTGAGGCATCTTCGTCAAGACGGGGCGGGTGAGGTCGAATGTCGGTGGTGTCGACCGATTGCCACGTGGAGCGTCCTCACGTCCTCGTCTCTAGCCATCTACACAAGTCAATGGTAGATTAAATTTCAATACGCAGTATCCACAAAGAGCTCGAACACGACCAGGATACTGACCATGCAAAATTTTTTTTTTTCATACCTGCATGTCAAAAGCGATTAATTTCAGAGCATGTCTCGAGGGTGAAAATGCGACCTCGAGACCTTATTCTACAAGTAAAAAAATTTCACATACCACGTATTTGCATTTATAGTAATTTCCATATAAATATTTTATATATTAAATCATACACAAGAAAAGTTTTAAAAATTTTGTACTCTTTTTTTTTTTTTTTTTTTTTGAAATCCCTATGAGAGCAGTGTTCATGAGCGGTGCCAGTAGACGGTGTCCAAGCGGTGGCGTAAGCGATTAGACAAAACTAGGTTGTGCATAGTCGCACCCAGCAGCCCGTGTCGCGAGCAGCTGCGCGGAGTGCCTAGGTCGTGGGCGGCTGCTTTGCACGCCTGATGCCCATGTCGCAGCGCGTAATAGCGGCGCGGCCGTCTGTCGTAGCGCTCGGCGTGCGGCGGTTAACGAACGCCGCGGTGCCGTGGCGCGTAGCCGGCGACCTCCCTCTGCCAGTCAAACCGCCCGAGGTCGCGGCGTCGTTTCCGGTCGCGACCTCTTGGAACCCGTCCATGTGCGGCGTCACCTTGGTTTGACTGCCGTTTCTTATCGACCCGAAGCAGTGCGCCACCTATGTCACGACATGATTGCGTGCGACCTCACGGAGCTGACGACTATGTCGCGACATCAAGTTCATGTCAGCGACATCGGTTCCTACGAGCCTGCCGACGTCGAGTTCCATGTCGCGACATCACGAGACGACAAGCCTGCGATCGCGACATCAATCCCAACCGGGCCGGTCGCGGCGTCAAAATGATATATCCGCGACCTCTGCACTGCTATAGCCCGTATCGGCGGCGTCGACATGATGTCGCGACATCAAACCATCTTAGCCTCGTCTACGCTGCATTCGCGGCGTATGCCGTATACGCGACCTCCTTCACCGATCACCCGTATCACGACTTCACTTTGATGCTTAGCGACCTCAGCGACCTTCAAAGCTTCGATCACATGCGCCCGATCGGCCGAGTCGCGGCGTCCATTTAGTCGCGACCTCACGCCCGACGATCAAGTCATGACTTGATCTATGTCGAGCCTCAAACGAGTTCTAACACACCAGCGAAATTTTTTTTTTTTTGTTTATCGGCCTTCTTTTGCACTCTTTTGGTCTGATAGCCTAACTTGTTTGCTATACCTAAACTTCAAAAAATTTAAGAGTTGAATTTCAACTCTTTTCCATCTTGGCGGAACAACCTTCGAATTTCACAACTACCCATCTTGCTATTCAAAGCGGAACAACGCCCAGAGAAAAATCAAAATATTTTTTTCATCATCCAATTAACTTCCCTGCTACTCCTAAAGGTGCAGTAGCTTGTACCCTGCTCTTTACCCACTTCTAAATTTCTAGAGATTTAGTACTACTCGTTTTCCTTGTGCGAGAAAGCCCGGAATAATTTTCAGAATTCCCTGAACTCATTATGTTCATGTTAGCGGAGCATTGTCGGGGAAAAATTTTTTTTTTTCATTTCATTTCTTGTTACTTACGGACAGTGCGCATGAATTTTAGAACATAGCAGTGAGTGTTCAACAATTTCTCCTATGCTACTCACCAAGCATACAATTCACACAATTCATAACAAACATGTTATACACCATCACACATCACATTTAATTCACCAAAATGCACACTGATGTATGATCTAACCCGTGCCCAAATAATTTCCTAGGTATATTGTATACCTAACTCTACACCCACCGAGCTCCCAAGGTAACCGTTTACCTTAGCTGCGATACCATCTTTGTGGCCTTGACCAGGGGTATCCATTGACTACCGTCGACCTGCTTGGAAATCTCTACGCGTCTCAAGTCATGAGGCACGTACATGTGTAAAATGGCCCAGTAGGGCCCGCACATCCATACAACCCAAGTATAATTTTTATACAAAAATAGGATTCATTTATAATTGTATTTATTACAATTTGCTAAAACAAGGTCTCTGTTGAAAATTTTACAATCGAGAGAAAATACGAAGATAAGGCCGTCTTGGCGTTTCTTTAACCTCTAAAACACGGATCGTCCATCCCAATCGTCTTCAATACCTGAAAAGATAGTCCCGACGGGGGTGAGCAAGCCAGTAGTGGAATTTCCCTATAGTTCACTCCCAGTACAAGTGCAATGCAATGGCACACAACATTCAACACATGCTAATATATCACTCATGCATATATTAACAAAATTAATTTCATGCAACATGTTATTCAGTTTATGAAAATAACATAAGATTAGCTCACATGGGCTAAGGCATAATCCAGCGGTTCATCTTGGAACCACCCACACATCACACAAACATGTTATCTTCTCATGGAAATAACACAAGAATCACCTGAAATCACACGAAGCATTCAGGTGAATTTCATCGAACAACTCTAGGGATTTCTTCGGCTCAAATTGAATCTTTTGGAGCAAGAGCCATATGCATCCGAGGCCTCAACAAATCCCCATCCATTACATAACCCTTAAGCAAAGAGTAAAGCAAGTAGGAGAAAAACCCCTACCTTTCCGGAGTTTGAAGAAACTCCCTAAAACTGGAGTCCACGCGTTGTCCTCTCCGAGTAGAACCACCCTCCTTCTTGTCGCGAAAGAATCCGACGGTCGGATCGCCTACAAATCTAGAGAGAAGGAAGAGACTCTCTCTCTAGAAAATGAGATCCAAGACCTCCTGCATCTTTTCTTTCTTCCTTCCTACGTTTCCCTTTTTGCTTATGTTTTATTCTTTCTCTTATTTCATTTCCCATTTGCTTTTCTTTCTTTTCTCATTTCTCTTTCTTTTTCTCTTCATTTCTCCCCATTTTCTCATTTCTCTTTGCCTTTCTCTCCCCTTTTTGGAGAATTGACCGTATGCGTCAAAATGAGGAAATTTCCTCCTCACCTCCCTCAAGCCAAACATGTGGCTCTCCCTTTTTCCATCTTTTTCTTTTATTTCATAATTCTTAACATGGCATCACCGCACATGGCTTAATACAGGCCACTGGATCTCCTCTTGGTGCCATGTCCTCATGAGGACATGCAAATGGTTGGCATTTGGTCTCCTCAGTGGCGACCACTAAATCACTGCCACTTGGCATCCTTACCTGGCCGTGTGTCGTGGGTACCCGTGCCTCGAAAAACGTGAAATTCCGACCACCTCGGAATCCAACGAAGTCGGCATTAGCGGCTAGATTTGTAGAGGCAGGATTCAACGGTGAAGTCAGTTTCGATCATCAGAGATCTGAGAAAATTCAGTTTTGACCCGAAATTATCATTTTATCAACTTCCTTAGGAAATGCAGTTTTAAAGTCTCTCAATTGGAGAAAAATTGATGCAAGATGGACTCCGCAACTTCATTGACCTTTACATGCAATAGGTTACTATCTTAATCCTCAATTGCGGTATGAGGATAAGTTCTCTAATGTTGATGAGGTGAGGAAGGGATTATTTGAATGCATGGATATGATGTTGGATTATCAAGAACGTGTAAAAGTTGACATTGATTGGACTCATTGTTGGCTTGATGGGTGGTGGGAGTCATATTGCAATTGATTCTTGAATAATAAGAAGTCCTACAAGTTGGTGGATGCATTTTGGGGGTTCAACACCAGAGTTGCAAAAGTTCGCTATTCGAGTCCTTAGCCTTACTTGTAGTGCTTTGAGATGTGAAAGAAATTGGAGCATTTGGTGGTAATATTTCTATTTTTGTAAATTTTTATACATATATTTCTTTTTCAATGTTAGAGAACTTTATTTCATTTTAACACATAAATTTCTTTATTTTATTATTTGTAGATACATACAAACAAAAAAAATAGACTTGAACATCAAAGGTTGAATGCTCTAGTGTATGTAGTCTGACAGATTGAACGAAGTGCAAAGGAAACAAAATGTTGATCCGATTTTGGTAGAGAGATTGGTCGGATGATGAATGGATTGCGGAGAAAGAAGATCCCTCCTCCCTTGATCTTTGTTGGGCACCATGATGAGTTATTGATGTTGATGCTAGTAGAGTTTGTGTCATCCGACTCCCAGCGACTCAGCATCATCGGATCCACATGATTTCTTCACGTTCCTCTGAAACATAATGAAGTACCAAGTAAGTACTTTTCCAAAATTGAAGTCATAAATTTGGATTAAATTTAATAAAAAAACTTATAATATTTACACCTAATTAATAATTTATACTAGGTACAAGTGGAGGCAAATGCAAAGAGAAGGAGTTCAATTTGACACCAATTGATGAAGATGAAGATTTACATGAAATGGGGATACATGATAGTGGACATTTTCTTACTTTTGATACATTAGATGAGGATGATGATGACCTTGGAGAGGAGAATTTAAATTGAAACAATTTACTCTAGTTCTTATTTCATGACTTGGTTATGGCTTTTTGTTAAAGTTTAGCCCCATTAGTATAGTTGAATCTATTTTCTATTTTATGACATTTATGGTTTTTGTGAAGAAAGTAGTGAACTAGTATGCTTTTTTATAATTATAATGAATTATTTCATGTTTTTATTTATGCTATTTTATTTTATTTTTTTATATATTTTAAAATATTAATTAATTATATATTGTGAGGCTCAAAAAGCTTACGCCTTAAGCCTCGACCTCCACCTGAACAAAAGCATACTTAACTTTGCTTCTTTTAAAACTTTGATTAGGTGTAAATATTATAAGTTTTTTTATTAAATTTAATCAAATTTATGACTTCAATTTTTGAGTACTTACTTGGTACTTCATTATGTTTCCTTTTGTAGGAATGTGAAGAAATCAAGTGATCCGATGATGCCTGAGTTTGTTAGGAGTTGGATGACACAACTATAATAGCATCTGTGACGCCCCCGATCGGGGTGTGGTGACCCAGATCCAGCCGCGGAAATCACGTGTCTCACGTCATGAGGCCGCGATACATTGAGTAAATTTGCCACTTGGGCCTACCGTCATGCTCATAAAATGTATATTTTATACAAAAGCATTTATTTACAATTTTATTTAATTACAATTTATCTGTGGGTTTCTTGCGAATTTTACAAAGAACAAAAATACAAGATAGGGCCGATTTGGCCATTTCTTCTCCTCTAAGGTCCCGGATGCGTCCCATCCCCAAGTGCGTCTTCGGTACCTAAAAAAATAGTCCCACGACGGGGTGAGCAAAGCGATGATGAAATTTTCTGGGTTACTCCCCCCTAAGTGAAATGCAATGGCACACAAAGCATACAACACATGCTAATATATCACTCATGCATATATTAACAATTTAATTCATACATCATGTTATTCAATTTATGACAATAACATAAGGTTAGCTCACATGGGCTAAAGCACAATCCGGCAGTCCATCTTGGGCGCCCCGCAATCACGTCGGCATGTTATTTTCTCATGGCAGCGACACACATCACCGTCTGAAGCAATTCAGTGAATTTGTCCAAACCACCAAGGATTTACATTCACTCGGTCCAAATCTTTTGGGCTAGTCACAGTAGATCCGGCCTCAACAAATCCACCCATTACAAGGCCTTAAACGAAGTAAAACAGTAGGAGAAAAACCCTACCTTTGGGAGTTTGTCGAAACTCCTAAGCCGAGTCCTACGTTGTCCTCTTCGTGTAGAACAACTCCTCCTTGTCGCGAAAGAATCAAGCGGTCGGATCGGCTACAAACCTAGAGAGAGAAGGAAGAGACTCTCTCTCTGAAATGAGATCCAGACCTCCTCGAATCTTTCTTTTTCTTCCTCCTACGTTTCCCTTTTTGCTTTTGTTTTATTCTTTCTCATTTCTCTTTCTTTTTCTCTTTCATTTTCTGCACTTTCTCCCCATTTCTCCTCATTTTCTCCTTTCTCTTTTCCTTCTCTCCTCCTTTTGGAGCACATCACATCTGGTCAAGAAGGAGGAAATTTCCTCCCCCTTTTCCTCTAACCACTTGTGTAGTTTATCAATTTCCTTTCATTTCCTTTTTATTTCTTAATTCTCTTTTTATGACATCATGCTCTTACATGTGGCTCAATGTGAGCCATGGGATCCATTTCCCACATGGCTAATTGTGAGCCATTCTTTTCCATACCAAGTGTCACTCTCTTGGTGGCGTAATCACATAGCTGCTGCCATTTGTCATCAGGCACCTCACGCCTCAGCGTGTAATCCAGGCCACCTCGGAATCCAACGAAATTCGACGTGGTAGCTAGATTTCGCGAGACGATTCTAACGGTGAAGTCCGTTTCGTCATCCGAGATCTAGAAAAATTCCGGATTTTTGACCGAAATTACCATTTTATCCTTCCTTAGGAAATCTGGATTTTCCGGGGTCTCACAGCATCAACATTGAATAACTCATCATCTTGAATCCAACAAAGACCAAGGGGGAGGAGGGGATCTTCTTTTTCCGCAATCCATTCATCATTCGAATCAATCTCCTTTACCAAAATCGGATCAACATTTTGTTTCCTTTGTAGACTTCGTTATCTGAATCTAGTGTTGTACCTTTCATACGCCAGAGCATTCAACCTTTGATGTTCAAGTCTATTTCTTTTTTTTTTGTATGTATCTACAAATAATAAAATAAAGAAATTTATGTGTTAAAATGAAATAAAGTTCTCTAACATTGAAATAGAAATATATGTATAAAAATTTACAAAATGAAGCCTTGATTCAAATGTGCTCGATTTGCTGCATCCCAGAAACACTTCTGGTAGACTGGTTCCGAATAGTGAACTTTACCTTTCTACGGTGTTGAACCCCAAAGCATCCACCAACTTGTAGGACTTCTTGTGTTCGAGGAATCAATTGCAATCACGACTCCCAAATTCACCCATTGCTTAGTGAGAGATAGATTGACTAAATGTTAGCTTTTAAAAAACGTTCTTGATAATCAAACATCCTATCGTACATTCAAATAATCCTTCCTCGTCATCAGCATTAGAACTTATCCCATATAATTGAGGATTAAGATAGTAGCTTGTTGCATGTAAAGGTCGATGAAGTTCATGGAGTCATCTTGCATCAATTTTCTCAGGTGGGCCGTATTTTCTCCATTGCCCCGATTAATCTGATGCTTCTCCTTAGTTGAATCTATCAGCTCATAAATATAACCCATGACTGGTCTTTCCTCTGAATCAACCTCTCTCAAGACTAACTAATGGAACAGTGGTCTTTATGCAAAAAGCGACATGAGGCCAAAAATTTGGATCAAACAACACTATACTTCGAGCTTTCACACCTTCTACCTTTTTAGCCCATTTGCTTGAACACCATTTTAAGGAGAAACGTTGCTATAAGAGCTTGCTTTTGCTTGCTTATAAAGGCTTTGGAGAGTAAGAAATGAAGTAACAAACCGTGTAATTCTTTGGACCGAAGAAGTTCATGATTTTTGTAAATGTTCTCATCAAGCTAAGAACAAGGAAATACGCCATATATGAACTTAGCTACTTGCTGGCTCGAAGCAGTGTAGTAGCATGAACATTGCTTTTCCCGATATCCTCATCAAATCAATACAATGTACGGCCACAAAGAACCACCACAATCTTCTCATTTTTTCCATAAACTCATTGACATTCACATAGTGAAGGCATTATCGGTGATGGCTTGCACAACATTCTCCTCCCAAATTTCATTTAACCACGTCGTCAGATATTTGAACATCAATTCCCCCATTTTTTTGTATCGAAGCATCAATTGTTCTCAAACCAAATTATTTAGCAATACTATTCACCAAAAGTGATAAGACACCTACACTTTCCATCTTGTCCAACCATACGACATAATTGAACATCCATATTGTTTCCAAGCTTTTTTGTGATCTTCATAATGATACTTAGGTCATTCACCTCTTCTTTAAGAATCCATGTCCTCAATTCGTGCATAGATGGAGGCTTAAGCGGGGCCCAAGGTACAACAACATGCATCATAGGAATCCAATAAGGATCATTCACAGTGTTGAATGGGAGACCTTTTGAATATGTAAAACTACCAATTTTTCTACACACTTCCTTCCTTTCTTCTTGCTTCCACCTTGAATTCAAAGTACTTTGATGAGGTTGTGAAGTGGTAAATTTATCCATGGGTCCCCTAGGAATAGGTTCCCCACTCCCTAAGGCACCTATTGTTTTGGACAAGGCACTCTCATGCATTGAAGTTGGACCCATACCAATTTCTTGGAGCAATTCATTTCTTTTCGTTTTTTTATCCTTAAAATTGGCCAATGCCTCTTTGCATTCCAATCTAATATCTTCACTAACTTTAGGGCATGGTTTCATACCATGATGAGTTTTGGTTGAGTGATGCTTGAATCTATTCACCTCTCTCGCGCATCTTTGATTGCAAAATTTACATCTCAAATATTGCTCCCCGGAAAATTCAATAACATATTTCCACACAAAATCTTTTCTTGAATTTTTCGAATCGAGAAAAGAACTCATTCTAAAAAAACACCAATAATAATATTCACATTTCTATATAACAATATAATTGACTAAAAAAATAATAACAAGACATAATTGAACGGAATTTAAAAATGAAATTCATAATTTAATTGGTTTAAATTTAAAAAAGCCAATATTTTTTTAAGAGGAATTTAAAAATGAAATTTAGAATTTCAATGGTTTAAATTTTAAAAAACCAATATTTTTTTTGAGAAATTTAAAAATGAAATTCAGAATTTAATTGGTTTAATTGGTCACAATGAGCTCCAAGAAAGGCGGTTTGACTTTAAAAAAAAAAAAATTTGATGAAGAAAACAGAGGAACACAGCTACTGGCTGAGATGATTTTGGTCAAAATGATTTAATTGGTCAAAAAATTTGATGAAACTCATTTAATCTATCAAAATGAGCTCCAAGCTTCTCTCAAACTTTGACTTAAAAAAAAAAAAAATTAAAGAAGAAAATAGAGGAGCAGAAGGGCAGTCATTTGGGAGAGATGAAGAAGGGGAAAGGATCGGGAAAGATGAAGAGAGGGAGGGCTTGAAGAGAGATGGGATGAAGAGATGAAGAAGAGGAGAGCACGCGACAAACTTGGAGATGAAGCCGAGATGACATCGCAGCTGGAGAAGTGATTCAGCAGTGGTTGCCATCGTCGAAAATATCGGCTGATCTTAGGAAAAAGGATTAGCGGTCAGTCCTATAGAACTGGCTTGATAGTGCTTGGCGAGGTAAGGTTTAGTCTTCGAGCTTTTCTCCCCAAAATAGCTTGCGATTTACTTTGCCAAAGCTTCCAATCGGGTTGCTATTTTAGGTTTTTTTTTCCTTTTCTGAAGGCCATGTAAGCTCCCCAAAACGTGTACGCATCCCTCTTAATGGCGTGAAAGGCACGATCAAAGCGCGCCTCGAGCACGCTTATTGAAGAAAGGCGTCGCCTTTCATATTGTGTCGACTTTTTTTCGAGGACGCCTCAGGCGTTTCTCCACGCGCCTCGCCACACGAGGTGCGCATCAAAACTTACGCTGAAAAAACCTTTGAAAAACTTGCACCTAATTAATAATTTATACTAGGTACAAGTGGAGGCAAAGGCAAAGAGAAAGAGTTCAATTTGACACCAATTGATGAAGATGAAGATTTACATGAAATGGGGATACATGATAGTGGACATTTTCCTACTTTTGATACATTGGATGAGGATGATGATGACCTTGGAGAGGAGAATTTAAATTGAAACAATTTACTCTAGTTCTTATTTCATGACATGATTATGGCTTTTTGTTAAAGTTTGAAACTATTAGTATAGTTGAATCTATTTTCCATTTTGACTTTGTTATGGTTTTTTGTGAAAGTAGTGAACTAGTATGCTTTTTTTTTTTTTTTTTTTATAATTCTAATGAATTGTTTTCATGTTTTTATTTATGCTATTTTATTTTATTTTATTTTATATATTTTAAAATATTAATTAATTATATATTGTGAGGCTCAAAAAGCTTACGCCTCGCCTCACGAACACAAAAACGCCTTGCCTTATGCTTTCACCTTTTAAAACTTTGGTATGGCCAACCACCTTAATAAGGGCCCTCCTTCGGATGATTCGAAAGAACGATGGTTGGAGGATGATGCCCATCTCTTCCTACAAATTCGCAATTCAATTGACGGTAAAGTACTCACCCTTATTAATCACTGTGAGTTTGTTAAGGAACTAAAGGAATATTTGGAGTTTGTATATTCCGGCAAAGGGAATATCTCTCGCATGTTTGATGTATGTAGAGCCTTTTATCCCATTGAGAAACAAGATCGGTCCCTCACAAAACTTTTCATGGACTATTAAAAGACATGATGAACTAAATACACTACTACCATTTAGTCCAGATGTTAAAGTTTAACAAGATTAATGGGAAAAGATGGTAGTGATGGGTTTCCTAGCCGCACTCCCTTCGAAGTATGATTCTGTCTAACCCTGAGATCTCATCTTTCCAAGAAACATTCAGCAGGATACTCCGTACAAAGACCTCCTCATCTACTCCTTCTGCCCAGATGATTAGTGCCCTTGTTGGTCGGAACATTGGCGAGTCAAAAAAGCAACAATACAAAAATAGTGGTCCAGGTGGTAATTCTAGAGGGACTAGCTCTGGAGGAGTGGTTTGTTATTGTTGTCATAAGCTTGGACATGTGATACAAAACTGTAAGAAGTAGTAGAGTCGGAATAAGAGATTTTCGTCTGCTCATCTTCCACTTTTGAGGCATTGGATCGGTCAGTTCAGTTCACAGCAGAAGAATTAGCTAGGTTCCACTTGTATCAAGAATCATTGAAGTCTTCATCTACTCTAATTACTGTTACTGCTGAGTCAGGTAACCAGAATAAATGCCTTGTCTCTTCTTCGTCCTCTGAATGGGTCATTGATTTTGGAGCCACAGATCACATGACGGGTAATTCTAGCCTATTCTCTACCTTTCAGTCATCCCGTGACTTCCTCTATCACTGCGCCGGATGGAGTCACAGTCATGTGTTCTTGGGTCAGACACAATTTTTCCCACTCCATCTCTTCCTTTGTCATACGTCTTGAATTTACCTAATTTCTCTTTTAATTTGATTTCTATGAGCAAATTAACTTGAACACTTAAGTGTTATATCTCATTCTTCCCTGGTTTTTGTGATTTTGTCTCTTTCAGGATCTTATGACGAAGCAAATTATTGGTAGAGGACGTGAGTTTGAGGGTCTCTACATTCTTGATCATGTAGTATCGAGACCCGTTGCTTGTCCTAAAGTTACTACACCATTTGAGACGCATTGTCAATTGGGTCATCCCTCTCTTCCCTTGTTGATAAAGTTGTGTCCATAGTTTTCAAGTCTGTCATCATTAGATTGTGAGTCTTTTCAATTTACGAAGCATCATCGTCTTCACTCTAGTCTTAGAGTCAATAAACTAGCTAGTGCTCAATTTGAATTAGTCCATTAAGATGTGTGGGGTCCATGTCCAATTGTGTCCCCGGCTAGGTTTCTATACTTTGTCACTTTTGTTGATGATTATTCACGAACCACTTGGTTATCTCTAATAAAAAATCATTCTGAGTTATTTTTTTATTTATGTGCCTTTTATTCTGAGATACACACTCAATTTCATGTTATGTTCAAAGTTTAAGAAGTGATAATGCTAAAGAATATGTCTCAGAGCAATTTAAGTCATTCATGCTTCAAAATGGCATCTTTCATCAGACTTCCTGTGTCGATACTCCTTTTTCAGAATGGAGTGGTTGAGAGGAAGAATAGACCCCTCCTTGAAACTGCCAGATCTCTATTATTTCAAATGCAGGTGCCCAAGTATTTTTGGGGCAATGCGATTCCGTTGCTTGTTTTTTATTAACCGGATGCCTTCCTCAATCTTGAATTGGGGCACTCCGTATCACACCCTTTTTCCAAATAAACCTCTGTTTCCCATTGAGCCTCGGGTATTTGGGTGTACATGTTTTGTTCGGGACGTTCATCCACATACCCCTAAAAGCACTAGTGAGACTCTCTCTCATTTGGGCTAGAAACAGGCAATGGTTGAGGAAATTGATACTCTTTACTCCAATGACATATGGGAGCTTGTCGCTCTTCCTGCTGGCAAGTCTCTTGTTGGTTGTTGTTGGGTTTATACAGTGAAGGTAGGACCTGATGGTCAGATTGATCGGCTTAAGGCCTGTTTGGTTACCAAGGGGTACACTCAGCAAAATGACTCAAAACTATTATAATACATTTTCTCCAGTGGCCAAGATTTCCTCTGTTCGCTTGCTTCTTTCTATAGCTGCTATGTGTTCATGGCCTCTTTTTCAGTAGGATATCAAGAATGTCTTTCTTCATGGTGATCTTGCCGAGGAGGTTTATATGGAGCAACCACTTGGTTTTGTTGCTCAGGGGGAGTCTGGTTTGATATGCAAATTACGTCGTTCCTTATATGATCTGAAACAGTCTCCTCGAGCTTGGTTTAGTTGGTTTAGCTTAGTGGTTCAAGAGTTTGGCATGATTCAAAGCATAGCAGACCATTATGTTTTTTATCATCATTCATCTATTGGAAAGTGTATTTACTTGATTGTTTATGTGGATGATACTGTCATTACAGGCAGTGACCAGGATGGTATTTAGAAACTCAAACAACACCTCTTGACCACTTCCGGGACAAAAAACTTGGGAAACTCAGTATTTACAGGCGTGAGGTAACTTAGTCTAATTCCAGAGTGGTTATTTCTCAGAGGAAGTATACCTTGGATATATTGACAGACACTGGTATGTTGGACTGTAAGCCTGTAGACACTCCTATGGATCCGAATGTCAAACTTGTACCAAGTCAGGGGGAGCTTCTACGAGATCCAGGGAGATATCGACGACTTGTAGGTAAACTGAACTATCTCACTATCACTCGGCCTGACATCGTTTCTGTGAGCGTAGTTAGCCAGTTCCTACAATCACCTTGTGATAGCCATTGGGATGCTGTAGTTCGTATTCTCCATTATATCGAACACCGAGGTTAAAGGGTGTTGTATGAGAAACGAGAGGTCATACCGAGTTGTTGGATACGAGTGTGCGGAGCCCAGATGAGGCTCGCCCCACGGATAGACGTTCTACATCGGGGTGTGTGTGTTCATTGGAGGTAACCAATATCACATGGAAGTAAACAAGATGTAGTAGCTAGATCCAGTGTTGAAGCCGAGTACCGAGCTATGGCCTTAGCAACATGTGAACTCATATGGTTGAAGCATCTTCTCCGAGAGCTAATATTTGGGAAGGATGAACAAATGAAGCTTATTTGTGATAATCAAGCCGTCTTGCATATTTCATCTAACCTAGTTTTCCATGAGAGGACTAAACACATTGAAGTGGATTGCCACTTTATCAGAGAAAAGATTGCATTGGGATGCATGACTACTAGTTTTGTCAACTCCTGACCCGACTAGCGAATGTCTTCACTAAGTTTCTTAGAGGTCTGGGATAAAATATATGTAATGAAGCTTGGTGCTTTTGACCTATATGCTCCAGCTTGAGGGGGAGTGTTAAGGTTTAGTCTCCTAATCTATTTAGGATTCTTTTCTTTCTCTCTTTAGTCTCCTAATTAGACTCTAACTCTGTTTCCTTTTTCCCTAACACTAGAGTATAAATATGTATGTTTCCTCCTTTTGTAAATTAATGAGAATCAATGTATTCCTTTTCTCTTAACAAGTAGTTGTAGAACAGATTCTATGTTATTTGAAAGGAGCGCCAGGATGAGGTATTCTATATAGAAATCATGGGCATAATAGAGTTGAATGTTTCACAGATGCTAATTGGGCAGGGTCAAAGGAAGATAGGAGATCCACTTCAGGTTACTGTGTCTTTGTTGGTGGAAACCTAGTATCATGGAAAAGTAAGAGGTAAGGGGTTGTTTCTCGTTCGAGTGCAGAGTCTGAATACATAGTCTTTGTTTCTCGTTGGGCATGATTAATATCTATGCTCCAACTTGAGGGGGAGTGTTATAGCATATATTTACTTTACATATAGAGTTGTAACCTATTAGTAAACTTGTCTTATAGAGTTGTAATCTATTAGGAAGATTAGACTAGCTTTTGTATTTATATATTCACATGGTTCAATGAATTGAACAAGGAATTCTTTCCTTCAATTTCTTTCCTCTTGTTTTCTACACAGATTAAACCTAAATCCTACAAGCTTGAGCTTTTAGGAGAGTTGGTCATTTAACATGGTATCAGAGCTTGATTTGGTAGGAGGTCCCATGTTCGAGACCTCTCTTTGAAATTTATTCCCCATTTGTGTATTTGAATGTTCATAGTGGACTTTGTGGTTTGTTTGACTCTCCACGAGAGTATGGGGCCGCACGTGAGGGATGGTATTAAAAGACATGATATTTATATTAAACTAAAATCCTACAAGCTTGAGCTTTTAGGAGAGTTGGTTGTTTAACACCTTGAATTAGGTGGATGGTAGCTTAAGTTGTTGCCACATTTGTTTTATCTTGTTATGGCAGTTTCTTAAAATCAACAGACCAACATTTGATTTGAGAATTGGTTAATTTGGTTATTCAATAATCACTTGTTATCTTTCTAAAATTTTAATTTTACTCTTGTATTTGAAAGATTATAATTTTTATAAATTGCTAAAAATTAAAGGGATTTTTTCTTTGTTGTTTTTGTTCTTTAAACTTCGATATTATTTTGGTTGTGCAATAATATTCCTTGATAGAAGTATAAGCTACCATCCACACGATGTCTCTCGTGCTGCTAATCTTCTTTTGGTACAGACTCCTTAACCTCCTATTTCTGTTGTAGTCTTGTTTTGGTGTCATTTTGTAGTTGTCTTTGAACTTCACGTATCTTATACCACTATATGCTCTGGCTTGCATGATGTATCTTTGTTTGTAGCTCCTTTATCTTTATTTTTGACAGACGTGTTCTGAAATTGATTACACTTCCATTTCTCTCAACTATAGGCTGCTTTTGAGAGATCTTCTTTATGCAGGAAACTGACCTGAATCCAGGATTTTGACTGGATTAGCTCGGAAGGAAGAGGTCGGAGGATTCCCAACCAGGCTACATGTCTGAAAAGGAAGAAACATATTGTCACATTCTTCTTCATTGCATTAAAGCACAAGTCTTGTGGTAGTTGATTTTATTCTGTTTAGTTCTTGTGGGTGATCACTCTTAGTTATGGGGTTTCTCCTAAGTTGCCTTGATTCTTTTGAAAAAGGAAAGAGAATTGGCTGAATTACTTTTCATTGATGTCAAGGAAGGATTTATCTGAGAAGGTAGACTTAGTTACACATTAGTCTCTCCTATAGTAAACAGGTTACACATTAGTCTCTCCTATAATTAAGCAATCACCAATCAATATAACTTCTGATCTAGAATACAAAGGAAAAGCGTATACAAGGAAAACCCCGTTATGCACGAGAATATCTTCTATAAATGGAAGATTTTCTATGTTAATTTCCTAACACTACCCCTCAAGTTGGAGAGTGGATGTCCCGACCACTCCCAACTTCCGTCATAAGTAAAGACATCTTTTCCCAAAGCTTTAGTCAGGAACATGCGCGATTGAGTGTGCGAGTTCCGCAGTCTTGTAACAACGAGATCCAAATGCCAGATCTTATCTCGGATGTAATGAAAATTCATTTCAATGTCCTGTAGTCCGCTCATAGAAGAAATTTGGGTTTCTTTGCAATATACACAATGCGGCTTTGTTGTCGCAGTATAACAATGCAGGTTCTAGATGCAATACTCCTAAATCTTTGAGAAGGTATCTTAGCCAAGTTAACTCACAACAAGCTTTGTCATAGCCACGATATTACGCTTCAGCAAGAAGCGACAGCATTTTAAACGTTTAGATCCGTGAGACTAATGAGGAACTAAGGAAGACCACAGTAACACAATGGTCGATCTTCTAGTGATTGGACATCACCACTTGTCCCGAATCCTGTCGACTCATGACTTGAAATCAGCATTTGAGGAGAAGAAACGATCGCCGGCCGGTGCGTTCTTAAGATTAGCGCCTGACAGCGAAGTGCTGCGTCCATGTGAAGCTTACAAAGGCGTCACTAAACACACTTAGTACATGCACATAATATGTAATATTAGACGCGAGACGATTAAGATATGTCAATCCTACCAACCAACCTTCTATAATGACTAGGATCTTTGAGTCGATCACCTTTGTAGAATGATTTGAACCTCGCTCCAGCAGGGTATCAATAGGTGCCTTTAACAATCTGCATCCTTAATGATTTCTAAAGCATACTTATGTTGGGAAATAAAAATCCCATTCTTAGAAGAGGATACTTCAATGCTAATGAAATTCTTCAAATCACCAAGATCCTTAAGACGAAATTGACTGTACGGGAATTTCTTGATTAATGATACTCAGGATCATTTCGATGAAATCAAAATATCATCAACATATATCAAGAGGGCAGTGAAGGACTCGCCTTGTATTATGGTGAATAAAGAGTAGTCGGCTCGAGATTGAACATACCCTACAGATTGAATAACTTCCGAGAATTTTGAGAGAACCCTTGTCGAGATGCTTGATTCAAGCCATACAGTGACTTGATGTAATCGACACACAAAGTTGTCCTCTGTCTCGAAGCCACAGTGGCGTGACATGTAAAGCTCTTCATGAAGATGCGTCGTGAAGGAAGGCGTTGGTAACATCAATTGGTGAAGAGACCACCTTCGAGGCAATAGCCAAGGGGCGGGACGACGACGGTGATGATTTTGGCGAGTGGGAGAGAAAGTATCACGATGTCGACACCCTCGATTGTGTGAACCCCTTGGTAACTAATCGGGCTTTGTAATAAACGTCGATCCATCGAGCGTGTTTAATCTTTATAGACCCATCGACAACCTATAAAGCGTCTTCCCTGCTTAGGAAGAGATGTGATCTAGTACCATTAACTGGAGGGCTGCGGTCGGTGCATTGCCTCCTGCCATTAAGGATGGAGGACGGCTTCAGAACAATTTTTAAGCTCTGTGACTTGGTATCCCCGGGCGATAAAGAGCGATGTCTTAGAGGCGATAAGCGGTGATATGAAACATAATTAGCCAAGGGATAACGGGTACCTTTAGTAGGACCTGGAAGCAAGGAAGGAGATTGGTCAGAGCAAGTGTGCGTGAGGGTGAGGCATACGCTAATCCTGTAGTTCAGTTGTTGGATTATGGGAGCGATTGGAAATTCTGAGAATTTCGGTTGGGGTTGGTTGTGGCGAGCTAGGTAGAGTTGGGGATGGGTCGGAGGGAGTGGATGAAGAAGGAAGTAAAGACGGGGATGAAGGAAGGGATGATGTAGGCGCTGGAATGGCTAGCGGGTGTGAAGGTGCATCCTTAGGGCGGCGAGTGTAGGTTTTGAGGGGAGCTGCAGTGGGATGCTCATTGTTTGCTTTCGTCATGGAGGAGGAGATTAGAAATTGTTGGGGAAGAGACGGGTGCGACGGAAGTGGGTGTGTCTGAATTAGGTGCGACAAAAGAAGAGGAAGCTAGGTCGTGAATTGGAGTAGGAATTGGGCCTGAAGAATAGCCCAAATTAGAGGGAGGGAGGACAAACTCAGAGGAAGCACAAGGAAAGTGATGTTCATGAAAATGTACATCCTGGCCGGGTGAATATTTTTAAATTGGATAGATTGAACAATTTATAAGCTTTTGTCCAACGGGATAATAATGAAGATACAAGTAATACATTGATGGTCGAACTTATGGGAAACATGACATTGGTAGCATAAGTGAGACAACTAAACACACGAAGGTGAGAGTAAGAGGGTGGTTTCGAGTAAAGGAGTTCGAATGGTGTTTTGAAAGAGAGAACGGGTGAAGGTAAGCGGTTGATGATATGGACGACGGTGAGGGCGCATTCTCCCCAAAATTGATTAGGGAGTTGAGCTTGAATTTTCAAGGCTCGTGCAACTTGTAAAATGTGGCGGTGTTTGCGTTCCACCATCCCATTTTGTTGGGCGTGTAAACCTGAAGTCTTTGAAAAGAACACCATTATCTTTGATAAAAGATTGGAGTGAAAGGAATTCTCCACCATTATCACTTCGAAAAATTTTGATATGAGATTCAAATTGAGTGGAAACATAACTAAAGAAATGTTTTATAAGAGGTTGTGCTTCATCTTTATGTTTCATCAGAAAAATCCAAGTGAAGCGCGTGTAATCATCAACAATAGTAAGGAAATAATGTACACCCAGAAAGTGAAAGAATATTTATAACTTCCCAAATGTACGCAATGAATAAGATCAAATGGTTTTTGATGAGATTTCTTGTACCAAAAGGTAAGCGATGTTGCTTTGCCAAAGGACAAATAGAGCAAAAGCGTTATTAGGCGAGATTGAAAATTTTAAAAGTTCTTAGCGATAAACTCATACGAGAATGAAATATGCCACTAGTGATATGCCATAGATTATTAGTAGATGAGGTGGTGGGTTGCGAGGTTAGTTGGTGGTTTTGGTGATGAATGAAGTGGTCGATTTTCCTTATTGTGCTGCTTGCTAAATGGCCACAATCCATCACATTGCTTACAGACCGATCACGTATCTCAGCGCTGGCAGGATCCTACAAATACGACAATGAGGGAAAGATTTCATTAGACAATTCAAGTCTTGTCGGTAGGCTAATGACATTAAATTGACTTTGAATGTGGGTACACATAATACATCACGCGGATAATAACTGAGTTTAGCGGCAGAAGTTGCCAAACAATGTTAGCCTTTTCTCTACTAGGCAACAATACCGGAGGCAATGAAATATTTTTATCTTCATGCAAGAACAACTTTGGAGATGAAGACATATGATCTATTGCACCGATATCGATGATCCAGTGAGGAGAAGGAATTTTAGACAAACCTGGTTTTGCTATAGCTATATTTTCCTGAGAACTTGTACCTTCATCTTTGTCATTTAGAAGGGACAAGAGCTGTTGAAGTTATGCTTCTGAGATTCCAGTCACCACTGATTTCCCATCATCTTTGTTTGCACCATTAAAAACTTGATTAGCCACAAAAGTATTCTTGTGGCGGTTAAAAATGGAACCTGTTCTTGCCTTTGGGTGTCCTGGAGGATATCTATGTAGTTGATAACATTTCTCAACAAAGTGTACCATGTCCCCACAATAGGCGCACTGAGGTCGCCCTACGAAGATTTGAGCGCGTTTGTTTGGTCGAACCGTGAATCTTGTGAATTATTTGGAGCTTGATGCGAGCAGTCGACCTTGCATTCCAGTGAGTGTTTTCATCCCGATTACTCCCTTACGGCCATGACAAGCGGCTGGAATTAGAATATGCAGCGTGTGGCCTTGCCAAAGCCTTTGTTTTCTTCTTGGCACCGCGAGGAGAATATGCTTGTGAGACGAGAAGGAAGAGGATTAATGAAGTATCATACAATTATATTTGTAAGATTCATTCTTATTAAATTGCATCAATCTTTGTTGATCTGACATATACCGCTTGGCGCATCATTGTACGAAGCTAGTTCATCCTACAAGCTCTTGAGTTTTATGTAATAAATTGAGATAGAAAGCTGCTCTTGTCGATAGTAGGCAATTTCTCGCTGGATCTCAAATATGCGAGGTGCATTGCTTTGAGAGAATCGCTCACGAAGATCTTCCCAAACCTCATGAGCAGTTGTATAATAGATTATAGAGTCTGAAATTTTAGGATTGAGAGTGCGATCAGGGAATGCATATATCATTTACCAGCGTGACCAAGTTGCATGGTAGTGAGGATGAGTTTCTTCGGCCCAGTGGTGCCGTTAGTAAAAACAAATTTATTCTTGGTATTCCAAAGCGAGGTCATTGCTTTCTGCCAGTGAGTAGTTATCTCCATTCAAGGGTTTGAAATCAAAACCAAACTGGATGATCTGAGTGATAAGAGTGAAATAAGGGTTTGAGATGCTCGGACTTTGATCGTGTTTTTGATGTTCCAGAGAATCATTCATGGTGGCCAGGAAGGATGAGCTTCTTTGCGAGAAGGTAGAGTCTTTGCTATAATGCGTCGAGGATTTTAGTTCCTACTGCGATACCATGAAAAGGAAAAGAGAATTGGGTAGATACTTTTCATTGATGTCGAGGAAAAGTTGCTCTGAAGATGGAGCTTAGGGTTATACATTAGTCTCTCCTATAATTAATCTTAGGTTACACATTAGTCTCTCTATGGGTCAAGCGTCACGATCAAATATGACTCTGATCTAGGAATACAAAAGGAAAACTGTTATACAAGGAAAACCGTTATGCACAGAATACTTCTTCTATAAATGGAAGATTTTCTACGTTAATTTCCTAACACTTTTGTTGGAAAAAAAAAAAGAAAAAGCTTAGAAAGTTGCTCTAATATCGTGTTTGAATTTGTATGGAGGGAGAAAGCAATTACGTCTTCGACACCTATGAAAGTTTGGATCTAAGGATTTAGGTTTTATCTTGAATCCTTTCTAGAGTGGGCAAGATTGTATGTAGGATGGATTATTATCATTATTCTTTGTTTGTGGGCTAAATAGGTTCTTTGTAGGATGTGGCGGTGGTTTGTATTCCTGCGCTACTTCAGGCCTTTTGGTGTCTTTGCATGCGTTGTGTATGCTTCGTTTTTATTCTAATACAATTACACTTGCATTTGAAAAAAGAATAAGCGTAACACATTTTGAATTCGACCCCTTTAAAACCTATGGCCACTCTTGCATTTCAACGTGGAGTTTTCATGAGGCAATGATATCCCTCCAGCGACATGCTATCTTGCGGTGTAGACAAGTAAAAGAGAAGTGAAGTTGCTGGATCTGATCATGACCATTAGTTTTTATGTACTTGAGCCATTGTGTTCAGCATCTGGGGACAAAACTCTTACACACATGCACACACGAATGAAGGAGGCAGGGCACTAGTTTTCTCCTCCCCGGACAAATGGAGCAATGAAGGGTCCTTAGCTTTTGGTTTACTTATCTTATTTTGGCTTCTATTACTACGGCACATGAATTTACTTTGAGCCTTAATCTACTAGTCAGAGACCATTTTGCTAGTTTGAGAGATTAAATAGAAAACTTTTATTGATTGTCTATTCCCTACAAGTGGTTGATAAAACTAAAGTTACGATGGGAGAGCGGGTGTGAAGGTGCATCCTTAGGGGCGCAGTGTAGGTTTTGAGGAGGCTGCGGTGGGATAACTCATTGGTACGCTCATCATGGAGGAGGAGATTAGAAATTGTTGGGGAAGAGGCGGGTCTGACGGAAGATGGTGTGTCACAGTGCGATTTAGGCAAAGAAGAGGAAGCTAGGTCGTGAATTGGAGTAGGAATTGGGCTGAGAAGAATAGCCCAAATTGGGGGAGAGGACGAGCTTCGGAGGAAGCCTGAGGAAAGTGATTTTCATGAAAATGTACATCCTTGCTGGTGAATATTTTTCTAGTGGATAGATTGAACAATTTATAAGCTTTTTGTCCAACGGGATAACCAATGAAGATACAAGTAATGGCACGATGATCGAACTTATGGGAAACATGACATTGGTAGCATAAGTGAGACAACTAAACACACGAAGGTGAGAGTAAGAGGGTGGTTTCGAGTAAAGGCATTTGAATGGTGTTTTGAAAGAGAGAACGGGTGAAGGTAAGCGGTTGATGATATGGAAGGCGGTGAGGGCGCATTCTCCCACAAAGAGTGATTAGGAGTTGAGCTTCAATTTTCAAGGCTCGTGCAGCTAGTAAAATGTGGCGGTGTTTGCGTTCCACCGTCCCATTTTGTTAGGCGATGTAAACACAAGAGTCTTGAAAAGAACACCATTATCTTTGAAAAAGATTGAGTGAAAGGGAATTCTCCACCATTATCACTTCAAAATTTTGATATGAGATTCAAATCGAAAGGGAAACATAACTAAAGAAATGTTTTATAAGAGGTCATTTCATCTTTATGTTTCACGTAAAATCCAAGTGAAGCGCTGTAATCATCAACAATAGTAAGGGAAACAATGTGCAATTTAAAGTGAAGAATATTTATAACAACCCCAAATGTCGCAATGAATAAGATCAAATGGTTTTTTTGATGAGATTTCACTAGTACCAAAAGGTAAACGATGTTGCTTTGCCAAAGGAAAAATAGGGCAAGCGTTATTAGACTGAATTGAAAATTTTAAAAAGTTCTTAGCAATGAAACTCATACGAGAATGAGAAATATGCCCTAAACGACTATGCCATAGATTAGTAGATGAGGTGGTGAGGTTGCAGGTTAGTTGGTGGTTTGGTGATGAATGAGAAGTGGTCCCGATTTTCCTTATTGTTAAGACCGGTTGGCACATAATCCACGTTGCTTACCCAAACCAATCATCCTCCTTGTAGCCAGATCCTACAAAACACAACAATGAGGGAAAGATTTCATTGAACAATTCAAGTCTCTTGTCAGCCGACTAACTGACATTAAATTGACTTTGAATGTAGGTACACATAATACATCACGCAGATAATAAACAGAGTTTAGCGGCAAAGATCCCTTGGAAACAATGTTAGCCTTTTCTCTACTAGGCAACACATCGGAAGTACGAAATATTTTTATCTTCTCATGCAAGAACAGCTTTGGAGATGAAGACATATGGATCTCACAGAATCACTTATCGATGATCCAGTGAGGAGAAGGAATTTTAGACAAACCTGGTTTTGCGATAGTCAGATTGCCGAGAACTGCACTTCATCTTTGTCATTTGTAAGGGACAAGAGCTGCCAAGTTATAAGCTTCGAGATCTCCCAAAGCCACCGCGATTTCATCATCTTTGCTCGCACCCATCAAACTTAATTAGCCACAAAAGTATTCAGAAGGGCTAAAAATGGAACCCGTTTCCGCTTTCGTGTCCTTTCGAGGATATCTATGTAGTTGATAACATTTCTCAACAAAGTGTACCATGTCCCCACAATAGGCGCACTGAGGTCGCCCTCTGAAAGATTTTGACCTTCGTGAATCTTGTGAACCACTGGAGAAGCGGTCTGAACGATCTGACCTTGCATTCCCAGCGGAATTGTTTTTCATCTGATTGCTCCTTACGGCCATGGCTCACGAATTTGAATATGCAATCGCTGCGGTGACGCACTTAGAAGCCTTTGTTTTTCTTCTTGGCACACAGAGGAATATGTTTGACGAACAGAAGGAAGAGGATTCATGAGAAGTATCTGCCCACGAATTGCGCTGTAAGATTCATTCAACCCCATTAGAAATTGCATCAATCTTTGTTGATCCCTGGTGGTATCGCTTGACGCATCATCAGACGGTTAGTTCATCCTACAAGTTCTTGAGTTTATGTAATAAATCGAGATAGAAAGTCATTTTGTCGATAGTAGGCATTTCACTGATCTCAATATGTTAGGTGCATTGCTTTGAGAGAATCGCTCACGAAGATCTTCCCAAACCTCATGAACAGTTGTATAATAGATTATAGAGTCTGAAATTTTAGGATTGAGTGTGTTAACGATCCAGGAATGCACCATATCATTGCAACGTGACCAAGTTGCATAGTCATCATGATGAGTTTCTTCTGAAGGCGCCTTGATGGTGCCATTGATAAAACCCAATTTATTCGCATTCAGCCAAGGTCACGCTTCCTCGCGCCAAGTCGAGTAGTTATCTCCATTCAAGGGTTTAAATCAAAACCAACCTGACGACTGGAAAGGGTGAGTGAAATATATTTGAGAGATCAGACCATAGCGCCCGATTTTGATGTTCCGTAATCATTCATGGTGGCCGAAGGATGAGAGTCATCGCACGAGAAGGTAGAGGTCAAGCACACGAAATGATTTAGTTCCCGCTCCGACACCATGAAAAGGAAAAGAGAATTGGTTGAATTACTTTTCATTGATGTCAAGGAAGGATTTATACAGAAGGTAGACTTAGGTTATACATTAGTCTCTCCTATAATTAAGCTTAGGTTACACATTAGTCTCTCCTATAATTAAGCAATCACCAATCAATATGACTACAATCTAGGAATACAAAAGGAAAACTGTTATACAAGGAAAACCGTTATGCACAGAATACTTCTTCTATAAATGGAAGATTTTCTACGTTAATTTCCTAACACTTTTGTTGGAAAAAAAAGAAGAAAAAGGCTTAGAGTTACTCTATCATGCGTGTTTCGACTGTATTAGGAGAGAAACAAAGAGATCTTCCTCGACACATATGAAAGTTTGGATCTAAGGATTAGAGCTTTATCTTGAACTTTCTAGGAGAAGGCAAGATTGTATGTCGGATGTGGATTATTATCATTGTTACTGTTTGTGGGCTAAATAGGTTCTTGTAGGGTGTGGCAGCTGGTTTTGTATTCCCAATTTCTTTTGGGCCTTTTGGTGTCTTTGCATGCGTTGTATATGCTTCGTTTTATTCTAATACAATTACACTTGCATTTAAAAAAAAAGAATAGAAACTGTAACCTGTTTTGAATTCGGCCCCTTTAAAACACAACAGCACTCTTCATTTCACTGTGCAGTTTTTCATGAGGCAATGATATCCCCTCCACTGACATGCTGTCATGCAGTGTAGACAAGTAAAAGAAAGTGGTTATGGATACAATCATGACATTAGTTTTTTTATGTACTTGAGCCATTGTGATTCAAGCATCTAGGACAAAACTCTACACACATGCACACACACAAATGAAGGGAGACAGGCACTAGTTTTTTCTCCCTCCCCAGACAAATGGAGCAATGAAGGGTCCTTAACTTTGGTTTACTTATCTTATTTTGGCTTCTGTTACTACAGCTTTTATGGTGCCACTTTGAGCCTTAATCTACTAGCTCGGAACCATTTTTGCTAGTTTGAGAGATTAAATGAGAAAACTTTTATTGATTGTCTATTCCCTCTAAGTGGTTCAATAAAACTAAAGTTCTGATGGGTATAATTTCTTCTATATGCTTATGTATGCAAGCATGGTTACTTTCCAGTTAATAAAATGATGAATACTTTTTGTCTACGTGCCTATCTATTTTCATTTTATGGATTACATAAAAGCGATATTTTCATTTTATGGATTACATAAGCATCGCTTTTTTATTTTGTTTTTTCTTTTATAGAAACATAACATTGTGTTCTTTTTTCGCATTTGTTTTTCAGGGAGGTGCAGTTCTTGATAAAAGTTTACAGCCCCATGAATCACATTTTCCCTTTCTTCTCCAATTTCTAGCAAACACTTCTAACAAGCAAGGGAATTTTCTTGTGGCTTGAGATGGCCAGTATTTTTATTTTATAACATACTCTTAATTCCTATTTTAAGTATGAGATTATAATAACGTTAAATACATAGATTGAAGATCTCTTTTTTTTTTTTTTTTTATAAATTTGTGTAATTTTTAGTTTTCCTTCTATCATCATCAAATAATTATCGAAGAACTTTATTTTACATTGGGTTCGATTGTAAATTGAAGTATTTTTAATTTTTAAAATCAACATCTGTACTTTTCAGGCGTTTATTTGGTTAAAATTATATGAAGTTTTGCATTGCAAAATCAATCCAAAAATTTTAAAAAGTTATATAAATATCAGATTCCTTTTTATTTAAAAATTAATCAAATTTCAGTCTTGATACAAGCTACAGATAGAAATGACAATCCTTTTCAAACTAGATTCCTTCATTTCATGTATCAAAATGGAAATGGTAGATTCTTGAGATACTTCTCCTTGGAGTTTATATCAAGGTGTTGCATTCTCATTCCTAGATTCCTTAAACCAAGAATAATGGTGCGTATGAGAGGTGGTATCTATCTCACTTATTCTTTATCAAAGTGATTTTCTTTGATAATGCTAGAAATTCAGGGTGGCTTGGCTTGTTTGGTTTCAGCTAGTTTTATATTTTGTGCTGTTGAGACAGACTTAGCTGGCCTTGTCATTTCGTCTTGTCACTTCTGCATTTAGCACTATTGTTGCACTTCCATAGCTCTTGCTCTTTGTTTAACATTCTTGTGCTGAATAATGTCAGATTGACTACAACTTGTATGGGATGGGTCATCTACATCTATCAAAGATGAAATTTCGTCATCCAGTCCCTGATGTTTTCTCCCCAAGGAAAGTTAATTACAATAGCCAAAAAAAACCAGAGGCAGATGACCTTACTTCCATATCTGCTCATTTGCAGGTCACCTTTGCTTTCCCTCTTTTTTATGTTCTAGGAAGTCTTTGGGATCAATCTGAATCGCCCTTGGTGCTTTCAATTTCGTAATTATTTTGTATGATGTGGGCACTTATTATTAGGCAGATTCAAGTGATGATGCGTGCTTAAGTCCACAGGTTTGGATATCTTCCACAATTCCAGGTGGTTGGATGTGGCAATTTTCTAGTCAACTGAACGATTCAGCAGGCCAGGGCATTTGGCATCCTAAGCGTCAAAGTACCTGTGAGCTTGAAGGGATACTATTGTAAGGTTTTTTTGCTTTCACTGGCTGTCGACAAACACCTGGTATTGTCTATTTGTGCTTCATGGTTCATCACCAAATAGTTGGGTTTTTTTGGTGCCCAACAGAGATTCTCAATCATCAGTTTAAGTTGTACTCATCCTTTTCACAAAACCATTCAGATGTGAAAATGGTTCGATCAGTGATATCAATTTGGGAGGTATGATTGCATCTGATCTATATGATGGTTCTAGTATTTGATCTAAAAATTTATGCTGTTTGGCGTTCCCTTGTTGAACTTTACATTCATTTGTCTTAGGAGGAGTTTGACGAAATGCAAAGATCTGAAAATATTGGAACTTCACGTCTGAAGGTAACCCAGCATGATCTTTGTACTTTCATTCTCAATATTGATGTTTTACACTCCTAGCTAATTATTTTTTCAGCATTATAAATTTACCTGGAATTTTAGTTCATTTATAGTCTAGTGAACTGAGGGCTGTCATGTGCCATGTCAAATTGCTTTCCTCCTTTAATTTTAATATTAATTTAGCGATTCCACTTTCTTTTGTGACATTCCTTTTGCATTTTTTTCGACTTCATTCAAAATGTGTGTTAACCAAAGTTTTCCAAAAGACAAGCAATCAAATGTTCTGATAATGCTTTTCAAAAAATAAAAAGTTTTGGTAATGACAAAACAAAGGATTAAGGAGTAAAGACTAATAACCAGGGAGGAAGGGGGCTGGTTACCGATCTTTGTAAGGTCTCTTAATGATTGGGAGATGGAAAGGTTCCTTCAAGCTCTCCATAGCAAGAAAATCAGCCCCCTTGCTTGAGGGTAAGCTCCTGTTGAAGGGATCTAGGACTGGAGGTTTTTCCATGAAGCTTTATGTACAGGGTGTTAGATCAATATCCTGCATTAGCATTTCCTTTCTGCTCAATATGGAACCCAACCGTTGGGCTATTTTGTTTGGGAAGCTTATTGGGGTAACACATGTTGCCTTTTTGTTGTAAACTTTTAGATAGTTAATGACTTCGTGACACGTTGCCTTTTTGTTGTAAAATCTTTTTCAATAGTTAATGACTTCGTGACACATTGCCTCTTTGTTTTAAAATCCTTTTCGATAGTTAATGATTTCTTGACACGTTGCCTCTTTGTTGTAAAATCCTTTTCGATAGTTAATGACTTCGATATTTAATGTCAATAAATTAGTGCTCAAGTTGCTTTCAACATTATTTCATGATATCTCTACTTTGATTATTCCACCTCACAAAATTATGTCAATATCATTTCGTAACCCCAAGATTACAAAGAAATAAGAAAACAATTATAAGAGAAATAGTGTTAATCAGGGATGATGAAGTTGAGTTTTTGTGAAGTCAATTATTTAAACACGTATTAAAAATGAAAATAAATATAGTAGATGAAACTTTTGGAAAGGACTTCAAGTCAGTCTTATTTGGATAAACAGACGTCAGACGACGTACTGATATCTTAATCTCTTTGAGGTAGTGGAATTTATGATCAGATCTTATTGAATATTCTGCGTGTGTGTGGTGTTCCAGAAAAGAATTATATAACTTATCGACAGAAACTATCATTATGAATAAAGATTGGATATGTTGACAGATTAAGAAACGGTTTGAATATTGTGACATACTGGACTCACTTATAGGTAAAAGCATTCATATCTACAGATGATTAGCTCCAGCTTTAACTAACACATACTTCACTTTCTGCAAAAATGGTAAAATTCCACTGCAATAAGACTCTTGTAGATTAAGCTAACATTATATCTATAAAATATGTTAATAACACCTTCCCATATCTCTACTTAAACAGTGGGGCTCCTGCAATAGACTCTTCATAGTGTAAATAGCATTCATATCTACAAAGAATGTCATTCACTCCAACAACTACTTGTCCTCTACTTCTATTAAAAATGATAAAATAATATATATATATATATATATATATATATATATATATATATATATATATATATATATATATATATAACTGTGGTATTTGTTTTATTTAATAAATTTTAAAAAATATTGACTTTCAGGGTTTATAGAAAGTTTCAAGCTCTAAGTTGTTAGCTACTAAAAAATAAAAATTACTATAAAAATATAAAACAAATCGGATAAAAGTAGAATATCATGAAGACAATATGTCAGCCTCCAAGATTGAGTTACATGTCCAACATTTGAGGCGTGTTCACAACCAAATCAAAAATTACATCATAATCCAGGAAATTAATATATTGTTATATAAAATAATATTAGTGCCCTTTAATTGATATATATATATATATATATATATATATATATATTGCGTCTTAATAATTTCTTTTTTATCAAGCAGATATGATACTAATTCTGTTGTGATTCATGCAATGAAATTGTGAAAAATAAGAAAAATTAGAGAAAAACAAAGAAGAAGAATGCAAATGGCTCCACAGTGTGCCTACATTGAGGGGCATAGGCGAATCTTTGCACTATCACAAATTAGGGTTATTGTAGTTATAAAAACCCTAGTATATGATATAATTACAAAAACAACCCTAGATATGTGATAAAATTTCAAAAAACAGCCCTAGGTATAATATAGATTTACGTGGTTCAACACATGCGTCCTTAGTGTGGTAAGGTTAAAATTTTTTTAAGGGAGTATGCTTCAGGTTATATTAGGCCCATATTTAATAAGATTCCACAAAACTACAAATTGGCCTTGGTATGTATTTTGATGAGGCAAAATCACTCCGATATATCCTCCCTTCACCAGACACTCACTCCTACCCACACCTGCTAGGCTGCTAGCGCCCCTGCCACACCCAAGACCTAGGCCACCTCATGTCCTTGCCCATTTTTTTTTTCTTTTAATAATCGGTCTTTTAACTTGTTTTTATTTATGTTTTTTCATAGAAATCATCCTTTAAATAAATAGAATTTTAAAATTTGTAATTAATTTTATAAGATAATTGATGGTGCTTTTTCTACCTATACTAGAATTTGGAGCTTCTTTAGGAACAACTGGATCGAGTGCATTGGATCGACTCATGTGTACAACTGCGACACACGAGAAAGGGTGATCCGACGGGGTGTGTCGACCCTTTGCTCCGATCATTTAAGTCGATTCTTTTTTATAAGAAGGAAATAATTCAACTATTTTATGGCGTTATTACTGCCTACCTTTTTGTGGTGGAATGGGTCGGTATTTATAAGGGGAAATAGTGGTTACTTTCCTTGTTCGATGGTGATCGTTATCTAAGGTGGGTGAGGAGTTTATTTACACCACCATTGAATGAGCTCTTAAGGGATAATGGAGGAGTTGTGATCATATGAATCCTTCTTTCTAATCGGTGGGGCGGATCATGGAGACTAGAGCACTTTTCCTCTTACACGAGAGTTTTTAGACTCTATGTCATGATTACCTACCGGGGGTAGTTTCGATTACGGGCGCAGGCACCGCGTAATTTGCGTGGAGTGGGGATCTTCTTTGTGGGATGGAAAAACCCTTTGTTGGATTAAATGCGACTCATTCATAAAATTTTGAGGTTTGGGCTTGCGCTGCACAGGCTTGCGCTCTAAACTGTGCCGCGTGTTGTTTTTCACCCAGTGAGTAGCCTCGGCCTTGATGAAGCGACTTAAGCGGCCCGAATGCGTTGCCCCAGTTAGTTGCGAGGCACGTGGCTAGCGGGGGATGGTTTGATACGAACTGTCGGCCGTCGAGCGTCTTGTGATAATGATGGCATTTGCTGATTTTGCTCTACGTTTGATTTGTTGTTTCCTGTATCTTTAGAAACATTCCTTGTATCGCACTTTCCACTTCTTACGTAGGTTTGGAAGTGTCTTTGATCGTATTTCAGCGCGTGGTTGCTTACGTCGTCACTTGTCTTTACAGGGTCGTTTTCCTTGTTTTCCTCCTTAGTTCGGTGCGTTTTTCTTTTTCTTTGCATGTTTTCCTTTCCTTGTTTTGAAATTCAGGTTGTTAGGGCGTGTTGGGTTGGGGTCCTGCCTCTTTCGTCGTTTTGTTTGTTCTCTCTTTCCTCCGCTTAGTCATGCGTGTTTCCTATGGGTCTTCTCGTGCATAACTGCATAATAGAGGAAGAGTGATTTGAGAACTGAGTCGAGGGCAAACCCAATGCGGACTAGAGTGGTCCCCACAGTTGTGGTTGTTGGGGTCCTTGGTAGGTTGTCTTCCTCCCAGGTCGGGCGAGGCCCGAGGGGAAGATTAGCGAGATGGGTATCCTGGCTCAGAGATAATTTGAGAGATTCGTCGTGAGGAGTGCGTGGATGCCGTGGGCCCTAGCCGGGTTGAGCCTTCATACGCCCAAACCTTCGCTACTAATTATGGGCCTCCTTCCGGCGTCCGAATCTGGTGTCCTAATCTCCTCACGTCTTATGTTGTTCCCATTCCCAAGATGGTCTACTTCTTTGAGGTGGCCTTTGAGAATGGTCTCCGCTTTCCTTGCACCCTTCATCAGCGTTCTCTGACATTCAATGTATGCGGAGTCCCATCTCTCTCCCCAATTTGCAGGCGTCTTGGTCGGCCCTTTTGGGACTTTCGGGGATAAGGGCCTCAGGGGTCCCTAGCGATATGGCTTCTGGCTGGCACGGATCTCTTCGGCCATGAAAGAAGAGGCCTCGGAAAACTTCTTGTATATTTCAAAGCGGGCCATTGCCAAACCTATCATTTCCGACCTCCCTTCTTCCCCTGGCTTGTTGGAAGAGCACTATTTGCTGTCGGGGGTGAGCATTGGGAACTGACCTCTGGCCCCAGGATGATATGGCGGGGTTAAGCCGGTATGGGCCCTTGATAACACATTGTGAGTTTTCTATCTACTGCTAGTGAGTCCCGACTTTTAAGGGTCATGTTATGCTTTTGACTTTGTTTTGGTTGTGTTGCCTTCAAGTATTCGTCTGCGTGCCTCTGGGACGGGAAGTAAACGGCCGGTTGTGCGAGTGTCGCCTTAGGCGTGTGATACGACAGTCGGACATTCCCAACTCTTCAAGTGTGAGCCCTTCTTGTTCCCCTCATTCGAGATCTCCTTCGCCCCCTGCTATGGAAACTTCTCTTGGGGGGCCTCTTGTTGTGAAGCCAACTCGGGGAGAACTCTAGGCCCTTGTTGAGTTACTGGCGAAGAAGAGGAGAAGCGTAAAGCACAAGGCTCAGGATCCTCCTAAAATGTGACCTCCGACCCGAGGGTAAGGCCCCGAAGTTGGGGTATCACATTCCCTTGATCGCTGTCGGGGCGGGGATCCTCCCAGTTTGGGTGAGAGGCGGCGTTGCCTCTTTGGTCGAAGGTGTTCGAGGGAGAAGGGGTGTGCAAGCGTGATGACTCAATACTCTCCCCATTACCGAAACCCACGAGGTTCTTCGAGAGGAGCTACTCCGGTCCTCCTTTGAAAGTTCTTCCTATCTGTTTGACATACTGCGCCAAAACATGCATGCCTTCCTACGTCTTTGGGATATATGGGGAATGACCCTTTGGGCGAGAGGTGAGGACTCGCTATTTACTAATGCGGGCTATTTGCCGAAGTTTCATCATCCTTTGAGACTCGATCTCGAAGGTGGAAATACATGCGTTGAGGCTACGGCTCTATCCTCCGAGGGGCCGAATCTCTGTGTATCGATCACCTTCTTTTATATGTCTCGTCGTTGTGTTAATGTTATGCACTAACTCCGTACTTGTTGTGTGAATATTACTTATATAAAGGACCTGGCGAGGAGGGTCAATTCGGTAGGGGCGCTCTGCTAAGACCGAGGAACAAAATATCGGTAAATTACAGGATATATCGTTGCTTGGATTTACGGATGCTCTCGAATATCGGTAAATGCTCGATTGGATATTTTGACAAAAATATCGGTAAAAGCAGAAAATTAAACTAAAAATACTTTTCAAGAATTCATGAAAATACTTTTAATTGAACTTTATAAAAAAGACATAAATAAGAAAATATACCCTTATTGAAAATAATATTCATTATAATTTATCGAAATTACATTTACAATAGTAATTTAAAACCAAAATGATAGATGTGAAATTTCCAGTTATATTATTTGATGAAGGGTCAAATCTTGATGAAAGATAATATTCATAATAAGATCTTCAAAATATTGAGATAAATCACAAAGAAAAATAATTTGAGAGTTAAATGGAGCTTGGATGTGTATGGATGGGTTGTAAAGAGATTGTATGATTTTATAAGGTATTTACTTAAAATTTGGAGTCAAAATAGTGATTCTCTGGAGTATTTGCAGATATTTCACCAGATATTTTAAGTATTTAAAGAATATTTCACCAGATATTTTTCTTAGATATTTTTCAAAAATTCACACTTGCGGCTGGCGCGTGCTCCACAGTCTCGGAATTTTTCGGTGGAAAAATGGGTTTCTCCGATTTTCGAAAATCGGCGATTTTACTCGATTTTTCAGCGATTTTCTTCGGTCTTGGAAGTAGAAACCGATTTTTAAGAAATGTCGGTAGAAAAACCGATTTTTTGTTCCTTGGCTAAGACGGCAAAAGCATACAAAGCTAAAGTCGCCTCCTTGATCTCAGGAAATTTGTGAGAACATGACTCGGGTCTGATCTTATGGGGATGTTATGATTCATAAATCAGGCCGAAGCACACTCGGCGCAAAGGCGAAGGCCTGAGACGAAGAAGGCCGTAGGGCTGGGTTTGTCAGAAGGATGGCTGCGGTGGTTGAGGAAGAGTTTGAGGCTGCCCCGAGGGGAGGGGCTATGCACCCGAGTCGCCGACGTTGGATTGCTGGGCACTGCAGGAGGTTTCTGAGTTAGAGCTTTGTGGAGCGCTTGTCGGAAGTGCGCGAGGCTGCGCGGGGGACCTCCCGGGGAGGGGCGGGAGGCTATGGTTAACCACAGGGATGGAGTAATAGCGGAGCTAAGGGACGAGGCCCACACCTTATGGGCCTTCGGATGGCTTGCTTTCCGATGTAGAGCGGCCAAGGCTTTCGGGTTTGGACTTCAATTTTCTAGTTCCTGATCCTGATGAAGAGGAGGCGGAAGAGTCAGTTTCGAGGGCGCGGAGTAAACCACAGGTGTTCTCGATACCCCGAAGCTGCTCTTCTGAGTGAAGTTGAGGTTCCTTCTGGTGGCTCTCTCCTCTCTGCCACATTTGGGGGAAACCGCCTTGACACCGCATGGCTCTGAAGGCTCACCTTCTTTGAGGCGCCCCGCTACCTCGAACTGTTAGGCCCCTTTGTATAATCTTTGCTCATTCCGGTGGGCTTGAGCTTAAGCGTCGGACATCTGTGCTTGTGGCATCGGTGCATTGTCCATCGATGTCGTCCTTCTACCTTCTTGGTTTTCCCGTCTTCTTTTATGACCTGTGTTAAGAGGTTTCCTTGTCATCCAATCTTTAAATGGTGGGGCTCTTATTATTAAAGGCTATCACGACCACTTGCTACATGGCCCTTTGAAACTAAGCTACATGGCTCCCTTGGCCTTCTAGAAGTGCATCCGGGTTCTTTTAAGAGCAGAAATTTGCATAGCCCCTTTGGCTTGAGCTGCATGGCTCCTTGGCTACTTGGCCTTTTGGGTTGTCAGGTTCTTTAAGACCGTTTGCATACGCCCTTTGAAGCAGGAGTTACGTGACTCTTTGGAGCGAGAAGCTCTGAGCCGCTTTTAGGCTAGGTTACAAGGCTCTTTTTGGCTAGCTACGTGGCCCGGACTCACAGACCTTGTGAAAGCGAGGCTGCGAGGCTCTTTTGAAACTAAGGCTACTTGAGGAACCGTTTGAAGCGGGGCTACATGGCTCTTTCGGGGGTGAGCTCTGAGAGCCCTTTTAGGCCCGGAGCTCTGAGGCTCTTTTGAAGCTGGGCTACTGGCCCTTTTGAAGCCCAGGCTACATGGCTCCTTGAAATTGAGCTACATGGCTCCCTGGTTACTTGGCCTTTGGGGTACATTCGAGGTTGTAAGAACCTAGGCGCATGGCCTTCTAAATTGAGATTTACATGGCTATTTGGGCCCGATCTACAAGGCCACTTTGATGTCTGAACTCCTTAGCTCACGATCGGGCTATGTGGCTCTTGAAGCGAGGCTACATGGCTCCTTGGCTGCTTGGCCTTTACGGGCTGGGTTCTTTAGGGGCAGGCTACATAGTCTTCGAAGGCGGGCTACGTGGCTCGCCAGCTCTCTTGGCCTTATGGGTGTCGGGTTAACTGGGCCGGCTGTGATCCCTTTTGAAACTAAGATAGCTGGCTCTTTGGACGAGCTACAAGGCCGCTGATATCGAACTCCTTGGCTCCTGATCGAGGCTACAGTGGCTCGCTGTCTTCCTTCCCTTGGGAAAGTGCGCCTTGGTTTAATGCAGTCCACGGAGGTGGAGCGGTACACATGGCTTCCCCGGGCGTTCGGAGTCTCACCTCGGCTCGCCGCCTTTCTTTGAAGGTGCGTGTTATACTCCGCTCTTCCACGCCTTCCTCTTGTAGCGGTCTCGGAGTTCGTATGATGAAGCTTGAGGGTTCCCAGTCGGCTGCTGCTTGGCGGATCACATTTAGTGACCTGAAGCCGGCCGTTTGGTTTCAATGTTCTACCATTTGTAGGAGTTGTCGCTACCACGGATTCGCCGCCGTGGGGTTGTCTTGTTCCACTAGTCCACGCCCGTTGATGGAGCTGGACCCGGGGGCCTGCGTGAAGAGGCGGCGTGCTTTCGGAAAGCCCGATATTTTTAGTCCGACACCTCCATTATTCCTTTTCTCCCCTCTTTTCTCCTTCTCCTTCCCTTTCTCTTTCTCTTTCTTTTGGTTTTTGCCTTGACTAGGTGTTGGCCAATCCCGATCTTCTGGGATGTAGAGAACGGCTAATGTAGAGAACGACTTTGCTTATTATAATTTTCTGAGATGTAGATAACAGCTTTGCTGATTATACTTTTCTGAGATAACTGAAATAAAAGTATAGTCTTTTGGAAACGTGTGTTTTTGTCTGATGTTTTTTTTTTTTTTTTTTTTGACGATTTGCGAGAATATTAATCGGTGAAATGAACACGAAAGGCTTGTTTATTAAAGTAAAGCGCAATTTCTTATTAAGAGCTACAATGCGAGGTCGTGGTAGAATTACTGAGGTGCTCGGCGTTCGAGAATGTGACAGCGTGGGTTTTCCTCTTATGTTTTGAAGTTCGTAGTTGTTAGGTCGGACTATTTGCGATACCCGCGTGGGGTGCCGCTGCTAGTTTGATTACCAGCTTATCGTGGGTGGGGGTCGCTCAACTGGCAGCGAGGAGTTTTTAGAACTAGGTCGTCGGGCTTGAAACTCCTGGGCTTGACCCTTCGGTCGTAATATTTTCTTTGTCTTCCCCATGTTAGTCCGACCGCGGCTTTAGAACACCGCTCTGTGTTTTTCTTCTAAAGGGTCGAGTTCGTGCGGAGGGGTGACCCTCTCGTTGTGTTTACGTATTTTTCAGGCTCGACTCTTGGTGATTACAGCTCGACCTCGATGGGAGCTACCATAGAGTCTTCAAATCTTTAGAGCGGATGATGGGGGTTTCTTGAGTCGTTGATTTGCGTGTAGTTATGTATGCCCATAATACCTAAAGGAGGTACTCAACCCATTTTCCCTTTAGATTTTCGACAGTCTTTAATCTTTGCGCACAGAGTCCTGCTAGTGACTTCTTGTCAGTTGGATTATTAGATGGCGGGGATGGTAGTAATTCTTGATTCCGAGGCTCGGCGAAATTACGAACAACTTAGGATTGTAACGCCCGTCGAGAGGGTGTATGGCGTGCAAATGAAACGTAACATGCCAAAGACTTTCTTAATTATTTAAGTGCTATTGAGTATTTTTTTGAAGCTGATTTATTAAGGATGAAATGGTGAAATGATAAATTGATTGAGCGGGAATGTTGTCTTGAAACGAGGGTAAAATAGTAATTTATAAAAAAGGATATGAAGCGTAATATGAGAAGATGAAGTAATTTAAAAATAACATAAGTTGATTTCAAATACTTGAGTGATTGAGGACCAAGTGTAGTGAAGCGAAAGGAAAATATAAAAGGGGTGGAGACAAACATATCTCATTTTTAGTCTCGCACTTAGGGAACCAGGTTGGGGAGAAGAAAAGGAAGAAGAAGAGAAGGAAGAAGAAGAAGAGGAAGGAGAAGAATTTCAGGTATGTTTTCCATGGAATCTTGTGTATTTTGGATTTTGGTATGGATTGGTATGATTTCTAGGGTTTTCCATGTAGATTAGTTTCTCCTTTTAAAGGTTGGTTAGGAACCGTCATAACCCTAGATTTGTTGAAGTTGTGTGGGTAAAGCCCAGTGGTGTGAGATATGAGAGTGCTACCTATCTCTGTGGTTTGTATTATGGATTAATTGGGCCTTGGTATGAATTAACTGAAAATTTTACAGGGTTTGGTTATAAGAAGTTAGCAGCACGTCTAGTGTGAATCTGAGTTGTTTTGGAGTGAATTTCATGTTGGTTTTGAGGAATGGTTGTAAAAGGAGAATGTTGGGTTTGAAAATCTTTGTCAAAATTTTGTAAAACCACATTACTCATTTGGTATAGATTAAGTTATAATGTCGAATTAAGTGATTCAATTGATAAAGAATCGTGGAATTTCCTGAAATGTATAGAGATGGATGAGAAGCGAGTGTAGGCTACAAGGCTCACGAAATCTGAACTTAAAGGTGGTATGATGTGCTTCGAGGTTATCTTCTGTTTTGAGTATTGTTAGTGTTTTAGTAATAAGTTGAGTTTCGGCTCGTCCAGGTGGAGTGATTGAGTGGTAAAATATCTTCAGGAAATAATTTACTTGAAGGAAGTGTATCACAGTGTAACCGAAGTCTTGAAATCTGTCAGTGGAGATATGTGCGGATCTGTTTCTTACAGTGAGTAATCCCCAGATATAAAATCTGATAAGCAGGTTTGGTGATCAAATTGGGTGATTGATTGGAGAAGAAACCTTAAGTATAGATTCAAATAAGTGAAGAAACCGTTTCGATTTATGGAGTTAAGGCAGAGAAATCGGGATAACGATGGGTGATCGGGTAAAGGTAGTGATTTAACGTGAAAATGTTGTAAATGTTGTAACTTGTGTTATGTGTTTGAGGACATTAGAGAAGGAATTTTAAAGTGAAAATTTAAAGAGATGTCGTGGATATATAAGGAATTGTCTGGAGTTTCGTAATTTTGAAGTAGTTTGAATAATTTTGGGTAATAAAGTCCAGGAAGTATTGTTGGAAAAAGGTTTGCGTAGTGGTTTTTGTTGAGTTTTTGGTGCTTTCGAGGGTAATTTGTTCGTTTGGTTTTTATATGAATGTTGTGTATTGCTCAGTGTTTAACGTGAAATACGTTAAGTTTGTTATCTGCGAGGCAATTAATGTTTTTGAGTATTCGTTTAGTGTGTAAGTACATGAGGCGGGAAAGTTATGGAGTCGTGCTCGAGTTTTGGTAAACAAAATGTGAGTGTTACAGCTATTTTTCGAATCTTAGTGTATTATTATAGCTTGTTTGCATTTGGTATTGAATGGTTTTGATTGTAAGCCGTATTTTAAAAGCAATGGCAATGAGAGTTTTAGTAAGCCAGCGATGGTTTGAATTATCGGCCGTATTTGACGAATAATGGTTTTGAATTGTTAAGCGTGTTTAGTAGCAGTATATTTTATAAAAGCGAGCGTAACGAAAATCACAGTTTTAATGACATCTCTGCCCGTCCGAGGTATTCGGTATGTGCGGTGATGTTAGGACATCATTTCATGCATTTTAGATTTTCTGGTCGTGAGCTTAATTAAGTAGTTGTAAGGCCACGAAAAATTGATTTTACCGAAAATGTGGTGTAATTTTAGATAAAAAATCGAAATTTATTCTCTGAATGCCGGATGGTAAACCCGGTTCAGTAGTTAAGTCGTCTGTTAATCCCCGTATAGCGTTGAATTTCGCCAGTGCGAGGCAGTCGAGAATTTGCAGTTTTGAGGGCGCCGAGTATCGAGTCGCCGCGACTATGTTGTGTGACAAATTCACTTTATAACATGTCTGGCATGTTACAGTCGTGCATGAGTAGAAGATGATGAAAATGGGCGATCGAGATGGATGTAGATAGCCGAAAATCCAAAGCTTGGGGACATGATTGGCGTGTGAAAATGTTTAAATGATAATAGGGCCAATTAATAAATAATTATTAGTATACAATTCAAAGACAAAAGCACGTGAAATGAAAGGGATGGAGATACGAGAACGAATTTTAGGTTTTAGAGTGAGAGTAAGGCGCTTCTTTACAGGATTAAGGAGATCACGTGAGTCAAGGTCTTGGACGAAGGAGGAAAGGTGTTACGCGGGCCTGCGCGTGAATTTCAGGTTTGAGGTTTAATATTTCCAGTGAGTAGAGTTTTTATCATACTTGAGGTTTTCTGGCTTTATTTAAGTGTTTTGTAATCTTCCGATTTGGGCAGGGCGCGAGCAGTAGTTTGATCGGTCGAAGCAGGACATGGTATTGAACGTTTTGGGAGCCCGGTAAGTACGATCCGTGGCCCCATGAGAACATTTTAGGTCTTTCGATGGTATAAATTATCTGATAAATCATGTTTGATGTGTATATGAGGCGAGGAAATGGCTAGAGGTCGGGTTCAGAAGTGGAGCCGATGTAGGAGTAGTGGTAGTGAATAGTAACTTAGGGTTTCTTATTAATATGAATAGTGTTCGAAATAAATTTTGTGAAAAATGTGTTTAGTTGAGTAATTAATCCAGTGCTCATGGTTGTTAATTAACGCGTGGCTAATTTTTTAGTTATAATGGATTGTGAAGTGCATAACGTGTTTGTGTGATTAAATTATGTAAATGTATATCGTATTATATATATGTTCGTGTGTTATATAAATTGTATTGGAATTGGCGTGTCACATTAAAAGTATCTTATTCAGAGAGCTAGCGCTTAAATGATAGGAGTGAGTGCGTAAGAGATGGTTTGCGAGAGAATTGTTGAGGGTTAGCTAATAGCCAGTAATTATCGGGTGTGTCGATTCTGATATCGGGTATTCCATATAAGAAATCGATCGTCGGTCGACCGTTGATATATATCGGAGGTTGTCGGCAAATAGATTATCGGTCGTCACTTCGCATATCGGAGGGTTGTCAGCCAATTAAAAACAAATGCCTTTGTTTTGAAAATAATGTTTCTCATCGTAGGCAGAGCGGGGAGTGTGAGGAGTCGATGGGGCTCGGGGCTGCAGGCGGGTTAGTCGTTTAGACGTTGGTAGGATCGCGTATTTGCTTGGATATTGTGTTTACATAGGATGTGGCGTATGCGGCAGGTGGGAAGTACTTGTTTAGGGTGGTCACTTCTTGGGCGTCATTTCCATACTGTTGAGAATTATATTTAAGATCTGAGGAGTGCGCGAGGGGCGGCTCGTCGTGGGGCAGATTTTTTGAAGAGAATCGGGTTGTGGCTTTGGTTTAGTTGGATAAATGTATTAGAATGTTTTAAACTTTTTAATATATGTTGTATAAGAGTAAATCGTGCTTTCTTGAATAATGTGAGATATATGTATTTGGTTGGGATATGTTTATTGTGAGTATTGATCGTGGGCGAGTGGCGTTTTTACTAAATTTTATTCGTATGTGGACTACTGTGGTCGTTGGGACGAGGTTATGTCTTTGGGTGAAATTTCAAAGTCTGAGGCCTGCCCGGGTTTTAAGTGAGTAGTGTGTCGAGTTAGGCGTTATGAGTATTCCGCGAGTTGACGGGTTGTGAGGGCCTGGGAATGGGGTGTCCACTGTCGTAGCGTTTAAAGGAGGCGTAAGCGCATCTTTGGAGTATGGGTTAGTCTTGTTGGCGTATTATATGGTGACGTAAGGCCGAGGTCTTTTCCAGCGTATTCTGGAAAAGGTGATGTGAAGCGAGGCCGCTTGCTTTAGGTGATGTGAAATGGCCGTGGCACAGGTGATGTGGACAGTCGCCCAGTGGCGATTAGGCTTGAGGCTCGTGTTTCTTAGATTCTGATGTGAAAAGGCACAAATGGTTGATGTGATTGTAGCATTTACCAAATACAGGTTTAAAATCGGCCATTTCAGTGTAATGACGTGTTATGAAAGTTTTAGAAACTTTACGAAAAACAAGCGAAATAGTTTGAAAAGTTTTAGAAACTTGTAAAAGCAGCGTAGTATGAAAAGTTTTAAAAACTTTTATAGCAAGCCGAGGATTACATAAAATGTTTTGTAAATGATAGTTTTCTGGATTTTGAGATATTTTGAGGAAAAGCGGCGTTTTATAAGCGTCTGTTCATTAAGCTGGATTGGCTCATTATTTTCACTGTTTTAAGTATTTTTCGGGAGTGCAGTGCCAGGAGCATTTGGGCGTTTTTAGTGTTCTCTAGCAGTATAAAGTGTTGTGTTAACAGGCTTTTGTGAAAATCTTGGAGCTTGTATAGTTATGTATATGTATGTACATAGTTTTGGTTTTTATGAAAATGTGATGGCGCGGAAGCTCTTTTGAAGAAGTGTTGTTGGTTGTCGTGTTTTAAAAAAGTGTAAAGCTGTATATACGGGTTTTGGAATATCACGTATCTGGTGTTATCTTCTTGAAATTTTATCGTCAGCGAAGTTTAGAAAGAAAAAAATTATCTTGGTTTTAGCGGCCGGCGTAGACGACGCGGTCTACGAGTCGTTGGAATTGCGGTTGGGGATTTTTGTGGGGTGCCTTATCTGTTGTGGGGGTGGGGGTGTGACGAGGATGTCGAATTATTTCCCACGTTATCGAATCTTGGACTCTAGGGATCTTCATAATTATGGGCAGCGAACAAAGTTATGTATTGTTCGGTGATCGTTCTTGTCATTCGGCCTGCGTGACAGTGAAGTAATCCACTCCTCTGACAATAAGCTTGCCTTTGGCTCCGATGGGTAGGCCCCGATTTGTCCAGTACGGCTTTTGAAAAGGCTGGGGTACGGTCATTAAGGTTAACGACTCGAAAGGGAGGTGAGAGATACGGCGTGCTCTTTGACGGATCTTACGTTTTAACGAGTTCCATGGCGTCTATGACGTGGCAGGCTAATAATATCCACGTCTTAGTGTCTTTCTTGCGGTTGGCTGGGCATGGTTACCATATCTGCCGATCGCGGCGCTCTCGGGGCACGTAATTTGCGTCTTTCCTTCTACGCGCCAGGATGAGTGTGAAAGCGCTCTTTTGTAAGGGTCCTCGATGAAGATGGTGAATCCCGGTCGACCTCGTCACGAGCTTGGAGGAGCCTCCCCTTTGGATCGCTTAGCGATATTCGAGTCCACGAGTAATCCCCGAATGGGGTCACGTCCATTTCGACTCGGACGTGCAGAGGACACTTCTTCATCATCGGCGTTCAGGGGTTTGGGAGGTGCTCGGCGAGACCCGATTTATCTGGAATCCTCTCGAAATCTTTGTTGCTAAGCTTTGCCGGGCGTGCGCTTTCGCGGAAATTCTACGCGCTCTTGGGGCGTGCGACTGAACCCGTATGAACTTTTTACATAGCTCTCGTACCTTTTTAGGTAAAGGATCATTTCCTTTGGCTTCATAGAGTCTTATTTGTTTCACCACGGTGGGAATCACCAGCATGCCTCCGAGTTGATGCGACTTCCATGGGTAGAGCGAATTAAGCGCGTATGTGACAATACTTTGCCTCGTTATTAGAGACTTGAAATCCCGGGTGGTGCGTATTCCTCCCGTCCCGGGAAATTAATCGAACACTTTTTGCCAGCCCAGGAATTGGCGGCGTATCTACGAATGACTTCCATATGGGTAAGTCGGGCATCAACTAAGTAGTTTCGGTGGGCTGTGCCGGGGTATTTGAAGGGGTAAATTCCATGATGAAATTTTCCAAAACCTGCTATATGCGTGTCCCTTGGCTTGTATCGATGTCGAACTCAGCTGAAATTTCTATGTCCATTTTATCAGTCTTCCAGTCGGCTTGTCGCGATATCTGTTTATTGGGTGTTTATTAGGATTTGATGTGAGCACAGAAATATGGTGAAGCCTTACGCGATGATTCTGAATCTTGAGGATTAAATTTCCGTCTTTGGATACCTTTCCTCAGGCTCCTCTCGGAGCTTAGCTGCGATGATAGGCCGTGTTGTGGTATCTCACTCTACGACCGGGCGCGTAGTTGAGAAATTTGAAACGGCCAAATAAAGGTTAAGAAGTTCCCCCTCGGAAGGGATTACTAGGACGGGAGGAAAACTTAGGTAAGTTTTGAGGCGTAGAAACGCTTCTTCGCGTGGGCGTCAGGTGGAAAGCCTTTTCGAACGAAAGAATGGCTGACATTTGTTCTTTGGATCTGAATATGGCGGCTCAGGCGGCTATTCTGGTGGCGTTGGATTTCTTTGAGTGTTTGAAGGCGGTTGCATATGCAACACGACTTTTATCTTGTATGGTTGCCTTTGTGCAAATGCGTTGAAGTATGAAGCCGAAATTTTCGTTGAGACTCCGAAGGAAAACTTGGTTAGTTGAAACCGTGTTTATAGTTCTTTTGGGACACGGGCGACTCATTAGGTAATTGTGGGCTCGATAGTGACTTCACTGACGTGTCATCTGCATATATACCTCCATAAATGCTTTCGTCTGGCTTTTGAAAGCATTTGTTCGTACAACCTCATATAAGTGGCAGTAGTTCTTAACCCAAAAGCATCTTTGGTAATAGTGAAATGCGCTTGCGGTCGCGGAAATGAGTCTTCTCTTAGTGCGCTGAGGTCAATTTTGATTTGGTTATATCAGAAAGCTTCTATTGGTGAAAAATTCGTGACCTTGGGTTATTAGCGTCCAACATAAGGTGAATCCGAAGTGTTGAGGAAAGACATCTTTTAATTTGTGCTCTGTTGACATCGGTGAAGTCGATCGCAGTCGCCATTGTCGTTTACGCTTTTAATGAGAGATGCGTTGAAGCGACCCGGTCAGGGTATTCTACTTCGTATAGCTTTGAACTTTTGAGGAGTTTAGTGCTCTTCATTGATCGCCTTATGCCTTTCTATGGTGAAACTCCTTATTTTTTGTTTGATGGGTTTGAAGGCGGGGTTGATGTTCAGCTTGTGTGTGATTCTTGAGTCGATTCCTCCGTATTCTCACCTTCGGTGAATAACCATATTATGTTTAAGTGGATAAGGGTCACGACGTCTGGCCATTGGATCCGTGTCAGAACGAGATGTTGTTGAGTGATTAGTCAAATTTATGTCGGTTCTAGTTAGGTGTCAGAGTAGATTAGGATGCCTGTATAAGTATCGGGCTAGATCACGTGTAGATGTTCTGACCACATTTTGTTTCATTGATGCAAGGTAGCACTCTGACTCTGGCGTTGATCTCCTCGAACCATTCTGCACCCCGTTCGCGGTGAAATTTGATAATCATATGATGGCGGAAGGATGGCGCTATGGCGTTAATTGACTTGATAGTATGTTATAAGGTGATGGGGCATCCTTGTGAGGAATCTCACTTGCAGGTCGTTGTGGCTTTGTGTGAGGATCTCTGAAGTGGCTTATTTGGTGTATGGACAGGGATTTACTCTTTCTCGGAGAATCCGCGAGTGGACGTTGACATTCTAGTTTCTCCCTTAGTGCTGCATTTGTGGTGTGAAGATGATGTAAATTTGAGCTTGGGTGTCGACGAGGACCTTGTGTCTTGTTTATTATTCTGACGACCTTTATTACGGTGGATCGTCATGAGATCTTGGCGACGCCTTGATGTCGGAGTTGAAAAGAGATTATGAGTGATTATGTCTGGCCCAGAGGGAGTTTGGATCTTAACTGTATTTCCGATGTCTCGATGCAATCGCTGCGTAGATGAGCCTTAGAAATTTGAAGTGAGACTCTGTCGCTGAATCCCGAAGATCACATGGATTTCTCCTAAGGGTTTCTGGTGTTGAGTTGGAGTTGGTTGACGAGGTGATGAGGCGTCTGGTCTGACCGAGCGGCATGACGGCGAATGTCGCTGTCCGGATCGCGTGTTGATTTCTTTCCTGTTGGATCACGATCATCGTTCGATGTCATGATCCTATGGAATTCGCAATACTTAGTTGAGTCTCTCTTTCTTTGATTATCTTCATGGGACTGACCTTTCAAGAAGCTTTAGATCTTTGCGTCTCATGTAGAACACAGTGATAAGTGTCGAAATTGAATTAGGGGTGGATATCATTGCTTTCGACTTGAAAATTTGAGTGACTGACGGTCCACTGACGTTACCCTCATTCTTTAAGAAGCGTTCTCATTCTCTCGTCCCTTAGTGAGGATCTATCTCCATCCTCGTGCGAAGAACTAGTTACCAAGCTTTCATACACTTTTTCTCTTTTGTGAGAGTTTTCTCACTTAGATAGAAACTATTGTCATTGATGTATTTCTCACCTTTTTGGCGAGCACCTCGTGTCTTTGCTAAGGGTTCTTTGAGATGAGCATCAGTCTTGTCTGTGTCTTAGCTCGGCGATGAGCGGTGATAGCAAACTTCTCATATGGGATAATACACCTTTGTATTATCGTTAAAACCTGCGGGCGTAAGGCCTCCGAGGTTCTCTTGTGGGCTCTGCTTTATGGTCAGCAAGTGATAGCTCGGCTTCCTATACGTCCAAGCTCCGACGAAGTGGGAGATGAACGCGATGGATAGCTCTCTGAATGATGATATTGACGATGGCGGGAGTTTGTTGAACCATCATGGCGGGGCCTTTTTAGCGTGATGGCCGAACTCTGCATCGGGGTCTGATGTCCGTGTGGCTATCGATTCTTATAAGTATTGAGGTGAATTACATGGAATCACTACCGTTCAGTCGAGCGTTCGATATAAGGCATTCTAAAAACTTTCTTCCGAGAGAGAGTGTGATCTGCGTGAGTGACAGGGATTGTTTGTTACGCAAAGCATCCATGAGGCTAGATTTTCGTCCTTTCACAGTTTCCTTCATGTGTTGAAACTCTTGTTAGATGTCCGAAGCATTTGCTCCCGTGATCGTTCCCACATCTCCTTCGATAAGGATGGGTCGTTACCTGCATTGTTCCTTCGTATTCCCTTATTGCGATCCTCTCAGGGGGTTTATGAGGATCGTATTAACAGCTCAAACTAGTTTCTCTTTCTCGTCGGCGTCTCAGGAGCGTTGTGGTGTTGTTGTTTATTCTATGATCGGTTGTATTTAATGCAGAATTGAAGCTCCTCGAGTCTCTCAGTAAACATTAGTTGTGAGAGGCAGTGCCTCCATCTAAGTCGTCTTGGCTTTATAGAGTTTCAGGCGTCTCTTAGTGGTGTTGTATCAGTCATCCCTGCGGTCTTCGTCACCAGAAGTTGGTGTATTTGACTCGTGCTCATGTTTAATCGATCTATGTCGATCATTGAAATTAGGTTTCTTTTGTAAAAGAGCAGTCGTTCGCGAGCGACAATTGATGGTGCTTTACCGTCTTGAAATTGCGGCTTCTTGGAGTCGTTGGTCGATCTGATGGATTGACTAGTCGTCTGACGCACTGTTGTACCATGAGGATGATCGAAGCGGGGTGTGTAGTAGTAGCTCAGATAATTAAGTCGATTCTTTCTTATGAGAAGGAAAGAATTATTTATATAATTATTCTTCTTTCACCTTTTATTGGTGAATGGGTTGGTATTTGATGGAGGAAAATAGTGAGTTCTGCTAAGCGTTGAATAGTGATATGTTATCTGCTCGATTGGTAAGGAGTTTAAATACTAAGCTGTCGTGAATGGCTCTTGGGGATAATGGGGGCCGTGATCGTGAAGATCATTCTTTGGCGTGGGGCGCGGATCATGGGGCGGGAGCTTTTATTTTCTGTGATTTTGGCCTTTATATCGCTGCAGCGGGGTGGTTTCAGTGCGGACACAGGCCGCGTACTTTTGGTATGGGTGGGATCTCAGCATAGATTGACTTCTTTTTATTGGTCTATGCCTTAACTCCTTCATAGGTGGAGGTTGGGCTTGCATACTTGAGCTTGTCTTTCACGGGCTGTGCGTGTTGTTTTACTAACCCATCGGTAGCCCACTACGACCGCTTGGTTGGAAACGAGCTTAGGCGAAATTTGAGATCATTTCTTCTTGGATCGATTGCGGCTTCCACGTGGCTGCGAGGGGATGGTTTGGCTGAGCTTTATCCTTGTCGAACATCGTGATAATAATGATGGCGCTTTTTTTTTCGATTTTCAGTAGTTTCAACTATTGTTTTACCGTATCTTTAGAGAAAGCGTTAAGCGTAATATAAAGACAGGTTGAAATACATTAATGAATAAATAAATATAATACTCTGATGTATGCATGGATCGACAAAGAACCTTGACCATTGATGGAAAAATACCTACTCCATTCCTTCTTTTTGTTCTTTAATAAAACCTTGATTTTCATGCGTTTGAAATCTTCCTTCTTTTTTTTGGTATAGTCATTATAATGATAATAACCCATATCTTTTTCTTTTCAAAGTCTTAATCTATTAATATAATTTTTATAAAAAAATGAAGTGGCTTAGAGTAAATACGTAGATTTGTAATATAATCTCGTAAAAGGTGATTCGATTAAAAGGCTAAGCTGAGCTTGTGAATTTTAAATCTATTCATACATAAATTTACTATCACATTTTTGTGAAATATCTTTATTATTATTTTGTTAAATAACATTATTTTTATAAGACACATGTAAATATATAAAAGAGACGAAAAATCTTTTTGTTTGAGTTGTTTTTCAAGAAAATAAAATATGAAAATAATTACATTTATAAATTTTGAATTATTCGATGTCTTTTAATCAAACATAAATACGTGGTTGTAAGTGTCATGGTCTACAGGAGCCGTGCTCGATGGGCTGGAACTGAGCCCTTGGCCCATATTGTGAAATGGTCCCCAATCACCTTACCGCTCTAAATTAGCGAACACTTCGACGGGAGGGTCCCGAGGCCGTACGGGAGGCCAGGCCCGAATTTTCGAGAAGCTTGCTTTAGGTGGTCTATTTGGGATTCCAAGTCCCCAGTAGTATACGGATATGATGTTAAGTCGTGGATAAATCGTTAGGCGAAAAATTACTCGTGGATATTTATCGCGGACGCTCACCAATATCAATTTCCTCGATCTGAACATAAATCCTTGATAAGGGAGAATCGATCGCTGATAAGGAAAAAAATATTTTATCGCCGTCGTGAGATTATCTTCGCAGGTGAGGCTTCAGTATAAAGCGAAAAATTTCGCGAGGAAAAGGTGTCTGGCCTGCATTTGTCGCCAAACTTCCACTTCTTAACTGCCATTATTTATTGTTGGTGTCGTCGGAGGTGGCCGTGGTGTGATTATACTTTTTGCGAGTTAACGATGCAGCCGTGATGCCACAAGTTAGATGATCGAGGTAATAACGATGATAGTTCTATTAACTAGGGTGAAGGGAAAGTTTTACACTTAGAAAAGTGAAGCACGGATATAGAACTTATCATATTAACCGTGTATGTCATATATACTGCTCATCACGTGCATACATGATTTTCTTCATTCATTCTTCTCTCCATTGCTCTTCTCTCATTTTCTTGGGTTTTAACAACTCAATTTATTCTTTGTTGTTCTTGTTGAGAAGAGTTCTTATATTCTTCTCGTCCATCCTTTTGTCTCTCATATTCTTTGGCTTTCTTTTTCTTTGTTGTTGTTCTTGGTATTAAATAAGAAGAGATGTTTCACTCAATTATTGGCGCCATTTCTGGCGAAAATGATAGGAAGAAAATCATGGGAACTGTTGTGTTGATGAAAAACGTGTTGGATTTTAGTGACCACAGTGTTGTTGTTACGCGATCGTTTGATCTCAGGGGCATTGCGAGAAGCAATGTTAGCTGAGCGTCAGCGGCGATTGGGTCGGTACGCCTCTTGATGATTAAATGTAATATATGAAAGGAAGAAGAAGAGAGTTTTCACAGTTGGGATTGCATACCTTCTCATCGTGGGGATTCTCTTGATTTGTAGAGGGTGGTTTGGAGAATCCTTCCCCCTTTTTCTCCGGAAAGAATCTCCGTTTTAGGAGCAAAAATCTCACATTTTCTTATCAGTAGTGCTTCGCTACCAGAAAGTTAATCTTCGAGAAGGAAGGGATTTAGAAGCTAGGAAATTCGTGGATAAATTCATTTGTGTGTTTATACCATTTTATCCGTTCGTCAATAGCGAACTTACCGTAAGCGGGAGACGGCCCCGGTTGGGGGACAGGCTACAGGCAGTGCCTTGAGGGTGGCCTTTGGGAGGATGCCCAGTGTTCATAGACGGACATACGAATTTCTCGTGCGGGTAGTGCTGCAGGTTTAATATGGATTATTAGATTTGGGCCACTTCCCACGTCATAGGCTAGGCAATTCGTGGGCCAAACAAGCCAAGGCTGGGCGTCGAGTAGTGGGTTTACGCGTGGCACCCATGTCTTTTTGTTTTGGTGGGATTTTGTGTTTCGATTGAAAATGCGTAATATTAAATATTGAATGTAAGGAGCGGCCCATTCTTATGGGTTAACAAGTAGAAACACACACATTTCCCATAATATTTTCGGTGCATTTAATGCGCCTGTCGACGCCTTACCCCTACAAATAAGGGTATGGGTTGTGATAGCGGTTTTGTTTACGTTTTCTCTGAGTTTTTTAAGTCCTACAACTTTGCTTTTTCTGCGTTTCCACAAACTTTCCTTTCAAAGGAGCCACCCGAGACTCTTGATTCGTCGACGACTTTTGATTTTTTGGTGAGTGCTTGCATCTCAAACCTTCTTTTTATATCTGGTTTGTTTTAGTGTTTTGGTGGTTGGAGCGTCTGCTAGGTTATCTTGGTTTAGTTACGTGTTTTCTAGGTTTTTCATGGTGGGATGTAAAACCTTCAGGGGGGATTTCTTTTATCTTGCGAGGGTTTGTTTATCTTAGCAATGGCCTATTAACTGTTTTTCTTCTGTCTTTTTAATTTTAATTTTTATTTTTTTTGAATGTAGAATGACGAGAGGATTACGAAGGGTTTCAGTGGTCGGCGAGTGTCGGGTGACTCCTTTAGGGAATGCCTCTTGTCCAGTTTAGTTCTTCTTCTGTACGCGAGGCCCGGGTTGTCTGACAGGTTCCGTCGAGCTCGATCTAGAGATGTCGGGCGGCGGGTACCTCAACATAGGGAAGCGGTCGCGTAAATCTACTTCACGAAACAATTCGGCTGCGGGCTTTGCTTCCTGTCTCATCATTGGTGGCTTACTTTACTTTACACAGGCACCTCCACGCACACCGGGCACCTCCTGCGGCTTATCGCTAATGTTTTTGGATTCCCTAGCGGTTGTAGTGTCTTTGAACTCTCTCTGTCAATTTGGGCGTCTCGCTGAGTGGGGTTGTTTCACTGCTAGCGGGACCGAGGGCAGCTGTGTCGGCCCTGGTCCCCTGGCCTGGTGTGCCGGGCTCCCCAACTCCCCTAAAACGGAGGTGAAAGGGGTTGTCTTGGTTAGGGGCTCGTGGCACGTGATGCCTGGCTCTCCAGGGCTTCCTTTTGATATGAATCAATCTCTTGTTCCCAAGTATGTTTTAGTTTTGATGTAGCTCATATTTGTCTAGGTAGTCTTCTCTATTGACATGCCTCTGTTTTCTTGATGATTCGTAGACAGGCTCGAAGAGCTGGCTAGTCAATTAGTGGAGAAAGCGGGGTTGGAGCGCATGTTGCTTCTGAGATCACATAGAGGGGCTTGACCACGAGCTCCTTCTATCTATGAAGTATCTGCGGGAGTTGGGCGCCCCGTCCTTTTCCATCCCATAGTGCCATTCTTACGTTCGTTGCTCGTCGAGCTTTGAGTAGCGACGAGCACTTCGTCCTCGCGGATCTATTGAAGCTAATACCGAGGGGCTCTTTGCAAGAGAATTCCGCTCCATAACCCTTTGTTCGGCCGGACCGCTTACCCTTGTCCACACAATATCTTGAGCCTACCCCCCAAGCTGTGGAAAAATGAAGAAGAAAAACGAGCGGAAGGCGGTGGGGTGGGGCGGGTAAAAGAGCGAGGGGTTCGTGGTTGAACGAATCAAACGATTAGTGGGTGGTTGAAAAAAAGGAGGTTGAAATGTCGCCTCGTTCTTTGGATTTCTTTGCACGGATGCAGCGGCCTTGGCCTTCGAGGAGAGCTACCCCACGGCCTCCCGTGGGCGGCAAACACTCAAGACAGTCTAGCCTGGAAGAAGAGGCTTAGAAAAGCCCAACGGTAATTGCCATGGATTTCCCTGAATAAGCCCTCGACGGAGCACTGGCTTTGGAAGGCTCCGCCTAGGGTGCTCTCAAAGAGGCCTCTACAACACTGAAGGACTGAGCTCCAGCCAAAGGACCTCCCGATGCTAACCAAGTTTTAGGGGAGCCTCCGCCCGAAGCGATTGCAGGCCGACTTGCTATGGTGGAAGCTCAAGGCGAGGATGGTGCGATCTGGGATTGGTGTCTTAGCTCTTACGTTCAGCCGATGGAATAGGACTGTCCATTTGTGGACACACCAGTCCTGATCGAGGAAGTGCGTCCGATCGATTATGACCATTTGAACTCTGACGAAAGGACCTACGTATTGCATATGTGCGTTCTGCTCTTATCTGTGAAAATATATATATCAAAACTGATTTGTTCCAGTATATTTTACAAAATAACTATCAAAACCACAATACGACTTTCTTCTGATTGCGGCCTCGAATGAGAATCCTCCCGGTGTTTGTCCTTCTCGCAATGTTTCTATATAGAGTGAGCCACGCCCGAGTAAAGCTTCTTTATACAATTTACTCTGCTCATCTGCGTATAATGGTCGTATTCTGGTACACTCATTTAATAATGTAATTTGCCGTGGAGATCTACGTGCATGAAATGAGATGAGACTGAAACATAAACCCGAGCCCCAGCCACCATAGGCTCCATCGCACAGAGTCATTGCTCTATCACCTGATACCCAGAAGCATGATAAAATCCATTATTTATGGATTACGTCGATGATCATTTTACAAAACAAATTCATTTTCCAAACCAAGAAACTTTTAATGTTACACCTCGATTATCATTTGTATACAAGCTCATGTATCTTTTTTGCGGGTAGCAAATTTTTGGTGTCTGCGGGCCATGCGCTGGGCATTTTATGGGCTTTGCCTCACAGATTATGTCTAACCCTTGACTAACGAGTCTTTCACCAGGTTTATCTTTGCTGGCTATTTTCGACCGCAAGTTTCTTTCTGGCTATTCAACCATGCGACTCATTAGACTTTGTCCCACTTGACCGAGCCACCCGATCAAGCGGCTAGCCTTGATATTAATTTTTGACCCGTGCGCTCGCGCGTTCGATCGCGTGTCCCCGTGTGGCAAATACCCTGCGTCCTGCGTCATTGCATGTTATATCATGTCACATGTATAATGAATGCTACACAAACAACTCAAACCACACAATTCATCATGTGTCATGGACAATTATCTTAATTGCATATAATTTTCATATAATCACACATTCCATGTCAATATATTTATACACGCATATCAACATCTTATCCACCTGACTACCTGCAAGGTTGTTATTCAAAACCAAGCAACAACACCCTTGATCCTCGAGGCCAAGTGTGACATATACTATGCCCACAAAACAGTCCACAAAACAGTCCCGAGACAAGCCATAAACAGGCTATCAAACCAGCCATCCACATGCCTCAATCATGCCTTAAACAGGACGTGAAAACAGTCCCAAATTCAGTCCCATAGTAGCATTGAATTCAGTCTTAATCAGTCCTAAAATATGGACACAAACAAATAAACAGCCTAAGCTATAGCAGTCTCGGGAATGAGATGGACCATAATTTGAGTTGTAGAAGTCCAATTTGGATGATTAAAAAACCTAACATCAAATTCACAAATGTAACTACAACTTCTATGAAAAACACGAGTCCAAATTCCCTCCGTTTCCCAACCGAAAACCAATTCCAAATTTTGGACATAAACAATTAAACAGCCTAAGCTGTGGCAGTCCCGGGAATGAAATGGATCATAACTTGAGCTATAAAGGTCCAATTTGGGTGATTCAAAAGCCTAACATCAAGTTCACAATTAAAGCTACAACTTCTATGAAAAACAAGAGTCCAAATTCCCTTCATTTCTCAACCAAAAACCAGTCCTGAATTTTGGATAGAAAAAATTAAACAGCCTAAGTTGTGATAGTCTCGGGAATGAAATGGACCATAACTTTAGCCGTAGAGGTCCAATTTGGGTAATTCAAAAGCCTAACATCAAGTTCACAATTGTAACTACAACTTCTATGAAGAACACGAGTCCAAATTCTCTCCGTTTCCCAACCAAAAACCAGTCCCAAATTCTAGATAGTGTGTAGGGTCAAAACAAGGCAGTATTCCCAACAGTCCCAAAATCCGACCCAAACAGCCCCTTAGGGAAAAAAAACACAGCCAAACAGCCCCTTAGGGCAGAAAACACAATCAAACAACCCTTAAGGTGGAAAATAAACCAAAGTAGGAAGAATCTCTACCTCTTGAAGCATAGTAGCACAGGTAGGAATCCTCCCCAGCCCAAATCTTTGATTTCCCAAAATCTCCCCCTTTGGATCTTCAGTGAAACCCATCATTTTTTGTATGTACTTGTAGCCCTCGTCAAGTAGATGAACTTTCACTGCCCAGCTCAGCGAATTCCGACGGATGGAACTCCGAGGATCAAAGAGAAAATTTTGGTCTCCTCTCTTTCTCTCCCTCTCTCTCACGTATTTTTCTAGCAGAAAATGAGACCCTCTTGTCTCCAAAATCTGATTTTTTTTTTTCTAACTTATCCTTAAATTAAAATGCTTGGCCCACGTCGAACCACGTGTCCATGACTTGTTTGGGTTTGTTTATGTCCAAAACAATTTATTTCATCTCAGTTCAAGTTCAATTTATTTTAAATGAACATTACTTAAATTATTTATCAACTTTCGAGATTTTCTTAAAAATCCTGTTTTTAAAGTTGCTCAGGCATTCGTCGCCTCAGCGTGAAAATTCGGTATCTTGGAATTTGACGAAATTCATCTGGGTAACTAAATTTTGCGATACAAATCCAACGGTGAGGTATGTTTCATCATCTGAGATACAGAAAATTTTCAGGTTTGCAACTTGTATGTAGCAGCAATTTACCTTTTTGTCATTTTTCGGAAAAATTCAAATTTTTTCTTAGGTTTTACAGCTGTGCCAATCAACAGAAATGTAAATAACCAATTTGGGAGGCCAAGCCAATCCACATAATAAAAGCAGTAATTTGGTGGTTATATCAACCTTCGGGAAATAAAAGTGCAACTAGATGGCTAAGCCAATCTTCAGAGAATAAGAAATGAAGATAATAATGACACACGATATAACATAGTAAAACCTTCAAAATGAGGAAAACTTCTACGGGACAAATCCGAGAAAATAATCTACTATGAGATGAAACTAGTACAAGATATCACACACCCAGGATATACTTACAATCCTTTCAGTTTTATCTCTTAGTACTCTCTTTGTGAAGTACTATATTTCTTGTCACTCTCCTCGATATGATAACCCTAACTGTTTCATTCCTATCCTTTCAACTCTCTATAATTGAAAAAATGATTTCTAGAACTGAATGGTTTCTAATCTTGAGTCGAGTTCGAGCAACTCAAGTTAACTGTACTATATATACCTAACATGATTAAGTTTACTCTCTCTATACTTGAGTTGCTTTCTAATCTCGAGTCGAATTCGAGTATTCTACGAGTCAAGCTCATGTAACTTGATTTGTTTACACCCCTAATTGGCACCCTCCGTGTGAAACCCCGAGAAAATCTAATTTTCTCGAAAAATGGCAAAATCGTAATTTCGGTAAAAATCCGTAATTTTTCTAGATCTCGGATGATGAAATGGATTTCACCATTGGAATCGTCTCGCGAAATCTAGCTAACACGTTGAATTTCGTCGAATTCCAAGACAGTCGGAATTTCACGTTTTTCGAGGCACCGAGTGTCGGGTGTCGTAAAACGGGTTTGAGAGACATGTGATGTGACAAAAGTCACCTACTACATGTACTCTTCTGACACATGTTGCATGAGTAGAGAGAGAATGAAATGGATTGTGAGACCCCGGAAAATCCAGATTTCCTAAGGAAGGATAAAATGGTAATTTCGGTCAAAATCCAAAATGTTTCTAGATCTCGGATGACGAAACAGACTGCACCGTTGGAATTGTCTCACGAAATCTAGCTACCACGTCGAATTTTGTCGAATTCCGAGACAGTCGAAATTTCATGTTTTTTGAGGCACGTAGAGGAGTGCGGGACACCCTTGGCACTTTATGAGTGGCCAAGAGGAGCCACGTGGTAAGCTATAAGGAGAGTCAAACATTAGTGAGGCTCAAGTGGGGCTCACATGTGACACATGGCATCATGCCATTGGGGAAATCTACGAGAGTGGTTGGATAAGAGGATAAGGTGTAATCCTCTCAACCAATAGGAATTTGACATGTGGCATTGAGAAGACTTTTCTCTTGTCCCAATCTTGACCAAATGGATTGGGAGAGGAAGAGAGAGGGGGAAAAGAGGAACAAACCGGAAGAGAGAGGGAGAGTGTGGGATTTTTAGAGAGAAAAGCTCTGCACTCTCCTAGAATTTCGACGTCGGACCGGCGAGCTTTAATGACCCGAGAACAGTGCTCCCACGACAAGGACTACGCGTGGGTACCAGTTTTGAGGGGTTTCGACAAACTCCGGAAAGGTAGGGGTTTTTCTCCTACTTGTTTTACTTTTTATTTAAGGGTTATGTAATGGATAGGGATTTGTTGAGGCCTGGATGGCCGTGATTTTGGTTCCAAAAGATTTGGACCGAGTGAATAAATCCCTAGAATGGTTTGGGCGGAGTCACGGATTTGTTCAGCGATTTATTGGTGTTGTGTTATTCTGTGAAAATAACATGTTTATTATTGTGTGATGTTGTGGGCGATTCCAGATGGGTATCGGATTGTGCCTTAGCCCATGTGAGCTAATCTTATGTTATTGTCATAAATTGAATAACATGTTGTATGCGAATTAATTTTTTTAATATATGCATGAGTGATATATTGGCATGTGTGGAATGTTGTTGTGCCATTGCATTTACGCAGGAGAGATAACCCAGTAGGGAAATTCCACTACTGGGCATTGCTCACCCCGTCGTGGGACCCCTTTTTCAGGTACTGAAGACGCACTTGGGGATGGGATGCATCCGGGGCCTTAGAGGCGAAGAAACGGCCAAGATGGCCTTATCTTGTATTTTTGTAAAATTTTGGCAAGAGACCCACAATTTAGTATAAATTGTGAATAATTTGTACTTAAATCGTTTTTGTATTAAATATACATTTTATGAGTAGAATGTGTAGGCCCAAGTGGCCATTTCTGCACAGGTATGGGTCTCATAACATGAGACATGTAGATTTCCGCGGGTTGGCCCAGGTAGTCCAGCGGACACCCGGTTTTAGGCGTCACATGGATGGCCGGGTGTGTACTTGAAGTGTCAAAATAGTGAAAAAAGGGGGACATGATGGGAATTATTAAAGTTGTTAATGATAATAAGGACAAAAGATGAACAGTGTTCATCTTCTCCAAATGAAATGAGCACAAAACGTGCAGTGCTGAAAGGGTGATGCAGTGGCTTGGGTTTTCATATTTTTAGAGAGAGAGAAGAGCACCTTCTCTCTAGAATTACGGCCGATCGGACCGTCGGTTTTCGACGGAGCAAGAAGGAAAGCTGTTCTACGCGGCGAGGGCTACCCGTGGGTACCGATTTGGTGGAGTTCCGACAACTCCAAGAGGTAGGAATCTTTTCCAACTTGCGTTAATCTTTGGCTAAGAGCCATGTAAATGGTTAGGAACATTCTGAGGCTTGTTTTAGCCATAAACTCGGTCTCAAAAGCTTTGAACCGAGTAGAGAAAATTCCTATTTGTGTTTCCGTGAACAGTAACCCGAGGGTTTCACTGTTCACGTGAATAGTAATGAGAATATTTTTGTGTGAATTTTTATGATGTTGAGTGATTCAAAATGAATTGTTTGTGTTTGCTAATTAGCCCATGTGAGCTAATTTTGGTGTTATTGATGTGAATTTGCATAACATGTTTTATGCGATTAATTATGTTAATATATATGCATGTGAATATATTAGCATGAATGTGTTGGAATTGGCATCATGCATTCCATATACACTAGGGTAACCTAGAATATTAGGTGTGAGTGCATGACATGAAATGAAACAAAAATGGAAATGTTTGTGAAAGGAATTTCGGCGGAAGATTTTCCGAAGAATTGTGTTGGAAGATTGTCTAACAATTCACGTCGGAGGGGCCCATGAATTGTTAAGGAAAGTTCTCCAACACATTCGCCTCGGAGGGTAGTCCAATATTTACCGAAACTTGGTAGTGTGTTTTCAAGAACAAAAAGCTTTTGTTTGAAAACTGATTATTTTACTCGCATATTGGCTTAGGCATGTGTGAAATTCGGTGGACCGGGACAGGTCGGTCATGTGAACATTCGAGGTAGGTTCATGTAATTGCTTGAGATGTGTTTGTTTTGTGGCGTGTGCGACTAGGTGGGGAAGTAACGTGTAGGAAATTATCATTCTTGGATTTTGCTTTCCTTTGTCCGAAGGATCACCATTTTAGGTCAGGAGCGGCCGGAAAGGCGACACTCATTAGGAGAGTCGTTTTAGAAGAGAATCGGGTTGTGTCTTTTTGGTATTATTATGTATGACATGTATTAGAATTTTATAATTTTAATATATGTTTATATTAAGAGTAATGTAAAAACTCTTGAACCATGATATATATTTAGTTGGGATATTTATTTTATGAGTATTGATGCAGGGGCCCAAAGTAGCCCATTATTTACTACATATTTGGACCACATGTGGTCATTGTTGATTATTGGGACAGAGTTTGTACCTTAAGGTACGAAACTCCCAGTACAAAGGAAGTGCCCGATTTTCGTGAATAATGTCGGGTTACCCGGCATTCACGAGTATTCCATGAGGTTGTAGTTTGTCGTGGATGCCGATTTTGGGGCATCACACTCCGTGTACTACAGGCAAGCTATTCGGTCATTCCTTATGCTCCGTCCAACTCTTTAACCATTGAGTCGGGCTTCATCGACACAAAAACTTTAAATAATTTAAATTTTGTAAATATAAGATTTCTATATTTTTCTTTTAAAAAATAATTTATTTAAAAAAAATTGGTGATTTGATTAAAAGACCATTTGAAACATGAATTTTGAAAATCTAATCCTCCATCAATTTTTAATGCCATTTTGATAAAAATATCCTCATTGTTTTATTTTTTGTAAAAATAACATTTTCTTTTATTTTATTTTTTGAAAAAAGATAAATTTATTAATTTAAGTTAGCAATATAATCGATAGAAACATAGAATCAAAAGTGCTAAAACTTTAGAGGATGATGCAATATCCAAGTTAATAGCAAAAATAATCGACTTAAGGCCTACACATTTGATAATCCAAAAATACCTAAATTACTTAAGATTCTAGATTTACAATATACTGACGAATATAATTTGATTTGATGACTCTGTCTGATCAAACTTTGACATCTGAACTGTCAACGCGAAAACACATGAAGAAGCAAACCGTTTACAACACAACTATTCGTTGTAACAAGTCGACGACAAATACACAAAAAATAAAGGTAAACCCAGATCAGCGTGAAAGAAACCACTTTATTGGAAAAAAAAAAACCCATATATGTGGAAGAAACGACGATAGAATGACAAAAAAAAAAAAAAATCACCCTTCATGTTTAACGAAGAAGGGGTTGAAAGAGAGAACAAATGAGAGGCCAATGGTTAGGGCTTAGGAGAGGAAAAAAACAATTTCTTTTATAAGTTACATGTAAATAGATAAAATGAAAAGGGGTATTTTTGTTTTAAATGAGATAATTTTCAAGAAAAAACATGGTAAGGGTAAGATATACAAATTTATGGTTATTTGAGGTTTTTTAATCAAATATTTCAAAATATATATAACCTTTGTCTATACATCTATCTGTTAAAAGGAAGGTTTATTTTGTTAAAAAAAATTTGAGGGTATTCTTGTCAAAATGAGATGAAAGTGGTGAAATATTAGATTTACGAGAAATTGATTTCAAGGTTTCTTTTAATTAAAACACCCTTTCAAATTCGGTTTTCAATCCAATAAAAAAATCCTTACTTAAAGAAATATTTACTGAAAACTTCAAATAATTCAAAATTTATAAATCTAATCCTCTTCATATTTTTTTCTAGAAAATAATTCATTAACATTCAAAATGTCATTTACCCAACCAAAAACTAGTCCCAAATTCTGGACAGTGTGTAGGGTCAAAACAAGGCAGCATTCTCAAGAGTTCCAAAATTCGACCCAAACAGCCTCTTAGGGCAAAAAATACAGTCAAACAGCCCCTTAGGGCAGAAAACACAATCAAACAGCCCTTAGGGTGGAAAAAACCAAAGTAAAAGAATCACTCCCACTCTTGTGGCCAGCATTAGTGAGAGCCTCCTGTGAAATCCTTGATTTCTGAAACCTCATCCTTTTGGAAATGAGAAACTACATATAACTGTCTATACATATATCTTTTAAAGGGAGGTTTATTTTGTTAGAATTGAGAATATGTGTCAAAAATAAGCGAGATGAAAAGTGGCCAAAGTATTAGATTTAAGTCAGGTTCAAAGGTTTCTTTTGTAATCAAAACACCCTTTTCGAAATTCAGTTATCAATCCAATAAAAAAAAATCACTATTTTAAAGAAATATTTACTGAAAACTTCAAATAATTCAAAATTTATAAATCTAATTGTAGACCCCAAATTTGGAGGCTTAGGATTTGTTTCTTTATGTGGAGCAATCCCACATTAAATGTGAAAGGAAGACCTCCTTTTTCCTATAAGGGTCTCTCCCCCTTGATTGGGGTAGGAGGAAAAAAAAGGAAACCATGGGCTTTCTCCACCAAAAAGTGTGAGACCCTAATGGTCCTTAATTAAATTTTCTTTTTCACAATAAATTAAGGCATGAGCTTATATAATTTAGGCCCTATTAGTTCCTTAAGTTTATTTTTTTTAAGGAGGCTATGGGTCTTCCCCCACATTGAATGGGAGGTCCTAGTTGGTCTCAAAATTTAAAGGTTTGATTTAAAATAAGATTGCCTGAGGGGAAATCTTAGCTGAGAACAATTTGAGGCGATCCCGATTTTGAAGGCAATTTCGACGAGGCGATTCGATGCGGGAGCTACCGTCTACAGTATTTTTTTCTTGACTTTCTTTTTATTCTTCTTTTATATAGTTATTTTTTTAATTAATTGTCTTGTATATATATTATATTAGTCATTTAATTTATAGTCTTATTATTTTATTTTTCTTGTAAATATATTGTTGCTTTTTGTTTATTTAATTAAATTGATTGTTGATGTTTTTTTTTTAATTCATTTTATTTTTCCTTAACATATGAACTATCACCCACCCTTAATTTAATAAAATCACCAAATTTAAAAAAAAAATTCAAGTTCTAAATTTCATTTCTCAATTTTTAAGTGTCCAAATTTCAAAAACCAAATTCCAAATTTCTCATTTTCTAAAATTCAAATTTTCAATTTTAAAATTCAAGTCCTCCAAATCTCAAATTTCAAATTTTCAATGTTTCAATTTCAAAATTGCAAATTCCTAATTTCAAAAATCAAGTGTCATAATTTCAAAATTCAAGTTCCATAATTTCCAATTTCCAATTTTAAAGTTTATAATTTCAAATTTACAAAATTCATAATTTCAAAATTCAAGAGATCAATTTCAAATTTCCAAATCTCAATTTCAAGATCCAGTTGTCCTAGTCTTAAATTTTGAAAATTCCCAATTTCTAAATTTCAAGTCCCCAAAAATCTCAATTTTCAAATTTCAACTTCAAACTTCCAATTTTCAAAACTTCAATTTCAAGCTAGGTCTTCGAAATTTCAAACACATGATCATTCTACAATTCCTATAATCAGATCACGGGAGTTAATTTGTGTAACATATAAATGGGCTTGGGTGGGGCCCAACATTTCATGTATCATTTTAATGAATAATTTGACATATGATTTATAACTAACTTTTAATTGAATGTGAATAGTTTGTATTTTGTTATTGCACTAACATTGTTTTCCAATTGGTAGCACTTTTAACATGCCGTCCAGGTACACATTTTTTCATATATGACTTTACTTGATTATTTATTTATATATGTCTTGCATGCTTTTGTATTGTTATTGCTTATCTTCGGTATTCATTAGTTGATTAGTCAAAAGCCATATTTTTCTTAGTTTGTTTAATGGACGATTTTAGGGGCTTGGGAGAATCTTCACGGCTTCCATGGTATGAATAATCAACCTGACCACGGACCTGAACTCGGTTTTCCCGGTGAGACATGAGAATTTTTATGCTTCATCGTGCTTGACTCGTAGCGACCCCGGACCTGAACTCGGTTTCCCAGACGGCTTGAGTTGGCCCACATGATTTTCTTTATTGCTTTCTCACAAAAAAAAAACCCATAGAAAATCCTTCGAATGTGACTTGAAACAAACTTTCTCCATACACATTTTCTAAATTAGTTGGAGAAATTACCCAAGAATTGGTCAATTATTGTTTCAAAATAAATTGGACTCATTTTTCTCCATACACATTTATTGTTTCAATCAAATCAAATGCCCAACTTCAACACCAAAACATAACTTTATAGATATACTTAGGGCTCAAGAAAACAAATATGCTATTACTTTCTTGACCAAAACGTAGGGTTGACAATGAGACGAGTTATTTTAGTTTCCCGTCTCGCCCCTAATGGGGCGGATTTTGTTTAATTATAATCGGATTTTTAACGGGTTCATGTTTATTTTCTCAAAACCGGAATAAGTTTGGATATTGCTATGCCCGTCTTGATTATATTTAAAAAATTATTTTTTTTAATACTTTAATATATATATATATATATATATATACCTCTCTATATATATATAATTATTATTATTATAATATTTTTAATAAACCATTTATAAAAATTCATAATATTTTATTTGTTATGAAATATATTTTTTAATATAATAAAAATAAATAAATATAAAAAATAAAATATAAGCAGGGATGAGTTTGAAAAGTCTTTCTCATTCCGATCAAAAAGCCCCGCCTATCCCTTCCCAATTTAATTTTAAATCGGGGAGATAAATTCAATTCGCCATGAAAGAAGAGGTCAATTTTCTTTTTGATAAGCAATTTTTTAAAAAAAAAGATATTTAGATTAAAGAACTTTTAAATAACCAAATATATATATATATATATATATATATATATATATATATATATATATATATATATATATATATATATACTCTATACTATTATATATACTATATATATATATATATATATGTGGAATAAAAAATAGATATTTTATGTCAATGAATTATTTTCTAAAAAAATCTGAAGGATTAGTGTGGACCTGCATTATTTTTTTTTTTTTTTTTTTGCTATTATGCGTTTCCCACTTAAAAATGCGAGACTCGTTTTTATTTTTGAAAAACCATTTTTAGAGAACGGTTTAGAGTCACCACTTATTTTTGTTTTATTTTAAAAGGGAAAACAAAATAAGAAAGAAAAAACCTAAATGTGACTCCTGATAAGAAAAGGCAAGTTTGGGAAAACCGAGTCTAGGTCCGAGGGTCAGGTTACTTATCGGGAAGGTAAGATGGAAGCGTAGCACCCCTCTAAGCCCCTAAAGTCGGGTCTCTACTAAACAAACTAAGAAAAATATGGCTTTTGACTAATCAACTAATGAATACCGAAGATAAGCAATAACAATACAAAAGCATGCAAGACATATATAAATAAATAATCAAGAAAAGTCAGATGAAAAATGTGTACCTGGACGGCATGTTAAAGTCTTCTGCGATTGGAAGCAATGTTAATCACGATAACAAAATCTGGAAGCTATTCTATTCAATTAAAAGTTGGTTATAAATCATATGTCAAATTATTCATTAACAATGATACATGGAATGTCGAGCCCCACCTAAGCCCATTTATATATTACACAAATTAACTCCCCAAGATTCCATTTTATAAGAATTGTATAATTGTTTTTTGAAATTTTTTGAAGACGATTTGAAATTGAAGTTTTGAAATTGAAGTTTGAAGTTGAAATTTGTTGAGATTTTTTTGGGACTTGAAATTTAGAAGTTGAGGAATTTTCAAAATTTAAGACTAAGACAAGCGAATCTTGAAATTGAGATTTGGAAATTTGAAATTGATGGCAATTTTGAAATTATGTTTGTTAATTTGAAATTATAAAAACTTTAAGGTGGAAACAAATTATGGAACAATTACAGAAATCATGACATGATTTTTAAGTATGAATTGCAATTTAAGTGAAACAGTAGAAAATTGAAATTTGAGATTTGTGAATTTTAAAGGGAAAATTTGAATTTTAAGCGAGAAATTTAGATTTGAATTTTGAAATTTTGGACACTTAAGGGTGATGAAATTTAGAACTTGAATTTTTTTTTTTTAAATTTGGGGATTTTATTAAGTAAATTGGGTGATAGTTCATATGTTAAGGAAAAATAAATTGAATTAAAAAAAAATCAACAACCAATTTAATTAAATAAACAAAAAGCAACAATATACTTACAAGGAAAATAAAAAAATAAGACTATAAATTAAATGACTAATATAATATATATACAAAACAATTAATTAAAAAAAACTATATAAAGAAGAATAAAAAAATTAATGAAACTCCTACAGATGAACGGTAACCAGGACCGAATTGCCTCGAAAATGAATTACCTCAAAGTCGAGGATAAAATCTCCAAGTACTGAAGCCAAAATTCCCCAAAGGCAATGCTTATTTTAAATCCAAACTTTTAAACTTTGAGACCAGCTATCAGTATACCAGCTGATGTGGGGAGAGACCCATAGTCTCCTTAAAAAAATAAACTTAAGGAACTAATAGGGTCTATATTATATAAGCTCATGTCTGAATTTATTCTCAAAAAAAAATATTTAATTAAGGGTCATTAGGGTCTCACACTTTTTTTGCTAGAGAAGGCCCCATGGTTTCCCTTTTTTTCCTCTTGCCCCAATCAAGGGGGAGAGGCCCCCTTTTATAGGGAAAGGGAGACCTCTCTCCTTTGTCTACTTCCAATGTGGAATTGCCTCCCACAAAGAAAGAAATCCTAAGCCTCCAAATTTGGGGTCTACAAATATGCCCCTCTTCGATAGAGTTCATGAGTGTAACGAACACGAATAATGAAGTAAAACGAAGGTGTGAAAAGTGAGTGAAGCGAGATGAACTCTATCGAAGAAGAAAAAGAGACCCCAAAAGTGTCAAAGAAGGACACTAAAGCAAAGATAAGAGGGGCCCTAGACACCCTAAGGGTGGACAAAAAAAAAAAACAATATAACCTATAGTCTTGCCCATGATATAGATCCAACCTCCATCTAAGAAGGTCCTCTCAAAGGTGAAACCTGTATCGAAATCTGAAATGAGCGAAAGTCGGCCCGCTCATGGGTATTAGATTGGTCATGTGTACTGTATAGTGATCAACACCCGTCATGGAGAAACTCATGAGCTAGCAAGCGGAGAGTACGACAATCGAAATAAACCATGTGATCAAAGTGTGCGATGATAACGACCATGTATATTGGTAGCGATATATATCTCGATAAGATGAAATGAGGAAGTGCGAACTATGGTGAAGGCATCGGAATGCACAGCTTGAAAGCAGAGGAAACGCAGTGAGCTGGCGTATTCAGGATGTATGGTGAAGTACGATCCCGAAAGTCGATATGCAGAAGATGAAGTCTGAAAGTCTAACTGCGGTGCTAGAAAATGTGATATAGATGAAGTCTGAACATCTTATCCATATAAAGGCGAAGTCTGAACACCTGATATGCAGAAGATGAAGTTTGAAAGTCTAACTGCGGTGCTAGCAAATGTGATACTAATGAAGTCTGAACATCTGATCCATATAAAGACAAAAATTAAGGCAGCACGATACGAGAAGAGAAGTACGAGCGATGCGATCTTGTGCTAGAAAATGTGATATAGATGAAGTTTGAACATCGGGAAGTCCATATAAAGCGAAGTGCGAACACACGATATCACGAGAGAGAGCGAGAGTCTAAGCGTGCGATCTGTTGTCTTCGCCGTGTGATCTGGATGGAAGTCACGGACATCTGATCCATATAAAGGCAAAGTGCGAGCCGCCGACTATGAGAAGGCGAGTGCGAGCGATGCGGCCCTGCGGTGCTAGCGAGATATGGTGCAAATGAAGTCTGAACATCTTGTCCGTATGAGGCGAGTGCGAGAAGCCTATTGTGCAGGGACCGAGTCTGGCGAGTCTGTCTCTTTTGCTTGGCGAATGTGATGTAGATGAAGTCTGAACATCTTATCCATAGGAAGGCAAACTCTGAGCACGATCTGTGAAGGCAGTCACGGAGCGTCACGATTTCTTTGAGCTAATTGAATGTGATGCCGGATGAAGTGAACACATCTTATCCATATGAAGCGAAGTGCGGGCGGCTTGTCTGCGAGAGACAAAGTACGAGCGTCGATCTGTGGTGCTAGCCAAATGTGATGCAAATGAAGTCGAGACATCTAATCCATATGTAGAGAGGCGAAGTCACGAGCGGCTTAATACTCGACGAGTACGAGCGTCCTAATCCTGGCCCGAGCTAGCGAATGTGATGCAGAGATAAAATCTGAGCTTACGTCTGAAATCCATATGAAGGCGAAGTCACGAGCGTCTGCGAGAGAGCGAAGTCTGAGCGTCTAATCACATTGGTGCTAAGAGATGTGATGCAAATGAAATTCGAACATCCTAATCCATATGGCGAAGTCGAGGCGTGTCGCGAGAAGGCGAGTCTGGGCGTGCGATCTGGCGAGCTAGCGGATGTGATCGGATGAAGTGCGGTTTATCTATTCCATGAAGGCGAAGTTTGAGCGTCGTCTGCGAAGACAAAGTGCGAGCGTCTGATCTGGCGTGCTTCAGCAAATGTGATCTGGATGAAGTCACGGATATTTGATCCATATAATGGCAAAGTCTGAACTCCTGATATGCAGAAGACAATGTCTAAACATCTGATCTACTGTGCTAGAAAATGTGATACAGATGAAGTCTGAACATCTGATCCATATAAAGGCGAAGTTAGAGGGGTATTCCCCAATATGGCATCCAACATAAACATGATGAAGTCAAAAAATGTCATAACAATGGCTCATATCCTCATTAAGATCTGTCTGGACAAATCGAGGCCACCTCAAGCAGTCCCGAGAAAGATAAGGAGGGATATGTATAGATGTGCTTGTCTGGCTTTTATGATGAAATCCCAAAATTTCATAACAAGACTCATCCTCTTGATAACAATTGTATGCACAAGCAAACAATTCCTGATGATCCTGGCGGATCAGGGTTGTGCCCAAGTATGACATGTATGTCATCCAATAGAGATGTGATGAAACCCCCAAATATCAAAATATGGCTCGATATCTCAGCAAAAATCTGTCTACATAAACAAACACATCGAATGATCCGACATATAGGGGTACATGCCCGGTCACGGCATGTCGAGGAATCAGTCTAAATCTCATCCCCGATAACAAAAAAGGCAACACAGGGTCATCTAGAACCACAACTAGAAATGGATCCCAACGCTAGCAAGGCATCTCCTAGAAAAAGCCACATAATAATGGTCAAATATCGACCAAGTCTCAAATACCTATCAAAGTAGATACTATCAAAGAAAACATTAAATCCCATGGTCTCAGGGTGGTCTTATGACACAAACCGTAATGTAGGCTTAGGGTGATAAGGTAAAATAAATGAAGGGAAACTAGGCTCAAACACCCAATGATAAACCCCATGCCCTCGTGTGTGGAATGCCACATGCATAAGAAGTCTCATGAGCCATGGACACAAGAACATCCAATGGAAGTGCTAATAATAATGATGTGATGCAAAAAGTGTAACATGTGGTGAGATAGGTAAGAGGAAAAGGATGTAGAGTGAAACATCAAACTAGAAATCAATAACATATGAGGTGATAAATGTGAGTAGAGAGGTATGAAGTCGAGAAAGATAAATGCCAGTATGGAAAAACTAATAATGATATAGTGAGTCTACCCAATCAACGCATGGGGAAGACATGTCGTTGACATATTGGATGAAGAATATGACACTGACTCAGAGTCCCTAGGAGAGGATCGGTCATCTCATATACCACTAATAAAATCTCAAAGTAAGCACATGATACTGGGATCTCGGGAAGCACACATACGAACTCCCACAAGTAATACATACACTCAAGACAATGATCCTTATAAATCAACATACATACTCAAGGAATACTTATACTGAATACATACACGTGCGCATTTATTTATATATATATATTTATTTTTTTTATTTTTCTTCCCATGTTTTTTCTTTGCGCGCAGACTGGACAAAAATAGAAACAAACCAATATGGCAATAAAAGCAGACATATCTTGAGCAGAAAGGTATAATAAAACAACTCAATGAAATGGCCATAAGCCTCTCAAAATAAAAGTCTGAATAAATATTAGATGGAATGGTGAAGGGATGACATGATAACCCCATGCGATGAATGAATAGATCGCAATCTAAGTGGGAAAGGAATGAGATAGAGCGATGGAGTCGGATAAGAAAGAAAGTGGTGAAAACATAGAAACTATGAAATAAAATAGGACTCTGATGAAGTGAACTAGGGTATGAGACGATGTAGAATATGTCAATATGTCTATAACTCAGATCCTAAACTAAGGCATCCCACACACTAGGGGCCCCTATCCAGGTATGAAAAATTAAAGTAGAATATAAGAGAAAAAAATAGGCTAAATGCGCGTGTAATGAGGCTCAATGGGCTAGCAACGGTAAAAAAATGTGAGTAACAAGTGATAAGTTATATGGCTAACTGAAATGATGGCCACCCATCCTGCGACCCAGGTCTCAAACATAAATTTTTTTCAGTTGATCCACATTGGTTGGCTCTGAGAATTGGTTTCCATCTAAGTCCATCAACCATGCAGCTCCCTCTGGGGTCAACTCTCTAATAATGTAAGGTCCGCTCCAATTGGGTCTAAACTTCCCTCTAGGGTCGGTGACTAATCCTCTTAGGACTCTCAAAACCAAATCGCCTCTTTATAGTGGTCTAAGCTTGACCCGCTTTTGAAGCCATGAGGCCATCATCTTCCTTTAGTAAGCTGAATATGGTCGGCCTGTCTCAATCTCCTCTCATCCTAACAAGCTAATTTGTCAATAGTGATTGAACCCACTCCGCCTCTAAAATCTGCTGCTCTAGGGCTACTCTCAAGGATCCCATCTCTATCTCAACGAGCAAAACTGCCTCCATGCCATAAACTAGAGAGTAAGGTGTGGCTCCTGTAGAAGTGCGAAAGGAGGTGCGATACGCCCATAATGCGAAAGGAAGCTTCTCGGACCGGTCTCGAGGGGAGTCTCAGTCATCTTGCGCGGAGATCCTCTTGGCCGTATTCTTGTTGGCCTCTCTTGCCCCATTTGTCCTATGGCTTATACGCGAGCAGTGTCATGTGTTGGATGCCCGTATCTTTATAAATAAATTATTGACCTCACCACAGAAATGCACACTTCTAATCCGATATCAACTCGCAGGAACCAGTATTTGTAAATAATGTGCAATCTGATAAAGGTGGCCACTTTGGCTGCATTTAGTTTTGCATAAGAAGTGGCCTCCACCCACTTCGTGAAATAATCAATAATGACTAGAATGAACTCATGACCACTAGAAGACACGTGAAATCTTCATTAATATCTATGCCCCATGAGCGACGAGGAAATTGAGGTCAATAAATGCTACAACTTCTGATGGGTGGAGCATTAATATGAGATCTCCATGCATCCTAACACTTGTACACATCTTTGAACAAACTAACAACAATGCGTCTTATGAATTGACCAAAAATAGCTAGTCCTCATAATCTTACGAGCCAACATATGTCCTCCCATGTGGGGCCCACAAACTCCGGCATGGACCTATCTCATTACCCTATCAGCTGAATCTCGATCTAAGCACAACAACAAACACACCATCAGTTGTACGCCTATATAGTGTCTTTCCATGTATCACAAAGCGGGTGGCTTGGCTTTTGCCTCAGCTCTCTTGTCCTTGGCCAGTCACGGCCTCGAGGTATGTGTCATATCCTAAGGGAATTGATAAATATCATGATACCACGGACCATCTATCAAACTAGAGCTAGTCATTCATGACAATAAAGCGGGGAACACTTCTAGTCTCAACTAGCCTGGGGCGAACTACCACACCTTGGGGATATTCCCGATCATGGAAGCAAGTAGCGAAACGTGTGAGGCCCGATTATGCGCTTTGGGTAGGTGAGTGTAGCTCGGTCGTCGAACCTCCACTACTAAGTAACTCCTAAATAAGCATGATATGGCCTAAGCTTCATCTACAGTCTTTTAATCATCCTGGATCTGTCTAATCACTAGATTAGAATCCCTTTGAATATCTCAAATCTTCTACAATCAGAGCTCGAGTGGAGTCTCTGGCAAGGATACATGCCTCATACTTTCCCGACAATGTTGTTAGACGGCCGGATAACGTTAGCAAGGGCAAGCCGAATTTATGCGGGGATATGATGTCATGCGGAAATCAATATAACACATATCCCATATCTAGAATGATTAGCTCACCATCCAAAGTACGTAAGCCAACCCAGATGACTGAGTGCACTGATATGAAGTAGAAAATCGTAAATAAGTAAATAAATGGTAATGAGTGAGAATGAGTGATGCTAGCATAAGCTTGACAAAAAGAAGAGAGAAAAGAAAGAAAAGAAAAGAAAAGAAGGAAAAAAGAAAAAAAGAAAAAGAAAAAAGAAGAAAAGAAAAGAAAAGAAAAAAAAAAGAAAAAAGGAAAAAAAATTTTGCCTTGGTGAGCATGCGAATATCCAAACTGTCGAAAGTACAAGCCATATCATAGGTCTGCTCGTCAAAGCGAAAGTGTCAAATAGATATCTCAAAGGATCTAAATGAGAAACAAGCTGCACGGAATACTCTGTCATGTAATGTCTCAATCTCCAAGTGGCCCAAACCAAAGCTAAGTAGAAGCGCTCAATCATAATGTACTTCGTCTCATACTCTAACATCCTCTTACTCAGATAATAGATAGCTCGGTCCTTGCCGAGATCATCAAGCTGGGCTAACATGCACCCTAAAGTGACATCTAAAACTGACAAATATAACAAGAGAGGTCATCTAGGCATGGGAGGTACCAAAACAGGGGGGGAAAGCAAATACTCTCTAATCCGCTCAAAAGCCTGCTGGCACTGATCATCCCAAACCTTAGGCTGTTTCTTCCTCATAAGTCGGAAGATAGGCTCACAAGTATCTGTCAGTCTAACAATAAACCTACTAATATATTGCAACCTACCCAAGAAACCCCGGATCTCAGTCTCGGTCTATGGTGGAGACATGTCAAGGATAGCTCTTATCTTAGCATGATTTGCCTCAATACCTCTCTCCTTTAATCCTTAGCAGCCCAGGCTTCCTAGAAGTCACTCGGGCACTTCTTGGGATTAGGTCTCAATCTAAGCATCCCGATCCCTGCGGAAGCACTGCAGGGGCGCCGGGTAAATGCGCACATCACGAGGACTTCACGCAATCCATATCCTTCCCATAGACCTCAACATCCACAATGCATCATGTCACATAAAACAGTCTCTAGTAGTACGCTCTCGATAGGTAGCACCTGTGACACCCCAAACCCGGTCCCGTTGACTGCAGTCAACCCGCCCGAATACAAGTGGAGGTCGAGTTACCAGCGCCACTTTTTAGAAAAATCGGGCGAGTCTCCTTTGTATAGGAGCTCTGCCCAAATACAAAACATATCTGTCCCCAACAGTGCAATATAATCCAATATATGTCGATCACATGAGTAATACGGCCACTTGGGCCATAACAATACTGTTATGCATGCAACTATGAATCCAACTATATATCCTATAGTTACAAGAGTTACAATATTTTCACTCTTAAACAATACATATATTAAACTTAAAGAGTTCTAATACATGTAAACATCAACAAAGCCACATTCTGGCTTTCTTCTAGAACTCAGCCTCTAGGACGAGCCGTCTCCTCGCACGTTCCCTGTACCTGTAAAAAGGGGGGTCCCACGACGGGGTGAGCTAATGCTCAGTAGGAGAATCGCCCTAAGTGGGCTACTCACCACCTAAGTGTTGTGCAATGTTCCAAAATAAACATACATTCAAGCAAATGCATGATCCTACTTGAATGTCACCATGATGCCAACTCAGATCGAGTCCTCACCCGACTCCCTCACTTTCGCCCTAAATATGAGAATTATTAATTTGTTTATTTGTGGACAACCCTCCGATGTATATATATCAGTTGGGCCGCTCCGACGATTGATATATTATTTCTTTATGGACTACCCACCGATAAATATCAATTTGGCCTCTCCGACGATTGATATTTTATTTGTTTGTTTGGACTACCCTCTGATAATTTACATTTTTAGACAACCCTCCGAACCATTTTCTCTAGACTCATCTCATGCACTCCCACTCTATAGTCTAAGTGTTCGATTGCATATGGAATGCATGTATGCCAATTCAATCTGATCAATCCACATGCAAATATATAAACATGAATATATATTCACATAAGTAAATCACACAATCATGTTATGTAATTATCATTTCAAACATCAAAATTAGCTCACTTTGGCTAATGATCAAACACAAGCAATTCGATTTGAATTACTTGACCAAACCCACATTTTCACAAATTATATTTTGAGAACACTATTTCGGGAATAGTGAAACCCTCGATTACTATTCCCGATAAATCACAAATCAACGGTTCACTTAGTGAACCCGCATCTCACGGCCATTCCCGGCCTTTTCCAAACCAATCCATGATTTATCACAAAATGCAACATTCAACCACCCAAATCAGCCCGTGGACAGTCACGGACTGTCCACGTTGGTTTCCAAAATCTAACACCTCGATTCCAAGATTTAGAACCGATCAAACGGCCCCTCACGGCCTCATTCAACTCAAACATTCACAAAGTGCCCAAAGAGGGGAATAAAACCAAGTAGGGAGAAACCCACACCTCGCGGAGTTTGAAGCTTCTAAATCCGGTACCCACGAAGCCCTCTCCGCGTGAAGCGGGTTTCCCTCTTGTACCGAAAGCCGACAGATTGGATCGTACAAATCTAGAGAGAAGTGTTCTCTCTCTCTAAAAACCTCTCAAACGAAAGCTACTGGATCTCCCATTTTGTTTCTCACGTTTTTTCCTCTTGGCTTAATGAAGGAGAAGAAGCACTATTGACAATTTTGTCATTTAGTGACTTAAAATCAAATTCCAAAATGACCATTATGTCCCTCTTTTACCAGAATTGATATCCGGCACTATCTCGGCCGTCCATTTTCATCATTTCTCTAATGTACCACTTATGGCACATGAGTACATGTTATACGTGACTTTCGTTGCATCAAAAATCGTTTCTGACACGGCGATGCCACAAAACGTGTCAGCTTCCGGCTTGTCTCTGGAATATTACGAATTTTACGTGCTAACTAGATTTTCAAAGCGATTCCAACGGTACAATCCTTTTCATCATCGAGATCTAGAATAAATTACGGATTTTTAACGGAAATTACAATTTTATGTCCGAAATTACGATTTGCCCTTATTCGGTGAAATTTCTCGGGTCTTATTCTCTCACTCCTTAAAGGAATTTCGTCGAGAAATTCGGTACAATCACTATCCGCCTTTTATGCATATCTCAAGCGCACTCTACCATGCATGTAAATAGTCATTTAAATTTTAAGCGACTAAATTCGTACCTTCGTCCTAAACAAGAAGGGATAGGTGGCCAGCGTCGTGTCCTCGTACTCCCCGATAACCTCCTCCATCATAGTGCCCCTCCATGAAGTACTCTCTTACTAGCCTCACGGTCTTGCGTCGCAAAACTGATCCATAGTACATCAACAATGCACACCGGTCCCTCCTCGAGAGAAGGTCCGTCGTGTCAACCTCGTCTGTCCCCAATCCACCCGTAGGCTGGTCCCGGAGTATATTCCGGGCATGGAGACTGAAATACCTCGTGGACACCCACCTGACATCTTTGGGCGGTAAAATAGCAGTCACGCCTTGGTGCTGTCCTCTCGAGTATCTCGAAAGGCCCAATAAACCTCGGCGATAGCATCCCGCGCTTGCCGAACTGATCACTCTCTCTTAGGCATCACCTTCAAGAAAACGCGATCACTAACCTCGAACTCTAAGGGTCGACGTCGCACATTAACATAGCTCTTCTGCCGGCTCTGAGCCGTGAGAAGACGCTATCGTATCAAGCTCACCTTCTTAGAGGTGTCTCTGAAGAATTTGAAGGCAAAAACTCTAGAGGAATCTAGTCTCACTTCTTATTTTTTGTAATGAAAGAAAATAGGAAATAAATAGTTTACAGATTTGAGATAATTCTGGAAAGTGACAATATCCCTTGAGGATGAGAATTTCTCTTACAAGGAAAGTGGAATTAAACCACCGGTCCACCTTGCTGGATTTGGGGTAATCATATAGATGGTATATTGCATTAATTCGGGAAAGTTAAAAAGGAAAGAGGAATGCTAAATATGAGAGAAACATGCACAAGCATGAGGCGGCGATGGGCTTGATTTTCAACACTCCCCCTCGAAACCGTATTGTGGTGGAGTGTTGATCATTCCAAGGATTTTTCGTCAGATCTTCGTGGTTAACTCGGGCAAGAGCTTTCTTGAGATAATACATTGTTTGGCCAGGTTTGTTGGGTGAAGGTGACTTTTGAAAAACCATTCTTCAATCTTTTCCTTGATAAAGTGTCGATCTATCTCACGTGCTTAGTTCGATCATGATGAACGGATTCTTAGCGATCTTGATGGCGGCAGTTTGTCGCGGTATAACACTATGGGATGCTTCTTGAACCCGTAATTCTTCCTAACGACTGTTCAGCCCAGTTCCCTCCTTGGTCTGTAGCTGCCTTGCGCCACAGGTGCCTCTCAATAGCACTACGGGCTGCAGTTGTTTCTTAGCCGTATGCGCAACCAAATTCCCCAAACAAAGCGAACAATAGCGAAGTTGATCTCGATCCAGTCATTTGAACCACTGCCCAATCTGCATACGAAAAAAATCTCAATCTCTTTCTTTGTTGTTCTTTGGAAGAAGGGCCTTTGGTGTCTTTTGAGTGCCTCAATAATGCAGTCCACGGCGAGTCATGTGTTTTTCGGTTGGATTATTCATGAATTGACTTACCATATTAACGAAGAAGCCGATGTCTGGCCTTGTATGAAAGATAGATCAGAGTTTCCCACAGACGATTTGACTCATCTTCCATTTATCAGCGGAGGACTTCATGTTTTCCTTGAGTTTTACGATTGAATCCATAGGTGTTTCTGCCGGCTTGCATCCTAGCATCCTTGTTTCATTTAGTAAGTCCAGAACGTATTTGCACGTTGTGAGACTGCTATATACCCTTTCTTTGACCTAGCAATCTCCATTCAGAAAGTACTTGAGTTTCCAGGTCCACGATCTCAAATTTCTTTGTCGGTAATTTTTAAGTAGGTCGATTTTCTGTCATGATTACCAGTCAAAATTATGTCGTCCATATACAATGATAATGGCCATCTTCCCTTTGGGAGGTGTTTCTAAACAATGTGTGATCGGATTGACATTGAGCAGAATCCGTACCCTTTCAACACCTTAGTGAGCCCAGTTCAAACAGGCCCTAGGAGATTGCTTGAGATATCTGAGGATTTTCGGTCTCGCGAACCTTGTTGAAATTGATGTAGTCTCGAAGCCCGGTAGGAATGTCCATGTAAACTTCTTCCTCTAAGTCACCATTGAGGAAGGCATTTTCCACATCAAGTTGAAGGTGAAGCGACCAATCGAGATTAGGCGCGAGGATAAGTACGAGCGGTGTTGAGCTTGGCAGGCTGGAGCGAAGTTTCTTGATGGTCGATACCATATGATTGGGTGAATCCTTTGCGACCAACCCGAGGCCTTATACTGTCCACATTACCATCTGCCTTGTACTTTCTTTGTGAAAATCCACTTACACCCAAGCCCGGTTTCTTACCTCTCGGGAGTCATTAATTTCCATTACCATTCTTTTGCGGCGCGAACTTCTTCATCATTGCGGCCTTCACTTAGGATACTTGAAAGCTTCTACCGAATATCTCGAGAACTTGTATCTGTGATGTTAGAAGTGAATGCCGCGAAGCGTAGGTGATAGCTTATCATAAAATAAGATTTCCAATGGGATCTTGAGTGCATGATCTAACTCCCTTTCCTCAAAGCTATAGGCATATTAAGAATATCATTTTCTAACTCTGAATCAACAGTACCATCCGAGTTAGGAGCATTGCTACCTGGAATTTTTGCTTGGATTAGAACCGACTCGGCCTCGTAGGTTTCTTGAGAAAGTGCTCGCCTCCATTTCCTCTTGGATGTACTTTCATTTATCCCACAAGTCAAGCGTGAGCTGGTGATTACATGACTCTAGAAACTTGATTTTTAGTGGTGATGGGTGGCTCACTTTCAATAATAGCTCAAAGTTCAAAGCTGGAAGTATTCCTGAGTTAATTCTCCCACGAATATCCAATTTTGGGATAATGGCTGAGTTTCAAAAAATGTGACATCCATTGGTGTAAGAAATTTTCTTGTATTTGGAGGTAACACTTATACCCTTTTTATTTGCGAGAATACCCAAGAAAGATGCACTTGGTGACCTAGGATCAAGTTTACTTCTATGTTGTTGATGATATGAGCAAAGCAGCGGGAACACCCGAAAATTTTTGGTGGGACGATGGATATGAGGCAGTGGTCGGAAGAAAGGATTTAAGTGTTTGACAAGGTGTTTGGAATTTTAGTACCCTAGAGCGGCATCCTATTGATGAGGTAGTGCTTAGTAGGGCGACTTCCCGGAATAATTTGAATTTTTGTCGTAGAGAACATTACTTGATCTAATACCTCCCAAACAAATGCCTATTTTTCCTTTCAGCTATTCCGTTTTGTTGTGGGGTATCAACACATGAACTTAAGTGAACTATCCCTTCTTTTGCTAGATATTCTCCTAGAATGGAGTTGAAGTAATCCCTAGCATTATCAGACTTTAGAATTTGTATTTTTGATTGGAATTGGGTCTGAATCATATTTTTGAAAATTTTGAAAAATTTGACACATTTCGGATTTTTCTTTTCATGAGGAATACCCACGTTAATCCTAGTGTGATCATCTATGAATGAGACAAACCACCTAGTCTAGGTTACATTTTTTATTCATGACGGACCTAGATTATCGCTATAAGATCATTGAGGAGAATGGACTAGACGGCACCATAGAGGTTGAATGGGAAAATGAGGCCCGAACTTGCTTTGATAATTGACGATTTCACCCAAAGGATTTTAGATTTTTATTAAATAATGAAGGAAATAAATGCTTGAGATACCATAACATTAGAGGATGACCCAAGCGATAGTGCCACAACATAATTGCACTATCGTTATTTTGACATGGGCCGAAAAGAATTACCTGATTACCATTTGAGGTTGTTCTTGTGGATCTCGTGTGCTCCTTAAGGATGTAGAGTCCAGAGCATTCTCGGCATTACCAATCGTCTTCCACTGAATCCAAATCACGAAATTCCACACTGATGAGAGTGGATGAAAAATTAGTAATACACCTCTTTTCCTTGGTGAGTTTACTAATTGATAATAGATTACAATCCGCAGTTAGGAACAGGAGAACTGAGTTGAGAGTACCAAGATCCACTTGATAACCTGGCCCAGACGATGCAGCCTGACCTTTGAAAGTGAACCATCACGCTATTGATTTATTAAATTATTTGGACATGGGCTATATGTACAAAAAATTGTCGAATCTCCCGTCATATGATCAGATGCTCCTGAGTCCACGATCAAAGGTTTTTTATGTTTCTTACCAACAATAAAGGCACTTAAAGAATTACCTTTGTGAACGAGGTTGGGAACCAATGACTGATTGGAAGATGGTACGGCTTGTGGTAGTATTGACATAAGAGGAGATAGTAGTTTGAAGCATCTCCATTTGCTCCTTGTTAAAGGGCTAGCTTCAATTTGTGGCGATGCGTTCATCGACCACGCGATTACCACCGTCCTTCTTTCTCAGTGGTTGGCGTGGCTTCCCGATCTCGCGGTTTTCCATGAATCTTCCGACAAGTTTCTCTCAAGTGGCTTGCAATGATCACACCAAGGTCTTCCTCCTTTGATTTTTGGCGGTTGTCAAAAGGGTAGATGAGTCAGCCATCGGAAGAAGGAGGATGAGTTGTTTAGCCATTCAAACGCTGGACCGTATTTAGGCATAAATGAAGATGGAGAAGAAGAGCAGGGATTAAACTGCTCACGATACCATGAAAATTTGAAGGCAAAAACTCTAGAGAGATCTAGTCTCACTTCTTATTTTTTTGTAATGAAAGAAAATAGGAAATAAATGGTTTCTGGTTGAGATAAGTGCGGAAAGTGACAATCATAGGACGAAATTTCTTACAGGAAAGTGAATTAAACCCTTTAGGTCCACCTTCTTTGGATTTGGGTAATCATATAGATGGTATGTTGCATTAATTCGGGGAAAGTTAAGAGGAAAGAGAGGAATGCTAAATATGGAGAGAAACATGCAAGCATGAGAGGCGCGTGGAAAGCGATTTTCCAACCGATCTCTAATCGGTCGGGGACTAGTGATGGAGCTCTCTCCGCCTCGGTCCAACATAGCGATCTATGGCCTCCCGTACAATGCCTCGTATGGTGCCATTAAATTTTCGCTGATAATCATTGTTGTAGGCGAATTCCCCTAAAGACAGTCAATCCTCTACCCTTATGATCGAGGACGTGCTTTCATGTGTCCTCCCAACACCCGTATGTAATTCATCTGACACGTAACCACCTGACCCTTGCTTGGTGTGTAAGCCTTCAACCTCTCGAGGTCACAAATCAGTAACAATCAATGAACCGTCAATCTAGTCCATGTCATGAATGACATCCATTTACCCGAGCCCTTGCCCATTTCAATGACACTTGATTTCAAAGGGTATCGAACCTCGAGTCACCCTAGAGCTCTAATCACTCAATATAAAATTAAGGTGATAACCATCAATAAGATGTGTTTTTCATCTCGGGCAACATAACTCTTAAACACGCGTCGAGCCTCTTTCGTTCACCGCAATTTCGGATCTCCACGGGTCTCTTACACCCACCTGAAATTTCGGACCTCTTAGCGGGTCTCCTTCGCCCCCGCAGCTCGAGCTTCTCACCTTAGGGGATTAACGGCCCCCTTCTTACTTTGCCCAACACACTCTGATTACTTTTCATTTCCTGTTTCGAACTATGAGTCTTCATTGGACTTAGTCCCAAAGATGAACTCAACCCACACTCACCATGAGTGGTGAATGACCCGTCTTAGTGCACCCACGCTGACTCGGCGCGATGTTACCGTGCATTGAAGATGCAATGTCATCTTTGTGATAGCCCGTCAGTTCCACAACAAGCGCAGAATCTCGGAGACCCTCTCATTCATAATCCCCGGAGCCTATCGGTCGCTCTCACCCCTACATCTTAGGAAGAACATCTATGCGCCTGCAAAGGCCTTAACCTCCTAAGCCCCGAATCGATGTTGTGTCGGGTATGACAGCAGGCTGGGGTCTCAGTGCCGACAACCCGATGGTTGTCAACTCATCCATGTCAAGCCTAACAATCAACAACCAATAGGTCTACCACCCTAAGGTCCACCACGCTTCCGCTGCGCAACTACGATACGTCACGACTTCGGCCACACTTTGGCCCCTACAGCTCATGTGTTTGCTTTGGGAGTGCTTGTATAGCACCCAAAACCGGCTGGTTCCTCTGTTGTACCCCAGGTGGCTTGGGAGGGATACACTCTATCATCACCTCACAGCCTATTTGGGACTGCATTGTCCCAAAGTCTTAGGATCCTTGTCTACAGAGGCGATCCAGTCGCTCAAATTGCTTTCCGATCACATTACTAGTCTTGAAACTAATTATTGAAGCATAAGTCATACGCCTCTTCACGACCCAGGAGAAGTGAGTCCTCCCTCTTCTTTATAACTTGCAAGTATCCAGGTGTTCCATTATCCTCGATTTCTCTCTGCATAGTGGGGTGTCTGACCGTAAGGTCCCACGTGTCTCGTGGCGGTCTACGATCCACAATCCCGAATGGACAACTTGACCCATTATCGTGTCTCGTAATACCCGGCCAATCCCGAAGAAACTACGTATCTCGAAGATTGACATTGGCCTCTCGACTCATCACGCCTCGACCTTCTCTAGTGTGACACTCTAATCGCCCCAGCACCACGTGTCACCAAAAAATCTCACCTCGGTAAAGAAAGCGAAACTCTCGCACTGACTTGGCGTACAAGCGATGGTCTCTTAGCAGCTGTAAAACAATCCTCAAGTGATACTCATGCTCCCTCACAGTGAGTAGATCAAAATGTCATCCATGAAGACTACGACAAGCGTCCCCACAGATAGGGTTGGAGCTGCCCTATGCATGAGGTCCATGAATGTCGTTGGCGCATTCGTCAATTCAAAGGGCATCACCGTAAACTCAAAGTGCCCATACCGCGTCCTGAACGCTGTCTTAGGGATATCTGTCTCCCTAACCCTCAGTTGATGGTAACCCGGTCTGAAGGTCTATCTTATGGGTATACTCGCGCTCCTCGACTAATCAAACAAACCGTCAATCCCTCGGTAATGGGTATCGATTCTTGATGTAACCACATTTGTTGTACGTAGTCAATGCAGTCGAAGGGGTCTTGTCTTTCTTAACCAAATAAGCCGGAGCGCCCCATGTGGTGAAGTGCTCCGGTCTTATGAACCCCTTGTCCCTAGTAGCTCACATGCTTGGACTGAGTTCTATGACTCAGCTAGTTGCCATCCTATGCGGAGTCATAGAGATGGGTGAAGTACCAGGGCGTAACTTGATACCGAAGTCTACATCCCTATGTGGAGGTAGTCCAGGTAGCTCATCTGGAAAAACATCCGCATACTCGCAAATTACTCGAGGTAGATCTAAGTCTGGTCTCTCCTCGTCCTCTAGGGTAAGGCTCGCTAGCCAACCCTCTAAGCATCCACGACACCCTAGACTTCATTATGCATGCAGGGCAAAATTTCATGCTTGTCCCCCTAAAATGCGAACGCAGATCTACGTATGACGGTAACCCTTTACGCTCCTGTTCGATAATGACCACAATAAGTATAGCAATCCATCCCCAGGATGACATCGAACTTTGACATGTCCATGATCCTCAAGTCCACTGTGAGTAGAGTCCCCGAGATCTCTAACTCGCAACCTCGACATATCATCCTTATTCTCGCCCTAATCCCTAGGGGAGAACTCACGTACAAAGGCTCCTCTAAGGTCTCTAGAGGTCCTTGCCCATTTCCACCATATTTGGGCCTCACTCTCTAGTTGGAACACAGCTAGTCTAATCCTGGTAGTGTCAAAAGTAATTTCCATAACCTCTACCACCTTACCCGATACGCCTTGAGCCGTGGTACTGCCATCGGATCTCCTCCCTCTGTGAATGTCGGAGGATGTTGCGTCCTAAACTACGGGGTTACTAGGACCTCTCAACTACGCTATGCTAGCACATGCGATAGCGGTAGCCCCATATTACCCTACGACCTCATGAGAGCTTGCTTATCTTAAATCTTGGTGGTGCTTGACCCCGGTACCACATGTATAGACGCCCTCGTCCTCGTACTCGACTAGCCATCTACGTATTTCCGATAGCAGCGAAATCATTTAATTTTTCATTTTAGGTCTAACTAGCAATGCACATGCCAATTACTAATAGACTTAACAACCATGAGCCCGACCGGTTCATTTCTAAAGTAGCGCTAAATTCCAACCACTTTCAGTTCATTTATTTCAATAAATTTCCAAAGTTTTTCTTGTTCATTTCATTATCAAATCCCTAAGGTCATCGTTCATAACCTTAACATTCACCATTTTTCCTATGCGCATTACACCATGCATATAATTTCCTACACTGCTGTCCAGCGCAATCACAATTTCCAATGGTAGTTAAATACAATACAGTATCTCTAAGGCATAAGCACAACCCCGAGACACTATTTATACACATAAACCAGTGTATACACATTGTCCTTGCATTTTACAAATGTAATGCAGGCAATTTATCGCCATTTAAAACATTTTTATCAACAAAAATTTCATTTTGAAAATTTCATTTTTTTTGAAAATTTTGTCTCATTGTATTAAATTTTATTTTTATTTAATTTTCAAAAAAAAATTCGAAATTTCTTGTTCCTTGATTGACCGATCAGCGTACTATTCATGGTTCGCATTTCGCGGATTACTATTCACGGTTACTGTTCACGGATTACTGTTGGTCACAATACAAAAAATTGTATTGCAACACACTTCCAGCAATGTCTTCCAGCAGTGTATTGCAATACAATACACCTTCCCTTGCAATACCCCTCATTTCTCTTGCAATACAATTCCTTAGCCTACTTGCAAGCCTCATTGCAATACAATTCCCTGTATTGCAATACAATTTTCCAGCCCTTAAGCCCTCCTATTGCAATACACTTCCTTAGCCAAAAAGACTATATTGCAATACAATTAAGTCGACCACCAAGCTCCTCATTAACGTACAATTCTAGCCCCTCTGACTTCTCTTGCAATACAAAACCAAGCCAACTACACTCTCAAGGTTGCAATACAATTTTCCTATTGCAATACAATTTCAACCCTATAAGCCTTCTCTCTTGCAATACAATTCATTGCCTACAAGACTAAGTCACAATACAATTTCTACCACTCAAACCCTTTAAGTTGCAATACAATTGGAACCTTGCAATACAAATTTTTTTTTTTTTCACAATATTGTTTGGGCAATAGCCCAAAAACGGTTCTGCACAATTTTTTCATTATTATTATTATTTTTTCTCATTTATTCCCACTGGAGACACAAAAATTTATATACATTTTTTTTTCTCCAATACATCCAATAAATTTATAAAAATTTATTTTCCTCATTCTTCAACTTTACACACTGACAAAACTTTGAGAAAAAATATTTCTTCTCATCAATTTTTTTTTTTTTTTCATTTCGACCCTTTGGAAAACACTAAAATTATATGCCCTATTTTCATTTCCATAATGCTCAAATAAATTTATAAAATTTATTTTACTCAGTCCTAATAATTTTACAACTTATAAATCTTAGAAAATTATTTTCTTTCCCCTCATAACCAAATAAATTTATAAAATTTGTTTTATTTTAATTTCTTTTTTGGGTTTTCTTGTTTGTATAAATTTATAGCTCAAATAAATTTATAAAAAATTTATTTTCTTCCATTTTCTTCAATTTCTACTTTAATAAATTTATTAAAAATTTATTTTTTCTTCATTACCGATTCCGGTTTTGTACAACATACCCTCAAAATATTTTCTAAAATATTTTCTACACATTCATGTGCAAATCACCAAGCACACTGATAGTCTCATCACACAACATGTGGTAAGTATACGAATTCGCGATAATTCGTCAAATCGCACGGAACACACAAAACACACGTGCATGTAGTGTCTAGTGTTAACCCGTGATTTCTAGGTAATCCCATACCTAAACTCAGCATCGAACCACACCCTAGTGGTGATGCTTTTCTGACTATGGCTAAGCCCAAATCCCGATCTACAGGCTTCCATATACCTATACTCCACATCAAAGCACCTAGTGGTGATGGATGCACCCAAACCAGCTCCCTAGGTATTCGTGTACCTAGCTCCGTGCCAAGTGCAACAGCGCCCCAGGCAGGTCCGTTGACTACCGTCGACCCGCGGAATAAGTGGAGAGTCAGGTCCACAGAATCCTTTTAGAAAATAGGCGTCTCCTTTGTACAGGGAGCTCTACCCAAATACAAAACTTGCATATCCTGTCCCAAACAGTGCAATATAATCCAATATATATCCAATCACATGAGTAATACGACCACTTGGGCCCATAAACAATACTCAATATGCATACCAACTATGAATCCAACTATATATCCTATAGTTACAAGAGTTACAATATTTTCACTCTTAAACAATACATATATTAAACTTAAAGAGTTCTAATACATGTAAACATCAACAAAGCCACATTCTGGCTTTCTTCTAGAACTTTCGGCCTCTAGGGCCGGCGATGCCTCCTTTTCCTTGTACCTTTAAAGAGGGTCCCACGGCGGGGAGTGAGCTAATGCTCCCGATGGGAGAATCGCCACTAGGTGGACTACTCACCACCTAGAATATTTGTGCAATGTTCCAAAATAAACATACATTCAAGCAAATGCATGATCTGCGAATGTCTACATGACCAACTCAGATCCCGAGTCCTCACCGACTCCCTCACACTCGCCTAAGCCTCGTATGAGAATTATTAATTTGTTTATTTGTGGACAACCCTCCGATGTATATATATCAATTGGGTCGCTCCGACGATTGATATATTTTTTCTTTGTGGACTACCCTCCGATAAATATCAATTGGGTCGCTCTGACGATTGATATTTTATTTGTTTGTTTGGACTACCCTCCGATAATTTACATTTTTAGACAACCCTCCGAACCATTTTCTCTAGACTCATCTCATGCACTCACTCCTATAGTCCTAGGGTGTTCCAGTGCATATGGAATGCATGTATGCCAATTCCAATACAGTCTAATCCACATGCAAATATATAAACATGAATATATATTCACATAAAAATTAAATCACACAATCATGTTATGTAATTATCATTTCAAACATCAAAATTAACTTACTTGGGCTAATGATCAAACACAAGCAATTCGATTTGAATTACTTGACCAAACCCACATTTTCACAAATTATATTTTGAGAATTTATTTAGAATAGTGAAACCCTCATTACTATTCGATAAATCACAAATCAACGGTTCACTTAGTGAACCCATCTCACGGCCATTCGGCCCTTGCACAAACCAATCCATGATTTATCACAAAATGCAACATTCAACCACCCAAATCAGCCCGTGGACAATCACGGACTGTCCATGTGGGTTTCCAAAATCTAACACCTCGGTTGCAAGATTTGGAACCGATCAAACGGCCCCTCACGGCCTCATTCAACTCAAACATTCACAAAGTGCTTAAAAGAGGGAATAAAACCAAGTAGGGAGAAACCCCTACCTCAAGGAGTTTGAAGAAACTTCCTAAATCCGGTACCCACGCGAAGCCCTCTCCGCGTAGAGCAGTTCTCCCTCTTGTACCGAAAGCTGCCGACGGTTGGATCGCGTACAAATCTAGAGAGAAGTGTTCTCTCTCTCTAAAAACCTCTCAAACGAAAGCTACTGGATCTCCCATTTTGTTTCTCACGTTTTTCCTCTTGGCTTAACGAAGGAGAAGAAGCACTATTGACAATTTTGTCATTTAGTGACTTAAAATCAAATTCCAAAATGACCATTATGTCCCTCTTTTACCATAATTGATATTCGGCACTATCTCGGCCATCCATTTTCATCATTTCTCTATTCGTACCACTTATGGCACATGAGTACATGTTATATGTGACTTTCGTTGCATCAAAAATCGTTTTACAACACCCGAAACGCGATGCCTCGAAAAACGTGTCAACTCCGACTGTCTCGGAATATTACGAAATTTTACGTGCTAACTAGATTTTTTGAGACGATTCGCGATTTAATCCGGTTTAAGGTCATCCGAGATCTAAGAGAATAAATTACAGATTTTTTAGCAAAGTACAATTTTGTGTCAGTGCGTTTTGCCATAATTAAAAATTCCAAATTTCTCGGGTCTTCTACCGACACACAGTTAAATCACAGTCAAAACGACATGACTCTATAACAGTAGGTGCCCCACTCAGTGATGAAAGATGTCTTCTCCCTGTCCTCGGGAGCCATCATAATCTGATTATAACAGAGAATCCATCCATAAAGACAACGCTCGCATATCCTGGCAGTACTACTCCAGCCGACATGTCCAATATCTTGGGAGAGAAAAATCCCATCCATAGAGGCTATATGACTGAGGCTACAAAGTCACAAACTCCTAACCTTGTCGTCCTTTTGGGAGCAGGGACGACATTGCCCGCTCACTCGGGAATTGCTAGACCCGATATGAAGCCAACACTAAGTAGCTTTCAACCTCCTTCACTTGTAATCTCATCGAGGGTGTAATCGCTCACTTCTTGCTTAACCCGGTCTAGCATGTAAGTACAAGGTGGTAGATGATGTTGACTATAGAAGGCCGAGGCCCCGCATGTCCTCATATGACCACGCAAAACATCCAAGCATGATCCGAGTAACCCGAGCAAACTATCCCTCTCATCCGTTGCACATAGTGGTACCGATCTCATCTCTCTAGGCTGGTCCTCGCTGCATCAAGGTCAACTGTCTCTGCAACAAAGGAGGTGAAACTGGCCATCAAGAAAGTTATGATCAAGCCGACTCCGCAGCTATCATCAAAATCGCTATGCGGCTCATCAATATCATGAATCTGATGTGGGTGAAATGAGGTGCACATGCATCAATATCATCAAAAGAGACAGGAATACTCAAAATGCTCAAACCCATAGATGAAAAAGGCAAGTACATCATTGAACGTGAGACAAATCTCGACAAACATCAAAAAGTGAGTCCCACAGCATTACTCTCCCACAACATGTCCTAGAATATCAGGAGATGCAATATCAACAATAACATCACCCGTAATTGCATCATCATCTGGAGCAAGAGGAGCATCCTCATCATCTCTTAAAGCAAGCACACGAAAATAACTAAGTGTAGAATCTAGCTCAGGCTGACTAATAACCATCCAGAGTAGCTCCTCATCATAATCATCAGACGACATAACCCCATCAATACCCCCATAATCAGCTATCTCATTAGGAAAGGACATAGTAAGCACACTCCAGGACCGCCTGGGCGGAAGGAGGAGCCGATCAAGGTGGTAGAAGTGTCAGCCCTACCACGCAACCGGCCGGAAAAAGCCGATGCAAACAACATGCCGTGGATATCGCAGGCCCATTAATCGATCCACGGATGCAATAATGGCTCAAGCCCTCACAAAATAGTCGGTCAACCTCAAACTGTAAGGACGAAAAGGATAGTCAAATGGAATGATGGCGCCCAGATCCGACTCTCTCTTGGCGCAAATGGCGCTATGCATCAAAATCGCTACAGTACAAATCCTAAACCAAAGGGTAACGGGTCCAAAACCGGATAATTTGCTACCATTTATGCCGACGATGCCCTCGAACTCCAAACCGTGATGTAATGATATGCTCCTCATCAGGCGTCTAAACGACCATGCCGCCATGCCGATCAAATGACATAGGTACGAATTTAACAAAATTCTAAGCCCACGGCCTATATTCCCATCAAAAGCAACCAATCATAAGTAAATCATCACCCCATGGCTAATCTTCTAATACCTACCATAAGTCAAATGTGCTCCTCCCAGATGAAATAGTGATCACTTGACCATCATGAATGAACTTTCACCTTCAAATGAAGGGAAGATGGATAGCGCTAGCACTATGTATCCATGGGCTACAAGAGGTGTTAGCGGATACAAGGATCCTCAAAACTAAACAGAACCCGAAAACGACCGGCCCAATCATCGCCTTGAGAGTCAAGGTTCCTCATCACCTCTACGAGTACCGCCATAAGCCTCACCGGTCTCGTAGATGGCTCAAAATCTGTAGGCCCATATCCTAGAGCAATTGCAATGGCATAGAACATACATTTAGTAAGGATCCATCATTTCAAGAGGATGTATGGAACACGATGACCTAAACAACTAACTAATATATGCAAAGGTTGAGTGTGGTCTGAACCCTCCGGAGGTAAGTCATCCTTAGAGAAAACAATGCAACTGGCTCGACCAGCTGTGAGCATATGTATTAGGCCCTCTGGTGATGTGGTCGTGTCAACTCGAATCCGACTCAAAGCCTTAATCAAAGTCTCTCTATGGGTGGTAGAGGAAGCTAACAAACTCCAAATAGAGATACAAGCATGTGTACTCTATAGCTGCTTGATGATCTCATCATCCTCTCATTGCTCTCTGCCTCTAGTAGTATCGTGGATCTGCGGGCCGAGATGGAATCCGGGAGGTCGCCTCGCCTTACCACTCTACCTCCTCTGATAACATACTGGATCTCTGGTGTATCAACTGTCCCTCGGTGTGGAGTCAAAATAAAAGGAGTCTGAACACTATAACAAGGCAAAGTCACTGGTCTCGGTGTGGGGATCCAAACTCGAGTAATGCCAAACGCCGAAACGACATGTGAGTGAATCTGCTAGCTCGAAAACACCTCATGAACCCCATCATCGCCATAACCATCATCAAATTCTATGGACTCCGACCTCTGATCATCCCTTGATAACATATGGATGCGATCCTTAGACTCAGCAAAATCAATAGAATGAATACCTCCCGCTAGAGGAGGAACCGCATGTGTAGAGTAAGTTGGAAGGGGGTTAGAACTAATGCTAGGTTGTCCTAACTCCGCACACTGGGTCAATCAAGTCCTCAGCGTGGTCTCAAAGCAAAGGGTAATCGATTTGTAGTATGTCCAGGCCCCATTTACTGCTACAATGTATGTCCATCCTAAAATGAGGGTGAACAACCTCGCGGGTAATGGCCTCGTGCTACTGGACTAAGCAATCCAACAAATATCATGTATGTAAGACTCACCAATGGCATGTCAGCGCGAAAGTGTCCGAGCTGCCTAGCCGGGCCAGATGTGGAACTCGTGGGCGCCGGTATTCAAGATGAGCACAGGTGGTCTCTCCACAACTTGCGTAGTGTAAATTGGGTGTGGTGGAGTATATGGAGCTAGTAACCTAAGCGGCTAAGGTGGTATGGAAGGTCTATACTGAATTGAACTCTGGGCATAGAAGTCCCAGGCGGTCAGATAGATGCAACCGAGGCTCGCGCCCCATGCCCAGCGCGGAACCGATGGCCTCACCTCCTGGTCTATATGATCCAGATGGCTTCTTCCCCTTACTATCAGAAGAGGAAGAATCCAACCATAAACCACGTGCCATACCATCCTCGATACCATACAATGCCTCTAACAAAGCCTCCCAAATCCATAATCGTACGCCCATAAGATGCTCCAACAGAATCCTGGCCGTAAACTCCTCATGATCATGCGCACCGCTTCTCTCTCCGGGCTGATGATCAATCATCTGAATAACCTTTTCCCTCCAATGGGAGATGAATGATGTAGCAATCTCATGAGCTCCCTGCCTCATAGCCTCAATCTCTCTCCTAGTGACATCTATGACAATGCTGAAAGAGAACTGTCGGATAAACTAATGGGCAAGATCCTCCCAAGTCCACCTGCGAGAAGCATCCAGCTCTGTGCCACACTGCTCGATGACAAAGGGAACAACATGATCAACTAAGCCTCATCCAAACCCATGCCCCTCATCAACTGACTATATATCCTCAAATGAGTACGTAGACATCTTCTGCCTGTATACCGCTCCATGTCAGGCATCCGAAATATAGGCAGTAGTGGGGTCACAAGTGCACTATCAAATCCATCTCACACATCCATACCCTCTACAACTCTCAACTTTCTAAGCATCTGGCTTACTCAGCGCGATCATCAAGCACCGATAGTCCGAATCGAATAGTCGCATGTGGTCGATCACCTTGCAATCTCTCCGATGACAATAGAAGTGCCCTGAGGGATAGGCGACGGTGCCATCTGAGCCATCGATGGAGGTGGAGGTGGAGGTGGAGGTGGAGGTGGTGCCCCACGCAACCGGAATATCCCTCCCGTATAAAAAGCCGTGGGGCCTCGCTTATCTATCAACTTTGACCGAGGCCATGTATCAGATTCCGAGCGCAGCCGACAAGAAGAAAGAATTGCTCAATAACTGGCGCATGTGGATTCATATCTCGTCGATCCCGATGCAACGTACTAATCTACCTCAACCTAACCCACGAAGATGGTCCCGGGCCTGCGGTCAGCTGAATCCCGAAAGTGTAATCGAAACAAATAAAGTGGAGTCTGGTGTTGAACCAAAAGAATGTCGCTTATAATGAAACTCGAAATAAGCAATCCATCACTATGCACAAAATTTCCTAATCGGCTCAATACTGATCAATCTTCCGTATACCCTAAAGAAACCAAAATGTAGGAACTGGATCCATATCATGACAAAATCTACCAAGGCTCACGATGCACCCACGCAGTAGATGGGAGTCCCAATCAAGAGGGATCTAAACTCAACCTAGAAGTTCAATGGTGGCTCTAAAAAGACAAGGGTAGGTAGTCTTTTAAAGGGGTCCCTAGTAGGATCGATTGTACCCTCCAATGGTACACAACCTTCTACACGTCTCCGAAGAGACGGGGCACTTCCATGCAAGGTGGTCATCAACTCCACACATGCACTTCCTCGACATCCCAGGGGGCAGCCTATAGTAAAGGCTCTCACGACTCTCAACGCTCAGGAATTGTGACGCCCCAAATCCCGGGGGTCCGTTGACTACCCGTCAACCCGCGGAATACTCTTGAATGTCGGGTGACTCGACATTTTTCACGAAAATCGGGCAGAGTCTCCTTTATACGGGGAGCTCTACCCAATTATAGAACTCCGCATAAACTCCGTCCCAAAACAAATTCAATATAATAGTTTATGATTTGCAACCACACTGGGGCCCATAAACAATACTCAATATACATGCTAACTATGAATCCAACTATATACCTAATAGTTATAAGAGTTAATATGTTTTTACTTATACAATACATACATTAAACTTAAAAGTTCTAATACATGTATGCCACATCAAAGCCAATAACCCGCTTTTCTTCTAATCCTATTTCTATGACGAGCCGTCCTCGCACGCTCCCGTACCGTGAAATAATATCCTCTGATTGGTGGTGAGCTAATGCTCAGTAGTGGAATCGCCCTAAGTGGGCTACTCACCACCTAAGTGCAGTGCAATGTTCCAATGAAAACACACATTCAAGAAAATGCATGATCCTACTTGAATGTCTACATGACCAACTCAGATCCCGAGTCCTCACCGACTCCATCACACTCGCCTAAGCCTCATATGAAAATTATTATTTTGTTTGTTTGTGGACAACCCTCCGATGTGTATATATATCAATTGGGCCGCTCCGACGATTTATATATCATTTGTTTGTGGACTACCCTCCGATGAATATCAATTGGGCCGCTCCGACGATTGATATTTTTAATTTGGACTACCCTCCGATAAGTAATATTTTTAGACAACCCTCCGAACCGTTCTATACTATCTCATGCACTCACTCCTATAGTCCTAGGGTGTTCTAATGCATATGGAATGCATGTATGCCAATTCCAATACAATGACCAATGTGTAAATATATAAACATGCATATATTTACAAAAATTTTAATTCACAATCATGTCATAAATTAATTAATTCATACATCAAATTAGCTCATTTGGGCTAATGATCAAACACGAGCAATTCTACTTGAATTACTCACCACACATATTAATTCACAAAAATTATTTTGAGAACATCGTTTCTGTGAATAGTGAAACCTCGTTTACTATTCCCAAAAAATCACAATTCATCGGTTCACTTAGTAAACCCGGGTTTCACGGCCATTTTCGGCCCTATGCATATCACAATACAATTCATTTCATAATTTATGAATTTAGCACCCCATAACAGCCCCACAGTCACGGACTACTCCATTTTTTGCCATTTGAGTTCAAAAATTTATAACACCTGTCCTGAAGATTTAGGACCGATCAAACTACTTCACCGACTCAAACATTAGTAGCAATTTTAAAGAGGGAATAAACTCAAGCAGGAGAAACCCCTACCTCTCGGAGTTTGTCAAAACCTACAAACTGGGGTACCCACGCTAAGCCCCTCTCCGCGCAGAGCGCCCTCCTTCTGTCCCCGAAGACCGAGTTTCCGCTGGATTGCTTGCAAATCTAGAGAGAAGGAAGACATCATCACTCCAAAAAACGCCATTTTTGGCTATCAAGCCTCCCGGGTTCCCAAATCACGTTTTTTGCTTTATTTTTTTTTTGTTGGAGAAGACAAGTCATCAAGTGACACTTGCCTTAGTTCATTTAATCAATTTAATTAGTTAATTCCTTATTTCTCCGCCATTATCTCTACTTATCTCACTATCCATTTCCACCATTTACCATACCACTTATGGCACATGAGTACATGTTATATGTGACTTTCGTTACATCGGGTAATCGCTTTACTCAAGATCCGACCAGATGCTCGAAACGTGTAAATTCCGACCGTCTCGAATTCGACTCTAAATTTTACGTGCTAGATAGATTTTGCGAGACAATTCCAACGGTGAAATCCGTTTCATCATCTGAGATCTAGAGAATAAATTACGGATTTTTAACCAAAATTAACAATTTTGTAATCGAAATTAAGATTTTGCCCTTTTTCCAAAAATTGGAATTTCTCGGGTCTTACATTCTCCCCTCCTTAAAAGGAATTTCATCCCGAAATTCTGGATCATTACAATCATTCACATGCAAGGCGCAACGCGGTACTCTACCATGCATGTAAACAACATTTAAATCTAAACGATCAAACCAATGCACTCCTTCATCCCTAAACAAGAAGGGATAGGTGGCCCGCATCGTGTCCTCGCTCCCACGCGGGACTCCTCCACTCCATAGTGCTCCATACTTCCTCACTACCCCTCACTCCGCCTCGCCGCAAAACCTTATCACGGCTATCAACAATGCACACTTGTCCCTCCTTGAAGGTCTCATCCGTGTCAACCTCAATCTTTCCCCAATCCACCACATGAGCTGGATCTGGAGTATACTTCCGGAGCATGGAGACGTGAAACACTCCGTGACAACCGACATGCCGGGGTGGCACGCCAACCGGCACGCACCGGCCTACCCCCACAAGTACTCAAAGGCCCAATAAACCCCGGCGATAGCTTCGACGCCTGCCGAACCCGACCACCCCTTCTAGGCATCACCCCAAGAAGACGTGATCCCCAACCTCAACTCTAAGGGTCGACGCCGCACATCCGCATAGCTCTTCTTCCGGCCTGAGCCGTGGAGAAGACGCCGTCGTATCGCTCGCCTTCCCGAGGTGTTCTAATCATACCGCACAAGATGGAGCTCTTCTCCACCTCTGGCCCAACATAATGGTGACTCCATGGCCTCCCATACAAAGGCCCATACTGCTATCTCGTGATACCGCCCGATAACTCCGCTGTAGTGGTCGACCCACCAAGGGCAATTGCTTCTCCCAACCGGGCTCTTATGATCCGTGATCGATGCCCGCAGCATGTCCCTCTAATACCAGATAAATCCCTCTCAGACCGACCATCCGTCTGGTGCGAACGCCAGACCATAGTCGTACCGTAGTGCCCATAGCCTTTGGATACTCTTCCAAAAGCAAGGGCCAGAATCTGTGATTCTATCCGACACTATGGATACTGGTACCCATGCAGCCTAATTATCTCTAATATATAACCCAGAATCTCTCCAAGGCGAAGGTCATCCGCATTCGCGCTAGAAAATGTGCCACTTCAAGGAGCCTGGCCCACTATCACCCATACCTGGGCCATGCTTCAAGGCGTCCGCGGGCGTGGGTCACAGTTTCATCGTGACGGCTCCCACTTCCACTCAACCACCTTCACGTATCGGGCGAGCTCATGGCTTCGGTGCTCACTTAACATGCCGACATGTGAGACATCGTCGAACAAAGTCTCCACGGTCTCTTCATCCCACTCCAATAGTATTGGCGACTAAGACTCGGCACATCTTCGTACACCGATGCATGGCAAATCGAGATATAAACTCCCCCCGAGAATCTCTCTCAAATCGGTCAACCGGGGAACCACTACCCGCCCCAGCATCGCACCACCATCTACGTGAATCCGGCCCGCAGCCCTTCTCGCCACCCGCACCGACTCATACTGGGTCCCCGGCGGACACCATCCCTACGTCCCGCATCAGACTCGATCACCGCTTCAACAGAGACCGCAGCCACTCAAACTCCCTAAGGCGTTCTGAGTTCGCCGCCGCATCAGAGCCCAAACCGTCCCACGTGCCTCGAGCATCCGCCACCCCCGAGAAGCTATACTAGCCAACGCTCCTCGTGACTTCCGACCGAGTGCATCAGCCACCACATTTGCCTTACCAAGATGGTAATGCAAAGTGAAGTCATAATCCTCTAGGAACTCCATCCATCTGCGCGGCTCATATTGGAGGTCCCACTGCTATGAAAATATACTCCGCACTTTTTATGGTCCGAAAGTACACTCGAACTCTCGGCCAGATAAGTAGTGGTGCCAAATCTTCAAGGCTAAGACTACTACCGCCAACTCCATGTCGTGTGGGGTAATTCTGCTCGTGGATTCTTCAATCGACGAGAACCATGTTACTACCCTCCTTGACTGCATCAAAAACACATCCCAGTTCGGCCCTAGAGGCATCACAATACACCGTGCGGTACCCTTGCCCCCGTCCAGTCCATCAAGATGGAGTCGAAGTAAGTCTCCTTTCAACTCCCCGGAATGCCTCCTCGCACGGCCATCCCAATCAAACTTGACCTTCTTCCGGTCAACTCCAGTCATAGGTGTCAGCTTATCCCTGGAGAAACCCCAATGAATCTCCTGACACCCGTACCAGCCCCAAGAAACCACGTGATCTCGAAGACCGACTTCGTCCTCCTAACTCATTGTCGCCTCGACCTTCTCCTGGTCGATTGACACTCCCGATGCCGACACCACGTGTCCGAAAAATCCACCCGCAGTTTAACCCCGCACCCAAACCTGGCGCATGCACCCGATGGTCTCTCGCCAACAACCCGTAAATGACCAAGGATACTATGCTCCCACTCCGACCGGGAGTAGATCAAGATGTCATCCACTAAGACTACGACAAACTAATCTAAATTAGGTTGAACATCCTATGCATGAGATCCATGAATGTCGCGAAGATTTGTCAACCAAGGGCATCACCGTAAACTCAAAGTGCCCATACGCGTCCTAAACGCCGTCTTAGGGATATCTGTCTTCCTAACTCTCACCGATGGTATCCAAGGCGGAAGGTCTATCTCGAGTGTACTCGCCTCCTCTCAACTGACAAATAAATCGCCAATCCCTGCAATGGGTACCGATTCTTGATCGTAACCCCGTTCAACCTGTCGAGCAATCAATGCACAAATGAAAGGTCTTGTCCTTCTTCTTCGCAACAGAACCTGAGTTTCCATGGTGAAGTGACTCCGCCTAATGAACCCCTTGTCCAATACCACGTAATGGACTCAGTTCCCGCAACTCAACCGGCATATCTTATGAGTCATGGCATGGGGTGAAGTACCAGGTGTAACTCGATACCAAAGTCTACTACTTTCAGGGAGGCGCCTGTAGCTCATCCGAAAACATCCACATACTGCACACTACTCGAGGTAGATCTAAGTCCGGTCTCCTTGTCCCTTCTAGGGTAAGACTTGCCAGGCCAACCCGCTAAATCGTCTCTCGACACTTGGACTCGTATACTGTCTGGGGCAAAATATCATGCTTGTCCCCTTGAAATACCACACGAGTACCGTCCTGCGTATAGGCGGTAACCCTCCTACGCTCACAATCGATAAGCTATCAGCCAATCCATCCCCAGGATGACATCGAACTCTGACATGTCCATGATCCTCAGGTCTACTGTGAGTAGAGTCCCCGAGATCTCCAGCTCGCAACCTCGACATATCATCCCTATTCTCGCCCTAATCCCTAGGGGAGAACTCACATAAAGGTCTCAACCTCTAAGCCCAACTTTCTCTCTATGGTCAGGGTCGTCCCAACCATGGAATCCATATCTTGTAGGCGAAGTCCTACAATCCTGGCCTGAATGGACAACTTCAGCCCATTCTCAAATCTCCTAACTTTGGCCATGTATGTGGCCACGTAATCATCACTGTCAGCCTACTTCAAATTAGGAACCCCGAGCTGCAGCCTCTGAAAGCAATTTACCCACGAATGGGCCCCTAAATTATGCCCATGTCATAACCTCTAAGTCTTTAGAAGTCCTAGCCCATTTCCACCATACTTGGGCCTCGTCCTCTAGCTGGAACGCAGCTAGTCTAATCCGGGTCGCGTCAGAGGTAATCTCCATAGCCTCTAACACCTTCTCGATCTACATGAACCAATGGTCTGCCACCATCGAATCTCCTCCCGTGGAATGCCTGGAGGACATGCGCTCTAAACTCGGAGGTTACTAGACCTTCCCGTCTACTCCGCTATACCAACTCCACGCGATAGCAATTACTGTAATACCTACAGCCACAATAAAAGCCTGCTGATCAAACACTGGTGGTGCCTGACCAATACCCCATGGACGCCCTTTACGTCCTCGTCCTCAACTAGCCATCTGTGCAGTTCAATGGCAAGAACTCAAGATGTGTGATCTCTAAGGCATAAATTATAAAAATTTCCTAGACACTAATCATACATATAAATGGGTGTATACACATTGTCCAGCCCATTTCTGGGTAATGCAAAAGTGTCCAGTTTTGCATTTAAAATATTGTTTGACAAAAAATTTTATTTCGAAAATTTCATTTTTTGAAAATTTTATTTTTCGAAAATTTTGTCTAATTTTATTTGATTTTATTTTATTTTAATTAAATTTTAAAAAAATTTTCCAAAGCACCCAAACATTCACATAACATGACATGGTATATATACCATTCATCAAACATTCCACCTGACATTTCATCAAATCCTGAGAAACCTGCGTGCATGTAGTGTCCTAGTTTTTATCGTGATTTCCTAGGTAATCTCATACCTACATACGACAGCCAGACCACACCTGAGTGGTGATGGACACCCAAACCGAGCTCCTAGAGTATTCGTATGCACAGGCTCGTCTGGTTGTGACACCCCAGTCAGAAGTGGGTTGACTACCGTCGACCGCCGGGAATAAGTGAATGTCGGGTGACTAGGCATTTCAAGAAAATCGGGCAGAGTCTCCTTTTATGCAGGGGCTCTGCCCGATTCTGAGACACACGCCAAACTTGTCCAAAGCGGGTCGATATAACAGTTTATGATTTAAAGCGATGCCAGACCGTAAGCGATACTCGATATACATGCCAACTATAGATCAGCATATCTTGGAGTAGTTCTGAACAATATGTTTTTACTCTTACTCGATACATCACATTAAACTTAAAAGTTCTAATACATGTATACATCAAACCTTGGCAAACTCTTCCTGATACTCAGTCTCTAGAGCCAGTCCCTCATAGCTCCACTGTACGTAAAATAATATCCCTCGATGGTAGGCTAATCTTCATTAGTGGAATGTACAGTGAGTACTCACCCACCTAAGTGGGTCTGATGTTCCAATGAAAACACACATTCAAGCAAATGTGATCCTGCCGAATGTCTACATGACCAACTCGGATCCGAGTCTCAAGGCTCCATCACACTACTTCTAAGCCTCATATAGAGAATTATTTTGTTTGTTTGTAGACTGACCCTCAGATGTATATATATCAATTGGGGCGCTCAGACGGTTATATATCATTTGTTTAACGGACTACCCTCGGGTGAATATCAATTGGGCCGCTCGGCGATTGATATTTTTAATTTGTTTGTGGACTACCTGGAGTAGATATCAATTGGGTAGCTCAGGCTTGATTGATATTTTTAATTTGGACTACCCTCAGATCGTAATATTTTTTAGACAACCCTCCGAACCCGTTTTCTCTAGACTCATCCCATGCACTCTCTATAGTCCTAGAATTGTTTAATATATGAATACATATCTGATTCAATCTGAGTCTAATTCACCAGGTAAATATATAAACATGCATATATTTACAAAAATTTTAATTCACACAATCATGTCATATAAATTAATTAATTCATACATGAAAATTAGCTCACTTGGGAACAATGATCAAACCGCGAAACAATTCTACTTGAATTGCTCGGCCACACATATTCACAAAAATTCTTTTGAGAACAACTGACTCCCAGGAATAGTGAAACCGTGGTTACTATTCGAAAAATCCCTGATCCTTCGGTTAACCAAAATGGCAGGTTTCACATTACGTACCATTTTCATAATATCACAATACAATTCAAACTTTCACCAATTTATAGATTTAGCACCCCATAACAGCCCCTGATCACGAATTTGCTCCATTTCCATTTAGGTTTAAAATTTATAACAATTTGGTCCCGAGATTTGGAGACGGATCGGCAAACCCACTAGCAGCCTCGTCGACTCAAACATTAGTAAAGTACTTAGAGAGAATAAAACTCAAGTAGGGAGAAACCCCTACCTCTCGGGTTGTCGAACTCCTGAATCCTAGTACCCACGAAGCCTCTTTGCGTGAAGCGGTTCTCCTTCTTGTCGAAGGCCGTGAAGCGGTTGGATCGCTTGCAAATCTAGAGAGAAGGAAGACATCATCACTCCAAAAAACGCCATTTTTGGCTACTGCTCCCTCCTGGTTCCCAAATCACGTTTTTGCTTTATTTTTGTTGGAAGACAAGTCAGTAGTTTGTCTTTAGTTTCATTTAATCAATTTAATTAGTTAATTAGCCCCATTTATAAGTTTGACATTCGGCTCTGGCCATCCATTTCACATTTCTCTCTCCTTCCATATGGCACATGATTACATGTTATATGTGACTTTCGTTACATCGAAAATCGTTTCTGACATCAAAATGCGATGCCTCGAAAAAGCGATGTAAGTCAGAAGCGTCTCGGAGGTCGACGAAATTTTACGTGCTAGATAGATTTCGTGAGATGATTCCAACGGTGAAATCTGTTTCATCATCCGAGATCTAGAGAATAAATTATGGATTTTTAACCGAAATTAACAATTTTGTAATCGAAATTACGATTTTGCCCTTTTTCCAAAAATTGGAATTTCTCAAGGTCTTCTGAGAATAAACTAAATTATCTGATGTGTGTAGATTGCATCGAAAAACCAAAATGACATCTGAAGCCAAAAATTTACGGTCACAAAGTATCCTAAAATCTGGCTGCAGGTTGCCAAGTCTTGAAGATTGGACTCTCGGCGTATGGCCACCTCAGAAAATGCTCAGGACATGGATGCCCATCACTAGACCTCCCCAGTCACTAGCTCGATCGAAAAGCAGCGAGGCAGCAAGTCTCCCGAAACGCAGAACCTGAAAACGAGACACAAAGTGTGTAAAGTAGAAGTTTTGGAGATAAGGGGATACATGCACCCCATAAACATCACGACCAGTAATCACATGCGGGAGAAAAGTAATATAGCGGATAGTCATGCAAAGCGCAAGTATATCATCCATATCTACACATAATCTAAGAGTATAAGATGAATATGATGTGTATATAACAAACAATGACAAACAAGTGACATAACAAGATGAGACGGAAGAATCGTGGAAGTAAAATTCGACTGACGATACTAATGATACAACGATTAGACATGAAAGATACAATCAAGCTAGTAAATTCTCGATACTGTACGCAGGCACAAAGGAAGTATCTATCATCAACTGAATCAAGCCAATCAAAGCTCAGCATTTCCACAATTTGTATTCAAACATTATCTTTATCACCAGTGGGTCTAGCCATTTTGTGGACCACTTCATTTTTTGGCCTATTATGTTTTCCCACTTAAAAAACGAGACTCGTTTTATTTTGAAAAACCAATTTTGAAAGCGGTTTGATCACCTCATTTGTTTTATTTTAAAGGGAAAGCAGAAAGAAAAAGCTTAAACGACTGATAGAAAGGCAAGTGTAGACCGAATTTGGTAAGTTTCTTCCTTTATGAGGAGGCAATCCATTTAAGGTTGACAGGAAAGTCTCCATTTCCTATAAAGGGGCCTCTCCCCCCTTGATTGGAGTAGGAGGAAAAAGAGGAAACCATGAAACTCTCCACAAAAAGAATGTGAGTCCTAATGACCCTTAATTAAATATTTTTTGAGAGTCAAATTAAGGCTGAGCATATAATTTGAAATACATGGTTCCTTAAGTTTATTTTTGTAAGGAAGTATGGGTCTTTCCGTTGGTGGGAGTCCTGAATTAGTCAGTTTAAGGTTGATTTAAATAAAGATTGCCTTGGAAATCAGCAGAGCGATTTGAGACGATCCAGGTTTGGAGAAGCCGATTGACAGGAAGCGATTCGGTCAAGGAGCTACGAATCTACGGTATTTTTTCTTGACTTTCTTTTTTAATATTCTTTTATATAGTTTTTTAATTAATTGTCTTGTATATATATTATATTAGTCATTTAATTTATAGTCTTATTATTTTATTTTCCTTGTAAGTATATTGTTGCTTTTTGTTTATTTAATTAAATTGGTTGTTGATGTTTTTTTTTAATTCAATTTATTTCATACTTGTGGCCTCCTTTGCCTTAATTTAATAAAATCCCAATTTAAAAAAATTTCAAGTTCATTTTCATTTCTCAAATTTTAAATGTCCAAATTTCAAAATTCAAGTTTCTAAATTCTCATTTTCTAAAATTCAACTTTCCAATTTTAAAATTCAAAGTCTCGAATCTCAAATTTCAAATTTTCAGTATTTCAATTTCAAAATTTCCAAATTCCTAATTCAAAATCCAAGTGTCATAATTTTAAATTCAAGTTCCATAATTTCCAATTTCCAATTTTAAAAGTTTATAATTTCAAATTTACAAATTCATAATTTCAAATTCAAGAGATCAATTTCAAATTTCCAAATCTACGATTTCAAGATTCGATTGTTCTAGTCTTAAATTTTAGAAATTCCCAATTCTAAAATTTCAAGTCTAAAATCTCAAATTTCAACTTCAAACTTCCAATTTTCAAAAGCACCAATTTGAATGGAGTCTTGAAAATTTCAAATACGATTAATTTAATTCCTATAAATTATAATTAATTTGTATATATATTAGACTTAGGTAGGACTGAGCATTCCATATATCATTTTAAATAAATAATTTGATATGATTTATAACCAGCTTTTAATTGAATGTGAATAGTTTATTTATTACCTTAACATTGTTTACGATTGATAGCGCATAACATATCGTCAGTGCGCATTTTTCTCATCGAGCTTTGTTTGATTATTTATTATATATATCTTGTATGCTTTTGTATTGTGTACTTATCTTGAATTATTCATTAGTTGATTAGTGAAGGCCATATTTTTCTTAGTTTGTTTAATAGGGCTAGGCTTTAGGGGCTTAGAGGGTGCTCGCTTCATCTTACCATCCGATATAAGTAACTTTGACCCCTCGAACTTAAACTCAGTTTTTCTCGGACTTGCCTTTTCTTATCGAGTCACATTTAGGTTTTTCTTTCTTATTTTGTTTCCCTTTTCAAAATAAAACAAAAATGAAATTAGTGACTCCCAAATAGATTTTTCCTAAAAATGGTTTTTCAAAAATAAAAACGAGTCTCACCTTTTTAAGTAGGAAACGCATAATAGCAAAAAATGCGAGGTTCACACTAATCCTCTTCGTATTTTTTTTAGAAAATATTCATTGACATAATATATATATATATATATATATATATATATATATATATATATATATATATATATATATATATATATATATATATATATATATATATATATATATATATATATATGATTAATTCCCAAAGGACCTCTTTCAATCTGGTCATTTTTTTTAGAACAGCATCCAAAAGGAAGCCTCTTCTTTCATGGCGAGTGGGAATTTGTTAGTTTTAAAAAATTAAATAGGAGCGGAGACAGGGGGTGGGTTGGCGGGAATGAGAAAGAGATTTTCAGCTGTCCGTTTATATTTTATTTTCTTTATTTTTATTTTGTTTTTATTTTATATTTTTATTTTAAGCCTCTTCTAAATTAATATATTTCATAACAAATAAAATGTATGAATTTATAAATGCTTTATTAAAAATATTATAATTATTATTGTATATATATTAAAGTATAAAATAATAATAAAATGTTGCACATCTCAATCAAGGCGAGCATGTGATACTCGAACTTATTCGGTTTTGAGAAAATAAGCATGAACTGGGTGGAAATCAAGTTATAGATTAAACCAATCCGTCTCATTAGGAAATGAGGGCGAGCAAAATAACTCATCCTAGATTGTCATCCCTACGTTTTGGTGAGAAAGTAATAGCCTCTTTGTTTTCTTGAGCCTAAGTATATCTATAAAACATTTTGGTGTGAAGTTATTTTATTTGTTTAGTTGAAGCGATAAATGTATGGAAAAATGAGTCCAATTTATTTTGAAAGCAAATAATTGACCAGTGCTTGAGTAATTTCTCGACAACTAATTTAGAAAATGTGTATGGAAAGTTTATTTCAAGTCACGTTGAAGGATTTTCTATGAGTTTTTGGTGAGAAAGCAATAAAGAAAATCATGTAGGGCAACATGTGAGTTTATTAAATAACCCTATAATTAAAGCTATAACTAGGATAATTAAGAGTTAAATAAGGAGAGCTTATCTATAGCTTATTTAAGTTTATCTTCTTATATAAGTACTTTTTGATAAAAAGTTATGATGTTTAGAAGGCATAAAATTAGCTTATAACCTTATAAGTCATTTTTATTATTTCAATAAAACTTCATGGAAACTTATAAAAAAGACTAAAAAGCGACATATGAAATTTAAAAATGAGTAAATACTTAGCCAAACAAAAATGTCCTTTCTAAAAGTAATAGAAAAACTTAGAAACAACTTTGTGAAAAATTATGTAAAAAATAGGTAAAATTATATTAAAAGAGAAACATTTAGAAAAAATAATGAAATAAATTTGAAATTTTATGCAAAATAGGTAAATTTTGAAAAAAAAAATGTACAAAATTCTAAAAATATAAAACAACTTTCAAAAATTTATATAAAATAGAGTAAAATTTTTGAAAAATATAAAAAAAATTATGACATATAATTAAAATAGAAAAAAAATGTATTGATGATGAGAATAATGATATTGATGATGATTTTCTTTATTCAGAATTTGATACAAATCCATAAGTGTTTATTTTGTTTGAAACTTAGAATTTTTGTGATGATGGAAATCACTAATGGTGTTTGTTATTTTTGCTTGTTATTTTGTTTTGAAAATGTTTGTGATGGTAGGAAACACCAGTGATGTGGTTACTTTTATGTTTGATGTCTTTCCTTTATTGTATTTTATTATTAGATAAAAGCATAAACCGATATTTAGTGAGATATATAATTTTTTATTTATATTAGTAAATTGTATATCTGACTTCAAAAGTCGCACTTCTCAGCTATCGTTACCGAGAGGCCTCGGGCTTTAGGTCTCCATACGTCTTGAGCCTTAAATAACTATAAGTATATGATATATCACGTTCAATTTTATACAGAAAGCATCCAATTAAAATTTTATTGAAGAAAAAACATATAATATTTTAGTTTTTATATTCTCTTTGATGCATATGAAACAAAATTGAAGAAGAGAGTGTGGTTCATTAGTTATTTTTTATACTAAAGATTACAAGTGAATGATAAATGTTTTCAATATATAGTAAATTTTTACTTTATTTTAATTTTTTATCATGGTTTCATTATATATATATATATATATATATATATATATATATATATATATATATATATATATATATATTTCTTTAGTTTTCAATTTCTTAAACAATTACTAACAAATCTTATTTATCAAACATAATTTTCATTACCTAATGGTCTTGATAATTTCATCTATTATAAGTATTTGAGTAATAGTATATCCAAAACACCTTAAATTGATACATAAACGTTTTTTTAAAATATGCATCGGAACCTGAATAAGCTTATTAAATAAAGTACTTATGACATAAGCTCTCATCTAATAAGTTCTTATAAAATAAGTGTTTAATTAAATGTTTACCCAAACAAAGCCTAAGTAGTCTTTTTTTAAAGAAATATTTGGTTAAAATACCTTAAATAAATCAAAATTTGTAAATCTAACTCTCTCCATATATATATATATATATATATATATATATATATATATATATATATATATTTTTTTTTTTTTTTTTTTTGAAAAAACTCATTATGAACAACAATGTCAAGTATTTACATTTCATCTGAAAGAAATGGTTATTTTACATAAGAACAATGAGTGCATTTTATGAAAATAGGATCAAAATTGATAAAGGGTTATATTCCAAATTTTAGGTTTCAAAGGTCTTTTAGTAAATCTACTATTTCATTCACGGAACTATTTTGATGCCTAATTTGGGTCAGTTTTATATCTTAGGATTCTATTTATTTAAATTTATATCAAACTTTTAAATCATAGAGACTATGCATTTGAAAGATCTTGTTGTACCTTACTAATTTCACTACTTTTATTTTATTTTTTAAATACCGCTGTTTGTTTTTCTGAAAGTGGAACTTGGAAAGGCTTCTGACTTAGTTTTCTTTTCCTCCATCTATAATAATTTATTTACTTGTCTATATTGTTGCGAGTTTCTCAAAGCAGATGATTCTGAAGATGCCAACAGCAAAGCAGTTCAATAACCAAAGAACACATAGAGAATCACCTAGATGGCCTTACTATCAACAAGGTAACATTCTCAGGTTCCTTCTTTCTGACTAAATTTTCGAACAAAACACGTTTAATTTGTGTTGTTTTGTATAAACATTGAAGAAGAGGCTATTCATATTAGATCCACCGCAATACTTTGATGTCGCTACCCGAAAACTTATGCCTCGAGGTATCTGCTGCTTGAAAGATGACGAACTTTGAAGCCACGCAATTGAATTAGGCTACCACGTCACGGCGGGGTGGTCGGAGTATCGATGAAGTGCCTCCAGTGAGAACATAGCGTTAGAGTTCCATTTGGCGGTAGCTAAAGCTTATGTTATCAATGACTCAGGCTATCATCGGCTCCTCTCGGCCATTGGTATGGAATCTACTCGAAAGAAAGTAGTCTGATTTGAGCAAATCGAATCAGTTGCATAGATTTTTTTAATTTGGGGTTGCGGGTTGAATACCATCGCATGGTGAGCCATTTGTGATTACGCCCAAGCGATAAATGTGCTTCATCAGATTAACCGCTTATTGTCCTCACTTCGGCGATACAATGAATATAAATGCATTAGCTGGCAAATCCTCATCAATCTTTGGTAGGTGGTAGAAACCAGTTTATCCGATAAAGTGTGCCATGGAGATGTCATCATTGTTTATAAAAGCTGGGTTTTCATTGAAGTCGCTTACTTCCTATGAATCTCTCAAACGAATTTACATGATTTTTTTCTTTCACCTTTCTGCTTGAATCTAGTGAAAATGGTGGTTTTCATTTTTCATCTAATTATCATCTTTGTTCTTTCAAGGAATGGCGGAAATGGATTCGGATGCCCCTAAGCAGACTCACTTGCAGTGTTAGATAACTACCCTTATCTTGTTGATGGACTTGAATCACGAGTCGGCTATTGAGACATGGGTGGAAGACTATTGCTCATTCTACTACAAGACCGATGAGATGGTCGAGAACGATTCTAAGCTCCAATGATGGTGGAAGGTGTGAGACCCCGGAAAATCCATATTTCCTAAGGATAAAATGGTAATTTCGGTCAAAATCTGGGAGTACAGATCTCGGATGATGAAGCGGACTTCACCAGATTGGAATAGTCTCGCGAAATCTAGCTACCACGTCGGTGCCGTCCAGATGAGGCGATGAATTTCACATTTAGAGCACGTAGAAGGAGTGAGACACTTGGCACCTTATGAGTGGCCAAGGCGCCACGTGTCAAGGTATGGGAGGTCGAACGGTGTGGCTCCGTGGGCTCATGTGACATGGCATCATGCCACAGAGGAAATCTAAAGTTAGAGATAAGGTGATGGGTAATCCCGAGGTGTCAGTAGAGGAAATGGACACGTGGCGTGAGACAGTCCTCTTGGCAAAGTCTTCCAACCTGGTTTGGGAGGAAGGAAGAAAGAGAGAGGAAACGGGCAGGAGAGATGAGGAGGTTTTTAGAGAGAGGCTCCACCTTCTCTCCCAAATTCAAACCGTCAGTTGCGATGTCGGGGAAAGCGGAGCAAAGGAGGATTGATCCTCCGGTGAAGCTTATGATCAGGCAGGTATTGGGAGTTTGACAAACTCGAGAGAAGATGGAGTTTTCTCCCTGCTTGCTTTACTTTTGTTTAAGGGTTATGTAATGGATGGGGATTTGTTGGGGCTGATGGCGTGATTTACATTCGAGATTTGGTAAGGTAGACAGCTCTGAGTGGTTTGGGCAGTCCTGATTTCATTCTGTTTAATGTGATGTTATGTGTACCATGAGAGAATAACATGCTGATTGTGATTTGTAGAGAACATTTCCAAGATGACTGCCGGATTAATGCTTAGCCCATGTGAGCTAATCTTATGTTATTGTTGTAGTGAATAGCATGATTTATGGAAATTAATTTTGTGTACCATGAGTAATGCATATTAGCATGTGTTGAATATTTGTTAGGCCATTGCATTGCACTTAGGTGGGAAGTAATCAAGTGAGGAAGTTCTTCTTGGGCATTGCTCACTGCTGTCGAGGAATATACTTTTCGAATGCTTGAGAAGACACGCTTAGGGATGGGACCCAGTCAAGGGACAGCAGAAATGAAGAAACGGCGAGATGGCCTTATCATATTTTCTAAAGTCTTGGGCAGAGACCCATTTTTTGTATCATTAACCAAACAAAACATGAATTAAATCATTTTTTGTATAAAATATACATTTTATGAGTAGGATCATAGGCCAGAAGTGACCATATTTGCATGTGGGTCTCATAACATGAGGCATGTAGATTCACGTGATTTGGCGGGTAGTCGGCGGACACACGAGGATTTAGGCGTCACATAAAGACTTAGGAAAGAGAGGTCACTGGCGAAGCTCAGGAAGAAAGTCATGGTGACAAGAAGGAACTCAGAGGGTCATAGTGACAAGGAAAGGATAGAGCCACGCTTGGCTAGTACATCTTTGTGAAAGAAGTGATAGAAACATACCATTATCATGCGGGTGAAGCCGCTCTCCATCTTATAGTGAACCGGGCAGTACCCTTGTGCGGGTTTCCTTAAACCGTCAACCATAAATCGTAGATTCATGCTGAAGAAGGCCTCCGAGTATGAAGAGCTCAAGTCGATCACGAAGGTTGTCCTGAAACGATCATTGCCCATTCTGAGACTCTTGTTGGCATCTCCCTTATTGAGATCTTGTCCAAGCATTCCTCTTATGAGGTTATCTGGAATAGAGACAACTCCCCAGGTGGACTCGGGATCTGACACCTTTGAAGATTTTGAAATTCGGGAGGAAGTTGTGGGACATTGAAAAAGATCATCGGAGAAATGGAGATGAGAGATTCAAAACGATTGGCCACTGTGAATATGCCATACATTCTTTCTGCCCCACGAGCGAAAGCAGACTTCTTGTGAAAGATTCCCAATAGTGTCTCCATCTAAATTTGTTCTGAAATTCATGTTTAGTCGAGATGACTTATTTAATACATGTAAAAAAATAAAATAAAATAAATGGACAAATAAAAATTTTTATGAATAAATATCTATCAATTCTTAAATCTACAGGTATAAAAAAACATTTATTTATTAGAACTTTCATTTTCCCTACGTGGGCTCTCTTTCAATGCAGTGAACTCCATAATCTGAGTTTGAAGAAGGTTTAAGTTTCTTATTATTAAGAATTCCGAAACCTAGGACTTAGGACCTGAAGGCAGGTAAAATCTTGATATTTCCTTGTTATCCTTCTAGATCTGCTCCATATTCTAGGGTTTGAAGAAGGGTTTCCAAGTTTCTTATTCGTAAGAATTCCAGGGAAATCTAGGACTTCAGATTTAAAGTTGAAGAAGACGAAAGGTAAGATTTTGATCTTTTCTTGTTATCCTTCTAGATCCCCTTATGCAGATGATAGGGTTTCTTTAGGTTTTCGTCAATCTTGAAAGATTTGATTTTTTATTAAGTTTTTAGAAAAAAAAAATCAATATTTTTAATTTAGAATATGAAATTTATTTGAAAAAATAGAGAGATGAAGGTGGTAGGTGCACTATAGAAATTAGAAAAAAAATGTAGAAAGAAGAAAAAAGGAAAGAGAAAGAAAGGTAGAGAATGCCATAAAATTAAATAAATAAAAAAATTTGATGATCACCCATTAGTATGATGAATGAGTCTTATGTAATATAAAAAGAAAAAAATGTTTTTTTATCATGATATGAGCATTTGAAAAGCCAAAATAAAAATATATATAAAATAAAAAAGATTTAATCCATATTTAGATAGGCATAGTGTAAAGATAAAGAATTATCTATGTACTTGAACCAATGTATGGAATGCACAGAAAATTTAGATAATTATAAATAATTAAAGAAATTATAACAATAACAATAATAATAATAATAATTGTAGCCCCAGGCAAGGTGTCAGTTGTGCGTCGACACAACGGGAAATCTACGTCTCGTGTTCACGAGACACTCACATGGTAAAATAGCCACATGGGCCATTACATCCATACTCTATAAAAACAAAATAATCAACCTATTCTCATAGTTTAATACATTCTACAAAAGATTTATACATATTTAAAATATTTGCAAAGCCACATTTAAAACTTTCTTCTCGAAAACTACCTTTCTTTGCGTCACAGTCTCTGGATAGTCTGTACGAAGGGGTCCCACGGCAGGGTAGGCAAAGCCAGATAAAAAAGTTTTCCCTCTGAGGGTTACTCCCGCTAAAATGCATATGCAATTGCATATATAAACAAATCGATCATTCACTGGTATTTACTATTATATGAAATGTCTATATCATGCATGAGATACGACTCACTCATGCTCACGACCGAGTACAATGAGCTTCCCTTTCGCTGGAATGCCAAGTGTGAATAAAGCCGTCATTGTAGTACAGCGAAACTAAACCGTTGGAGACCCTCCAATTTTTATTTATCAAATTCTTTTTCCTTTCTTTTGTGTTGCGGATTTAGGGTTCTGTTTATGGGGCCAATAGCATGCCTTTTCAGCATTTTCACGGAACTACATCGCGGGATTCATGTCTAGTAGATAACATTTGGGGACTTTCTGCAGGATCACCAGTAACCACTTGTGTAATTTATCGTTTGTCGTTTCTGACTGCGTGAATCTCTACCTTGAACTTTGTCCATTTTCCAGGAGTTCGACCGTTCACGATGGTGAATAAACCTTACCACTGCACCCTTTTGAGCTGTGATGCTTGTAGTACATATAATGCATGATGCCAATGCATTTTTCCTCATCTTACATGCATGAATGAGCACTACATGAAACATTTTACACACCATGGACAATTACTAATTTTTACATATAATCTACCTCGTGACCAAGTATTATACATGAATAGCATGCATCGACATCTCATTTCCACTGCTGCATGTTATTGAGCAAGCCATAACACATAACTAGGTCTCGGAGTTTGGATTCATTCAACGGGGCACTTCACCAGATCCCTTCCACGAGCCTTGAACGATCCGATTCCGACATTATTTTCTGCGACAAACCCTGACACCTAGAAACTTTCAGTTTAATTAAAACTAACTCCACGATGCATGCGGCCGATTAGTGAATCCATACCCCTTAGTCCCGAGGCTGATTCAATTTACATGGCCTCTCATGGCCTCCTGACACCAACCCCACCATTATAAAGCCTTTAGGTAAAAAGTAAATAAGTAGGAAAATATCCTTACTCTTGGGGTTTGTCGAAACTCGACTTTAGTCATCCACCAATGATCCTTGTGTGCCTGACCTTAGTACTGGTATCGACGTCATTGGCCAAATAGCAGAGCAAAAAATCATTCTTCCCTTTCCTCCTTTCTCCTTTTCCTCCTTTTCTCTCTCAGATTCTTTTCTCTTTGTTCATGCTCCTTTCTTTTTCTTCCTTTTTGCTTTTCTTTCCTTTTTCTCATTTCTCGTCATCTCTTTCATTTCTCTTGTTCTCTTCTCATTGTCATTATCCATTTTGGATGAGCGTGTGTATGGGTCAAAGAATGATTCCTCCTCGTTTCCTTGATCTCATGTAGTAATGATTTAAAATGCTGTCCTTATTTGCTATTTATTTTTATGGCATTAAGTAATGCAGTGACCGTAGTATGGGATCATTCTTTCCCTGCATCTGGTATGAGCCTTTCGCTTTTTGTGCAGAATTCTTCGCTCTCATGGTGCCCATGTAGCTCCCCAGACTTTGTGTATGTCTTCAAACTACCACGCCTCAGCGTGGGAAATCCCGGCCACCTCGGAATCAGCGAGATTCGACGTGATGGCTTAAGTCGCAGAGCGATTTCAGCCGGGAAGTCGGATTAGATATTAGAGATCTAGAAATTTACGGATTTTTAGCGAATTACTATTTTACCCTTTTTGAGAAAATTAGAATTTTCTCGGGTCTTACAATAATAATAATAATAATAATAATAATAATAATAATAATAATAATAATAGTAATAATAGAAAAAAATGTAGAAAAAAAATAAGAATAAAAGGTTTGTATTTTAATGGTTTATGTTTATTATTCGTTTTAGGTGGAATATACTCTTAGTTGGATATTTTCAGAGTTATTCAGGACTTCTGAGTTTGCTTTGAGGCAATGGAAAATTAATGCAATTTTTTAATGTATTTTTATACATACAATTCATAAATTTTTAGTACATTTTTGTAAAATATGGATCAAATATATTTTGCATAAAAAAATATGTTGGACCTTATGTTTTAATGTGATAAAATTATGGAAGTGCCCATATTTTATAAATGAAGTGTGAAACTATAGTTTTACTCTTGGTAGTTCGATTAACGTATAAGGAATAATAGTTATTCTTGATATATCGGCAGGGAATGATAGTTGTGCTTTATTCGACCCTTGTCAATGGGAATAATAGTTGATTTTATATACATTCCTCGATAGGAAATGTAATTGATTTGAACCCCAACCTCTAGGGGTTTGGTTAGGATACTAATCTGGCTTCTTGGTTCCGTCCACCTTAAAATGAGCGATTTGAGGCTAGCCACCCATTTGAAAGTCCATGGTGGCGCTGTCGATATTTGTGATAAGTAAAGTTTCATTTCTGCATCTCTGAATGAATTGATAACAAAAATACTTAGTTCAGATGGCTTAAATATTTGAATATATTAATGAAATTATGAAAATGATCAGTATTAATATCTTTTATTTTGCCGGGTGATTTAAAGTAATTTGATCTATGAACTGCATTAATTTACCTTATTGGCCTTCTAACTCATTCCCCCTTTGTTAACTATTTTTCAAGTACTCCTAGCTCGAGCGAGGAGTGATTGGCTTAGATGGGATTCGTCTTTATTAGGATTTTTGTTTTTTTTTGAATTTTATCATGAACTTTGTTTTGTTAATGGATTTTTGTTCATTTGGATTATTTGATTTCAGAGTTGTTAGAAGTGTTTGAATAATTATTTTTAGACTTTATGTTTGCTCATAATTAAATGTGGAGATTTAAAAAGTTTTTATTAGTATAAAAATTTGGCATTTGTGATGTTAGAATTTTCCGCTTTTACTTTGAACAAGTATGTAGTAATTGGATTTAAATCAATTACAAAGTTGAAGGGTTATGTCTCTTTGGGAATTAAGATTCTTGAAATGACGGTCATGCCATACACGGTTTTTAAGCATTGAAACTTAGTACACGTAAATTTAAAAGATTGTATCTGATTTAGCAATATGGTTTTTCTACTTTGTAGCATTCATATCCATGGTTAAATATAGAATAAAGAAACGATTTGTTGCTAGAAAATCGAAAATTTTCTCACGGTGTCATTTTCTTTTTTCTAAATGGGCCTTCTTAATTTTTTTTAAGTTTAAGCTCTTACTCCCAGGTAAAGATCCGATCAACTTCGATTTGCGCATATATGACAAATGCCCCCAATACCACTTTTTTTATTTTTTATTTCATGTCTTCACCAAATATTCGATGTATTCATTCTATTCCTCAATTGATTAACGGTTTGCGATCACTCCTATCTTTATTTTCAAATAAAATAATTTAGAACCACAATATAGTAATCATGTAGCCCTGAAACTTACAGAAGTCCGTTGACCTTTGTCAACTGCGAAAACTGTGTGTCTCATATCCTTGAAACTCGTATGAGTAAAATGGCCATGGGCCCGATACATAATATTCACCAAAATCTAACTGACTATATTACAATAGATCAGGATTAATTCAGTAACTTTATCTGATAGTATATTAAAATTTAAATTCTAATACATGTTTTATAAAATAATCAATCAAACCCACTTGTATTAGTTTCTTCTCGAATACTCTGACAGGCGTCGTCTTGACCGATCTGCACATAAATAATGTTCTGACTGGGTGAGCAGTACCCGATGGTGGAATTATCCTCGTAGATTCTTTCACGCACAAGTGCACGTCTGATGGTTCATGGCAGTGAAACGTGCGATCCTGCCGAATATCTATGATATATGGATGAGAATGTGACTCACCCTTTCCCACTTCTCAGGCCTCGCAGCTCCTGCGCATGCAAGCGAATGGCGAGAAAGCATGCGTTTCTAAAACAAGGTTTTTGTTCATACTCTTAGAGTTTCGGTAAAATCTGTGGACATCCCTCTTTGAGTAAATTCTTTGAAATTCTAGGAAACAATCCTTGGGTCCTCCTCGGAGTAATTTAGACTGACTCTCAATGATTCTTGAAAATCTTCATAAAATTCCTTTACAGCCATTTTTATTTTTCTTTCATATCATGCACTCCCACTGATCTAGGTTGCCGGTGCACATAAGTACACTAACCTATTTCATATAACACATGTCAATATATAAATCATGCACATATTGTGAATTCACATGCAACCTCATATTGTTTGTTCATAGCAATAACATCAAATTGAAGCTCACATGGGCTAATAAGCAATTCAATTTCAATAGCTCACACAATTTATATTTCATATAATTCAAACATCTATATTAACACCATTAAATTGATGCATTAACAATATTTTCCTACAATTCAAGCCATTCATTTTAAGCAAATTTTATGCGACTGCTTACATGGACATTCGGTCAACCCAATGAGCAGGTATTTTTCTTAGTCCCAACGATGCATGGGGTGTTTGTCCATGGACAACCCCTTCCCCCTTCATCAAAGTAGCCTAGCACGAACACATGGTATTCATCCACCAAGCAATAACATTGCAAGCCATTTCTCATGGACAATCTTGGCCTAACAAACAATCGAAATTGCACATGAGTCCACTAAAAACGATGGAAATTTGTCGGTGGGCAGCCCTCTACTTCAACATGTAGCGCCCCGATCCAGGAATTATCTCATTTACCACACATCAACTATGGAATACTCGTGGATCTTCGGGTAACCCGACACCCTCCACGAAAATCGGACGAGTCTCCTTTGTCACGGGGAGAAACTACGAACTACAACTGTTAACGTTTAGCGACTATCAGGTCATTGTGCTGGTAAATAAAAGCCCTTGGGCCAGCCATCAATATACAAAATATATATCAACTACTCATAGCAATAGTTCAAGAGTTATTACATTACTCTTATTAAACATATATCAAATTTAAAAGTTTTAATACATATTTATACAAAAATGAATACCAAATCCATGTCATTTCTTCTAATGTGGCCTCTAGTGAAGCGTCTAATCCTCTATACACTCCACAGTACAAAAATACGATTCACCGACAAGGTGAAGCGATGCCCGGTGTGATAATTTTACCATAGATTTACTCCCACTAAGTCCACATCGCGACAAACAATCACACTCGAAGCAAATACGCCAGTTCTAGCCAGATATGCATACCCAGACTAATGTATCGGAGTCTCTTGGCTCCTCTATCTTACTCCAGCCAAATCACGAGCAAAATGATTTTCAAAACAAAGATTTTGTTCTGAAAACCACCTCTGAGGTTCGGTATGTAATGTAACCATTTCCGATAAGAATTGTGGCAGAAAAGTGTTATCACCGCCGGAATGGACTCTTAACCTTTTCTTTCGGAGGTGACACGCAGCCTGTTTCTCATTCACTATGCACAATTTTGTAATGGCAAAAAATTCTTTTACGTATACATTATACATACCACCATAGTGTATTCATAATTTCTATACAGGTCCAGTGCTTCTCAATAAACAGAAGCATACATTGAAAATCGATTGCGGAAGCGTCGGTGAAACTATCCTAAGGTTGGCTTCTCTGGCGATGTAGGATGTCACATCCTCTATCCTTGTCTTAGCCTGTACCTACGGATTAAAACCCATCGCACAAGCTTTGCGGCAATGGGGAAACATATCTGAGGGACGACCCGATAGCTATGATCGTCTCGACAAATACACTATCTTATCATTTTCATATAGCGTACACTTCTATGGTAGCGTTTTGACTATAACCTTTCATATCATTTATTTCTTATTCTAATTGCTTATCATTTTGATCTTATTCTCTCTAATGGTTCATATTACATATCCTCTTACATTGTATGTGTATTACGTATACATATATTACTTTCATGGGTTATACTATACCAGTTATTTATGTTCTATTTTCGTATCGCATTATCATGTCACATTATCATATCTTTGTATTCATGTCGCATTTCGTATCTTTATTCATATACTATTTTCATATCTTGTTTTTTACGTATACTTTTCCCTTACTTTCCCTTTCATGTCTGTACTTGTTCATATATTTTTCGTGCCATTGAACTTTATTACTTTCCATATCTTATATTCATATTAGCTTTTGGATGTTTGTTCTGCTGCATTTTATATATCATGTCGAATCGTATAATCATATTCACAGAACCTCGTCATAGCGATTACTATGCTTACAGATCATATAATATCTTTTCACATGTCATATACAAATCATTTTATTTTTATATTTCATATACGCATAAATATAAGTGGATAAAGGAAACTATAAGGGCAGAAGTTGTACTCATTATCACAAAGCAGTGGTCTATAAGAACCCAAAAGCTATTTATTATCGTTATCACGGACAATGACCATCTATAAAGACCAGAAGGTCTTTATGTGACAAACAGAATGGCCAAATCGATAATATACAGACTTATTTTTCCCTAATAGGCATGTCAATCTAATACTCTACAGGTTCTAGCGGACAATCCATTTTATTACATTTTTATAGCACATATCTCACCTACATGGTCTTCTTATTTATCCCTTGTGCGTGAGATATACACTGTCTTGACAAATGCATAATACCTTCACATATTTCTTAGCTTAGTATTTATTTGTTCCTCATATTTCTTTACAATACGTATATTCCTTATCTTTTTCTATCATTTAGTTTTGTCTTCGTATCATATAATATAAATCTATCCTTATATCATGAATGCGTCTATGCACTCTTATATTCATGTATTCATATATATATCTTTATACATTCATATCCTTTATATCATTTACCATCCTCCTTTATGTGTTTCTATCATAGTTGCTATTCGTATACTTTCTATATTTCTATCATGTATACTTTTCTTTCATTCTTGTGTTCCTATCATATTCCATCTATTCGTTTATGTATAACGATCATATATTCTATATCTATACCTCTTATCTTATCACTCGCATAACATCTTATATCTTGATAACATATCTTCATATACTTTATCGGACTATCACATATCTTATGACCTATACCTATACATTCCTATACTTGCATATTTTCTTGTTCTTTGCTCCAGTATCCCTATCTCGAAGTAGAATGCAGACAGAGAGACTCTTCCTTTGATACACGGGGTACTTTTCTTATCTATACTCCTTTATAACAAATCTACATATATTGCTATTTCTTATTCCTTATCACATCATTTCTTACCACCTTATTCAATTAACTTTAGCAATGATTAGTACACTCAAATTTTAACAAGAGATTCAATTTCAGACAGATGTTTAAATTCCATTAAATAGCATATGGTTAGATTCTAGACTCGATAGGCTTTCCATCAAATCCAAGAATACCCTTAGCGAGTCCTAACGAATGAGTTATGCAAATTGCAAGCCATGAAGAAAATCAATAACACGGCACCTGCAGTCAGCAGCAGCAGCTACTATCGTTTGTCATTTTCTCCAGGTGTATTATAAGATCAATATTGTATCAGATATATGGATGGATTTTAGACTCAAAGGGCTTTCCATAGAGTCAAAGGCACAATGAGTCTAACGAAGAGTTATGCAAATTGACCATGAAGAAAATCAACAGCTTGCAGCACCTGCGATGTAGCAGCAGCTACTGTCTTTTGTCATTTCAGGTGTATTTATAAGCTCAAAGCCATTATCGGAAATCTATATACTAGTTTATATTCTAGACTCAAAGAGACTTCCACAGAGTCCTAGAACACCAAAACGAGTCTAACAAAGAGTGTCTGAAATTACAAGCAAGTGAAGAAAATCAGCAACACGGCACCTGCAATAGCAGCATATTCTATCTTTGTCATTTTCGGACTTATTATAAGCTCAATGTTGTATCCAAGCTATATATGGATGGATTATAGACTCAGTTATTTCCATAGATCCTAGAACACCCGAAGCGAGTCTACTTGAAGGAGTTATGCAAATTTACTAAGCCGTGAGAAGAAAATCAACAGCATTACGCACCTGCAATAGCAGCAACAACTTCTATCTTTGTCATTTTCGGACTTATTATAAGCTTAAGATTGTATCATGATATATATGGATGGATTCTAGACTCAGGAAAAGACTGCATAGAGTCGACTATGTGAGTCCTAACGAAGGAGTTTATTCCAAATTGCAAGCCGTGAGGAAAATCAACCCACTGCACCTCTAATAGCAGCAGCAGCTACTATCTTTTGTCATTTCGGATTTATTATAAGCTCAATATGGTATCAAACATACCAAACACACGCCTTAAGCAAGCCTATAATCTAATCCCAAATCACCCCAAAAGTAGGAATAAACCAAACTTCATATCATTCTAAATTCTCTGATCCATCCTCGATGGAAGATTCATACTCTAACAAGTAATCCACACTCCTAACACCTCAAACCCCTAGCTCAAGGAGAATTTCATATAAAAAATTACAAATTCACTCTTCAGTCTAGGTAGTCATACTATAATATATCTTTGAAAGGAACTCATAACTATCTTTATACATTACATGTTAAGACATATTGCTTTTTATGTTTCATGTTCATGTTTCATGCCTATTCCATGGCATTTTCAGATACTTATCTTAAGGATGATACTGTATTACACATCATTCAAGTATTCATCCCTCCATGAACCTATTTACTTAGAAGTGGAATCCATTCAATGGATCATCAAACTAAAGTTCATGGCATTTCATGCCGTGAGTGATTCAGATTTTACAGGGACGGTTGTAATACTCATCTTTCCGAGAGTCTGCTCATACCTGACATGGATTTGTTGCTTGTAATTTAAGCTAGAAGGTTCTGGGGTTCTGTCAGCTGGAATCACCCAAATCGGAGCACGAAACTGAGTTATGTCTAAACAACTGATTTCACGCTATGATAAAAACTGAAAACTGAAATTTGGCAGACATGGCCCCTCTTTGATTGAATTTTTTTGCCATAGTCGAGTCGAGGAATAGCTATTTCGAGGTGGTTTAGTCTCTATAAATCCTAGTTTAACTAGTGCTTGAATCACTCAAATCGGATGAAATATGGCCAAGTTATGGCCGAATCGAACCTTTAGTCAAATAGAAGAACACTTCCCAGGAATGTGTGTTTTTATTTCCTTTTCCATATAGTTCCCCAGATCCACTCAATACTCAATATACATCAAAGCCCTCCTATATTCATCTTGTGGTGGTAGTTTCATCACATACCCAAACCCTAGTGAAGTCAAGAACCCATGCAAAGTCCACCATTCTTATCTGAAAACATAGAATTAAGAGTTCATGCTTATATTAACCAGCCTAGAGTTTCAACTCAATTTCATTCAAACCTAGAGTTAGGATCAGTTCGAACTAGACTAGGTTTAGAACTGTATAAAAATCTCTACAAAGATCGATTTTGATTCATATTAAGTCAAAACTCACTTAGAATCCTTACAAAACCATAGAGATTTCATACCTTTCTTACAGCTTCCTCATATGCCCCCTCTTAACTTCTCTCTTAACCTTTGCTTCTGGTTTCTTTCTCTTTGGAGACCAGCAAAAATATGAGATATTTTGTTGTCTCAAGCCTCTTTTTATGTAATCTTTATAGTTATTGCACATAGGTCCTCGACTTTCTCTTTATTAATATACTTTATAGTGTTCACTTGGCCTCGTCTTACCAACTTTTGACTTTTGTGCTCATTTTTTGACAAATTACAATTTTGTCATATATCTTCATATAATTTAAGGTTTCTCAATTTCAGCATTTCCTGACTAAGTCATCAAATTCAATTTATGCCATAAAATACCTAAACATATCGAACGACTAAAGTATATTTTGGGCGTTACACGATAAATATATTGGACTACCTAAGGCTGAATTCTTCGGATAATTATTCGACAGTCATGGGTGCCTCAGATGACTGTTGGACCACTCTCCCAAGGCAATTCTTGAAAATCTTCCTTGAAATTCCTTTCACAGCTAGTTTTCATTTTCTTTTATTTTCTTTCAAATTAATGCGTTCACACTGTCGTTCTTAGGAATTGCCCGATTATATGGAATACATTATGTCATTCCCAAAGTATTCATACTTTAATATATTTTACATATATAATAACCAAGAATTTATCCATAAATCGTATTTATTCAATTCTGTCAGCTGCAAGAATTATTCTGCGTTGTAGCTAATTAAATACATCAAGAAATTCATTTTGAATCACGAACCACACAAAATCACAAAATAATTCATTGACGGTGAAACCTCGGGTGACCTTTGTTCACATTACCTAATGGGGATTTCTTCACTCTGTAGATGTTTGAGACCCAGCAACGGTGGTCGGTACTCAACAAATCCGTCATAAAATGGCTCTTATTAGATAAACCAAGTAGGAAAAGATCCTCTGCTCTTGGAGTTATGGAACTCCACAAAATCGATGCCCAACGGTAGCCTCGCCGCGTCAGGAACAACTTTTTGCTTCTTGCCTCGTGAGAACCAGGATTGACAAGGAAATAAGAGAAGTGCTCTTTCTCTCTCTAAAATCTGAAACCACAACTCACTGCACGTTTTGTGTTTCAAAATGAAGAAGAAAACTATTCCTCTTTTTGTCTTATTCACTTAAACATTTCAATAATTCCATTTGTGTCCTTAAGTTTTGAATTTTTGACACATGGCTTAATCTAAGCCATTCATCTCATCCTCTCACTAATCATGCAACATGTCCATGGATGCATGTAATGATGAATTTTTCACATCATGTCCTCCTGGTAATTTATGGCACGGGCCATACTGTGTAGAAGCGTGAAATTAGGGCATCTGGGATTTGTGAGAGTCGACGTGGTAATGAATTTACGTGGCGATTCCAGCGGTGAAGTCCATTTGTCATCGAGATCTAAATTTTTATTTTGTGAGTATCATTTACCTTTTAGAAAATTAATTTTCGGTGTTTTATTCCTCCTTAAAGAATTTACGTCACGAAATTACGTGCAATCGCAGATCACATACATATAGATGCACTATATCATGTAACAAACGATCATTTAAGTATTAGCGACTAAACGTCTGTCGTCCTATGAGAAAGGATAAATTGGCGCGTCGTCTCGCGCTCCCGTTGGCTTCTCCGCGCAGTGCTGGCCGCGCTCCTTCATCTCGCGGTCTTGCGTCGCCAAAACACGATCCATTATAATACTGCGGGTCCCCTCTCGAAGGTCGAAAACCGGTGTCAACCTCGATCTCGATCTGTACCTCCGTCTTGCTCTTGCCAGGCAAGCGTGACATAGGTGGATGCGTGGGCGACACGGAGAGATTGGGCGGCGTATCATGCTCCATACATTTGCCTTATGGGATCTGAGCTGAGTAAGATCATCAACTACACCTTTATGGTGGGTATGATGAACAGATCCGTCTATGCGGTGGTATCGTAGTGATACCTGACGTTTATGACACCTGCTTTGCATAGGGATGATGAGGTTCATACTCGGCCGTACTACTCGGGTTTTGGTAAGTTAAAGCCACCGTGTCAACCAGTATGTTCCAAATTTAATCGATATATTCACATTATTTATATAATTCTTTGTTTGGTTCCTCGGATCTGTCATGGTGATATAGCTAGTCGCTCGCCTATGCCACCACAGTTTAATTAACAACACATCTTGTTGCTCGATCAATGTTACACCGATGGGAAGAGCATGTAAATGCGATCGGGAGGCATCTATATCATGGACCATCCATTGAACCTCGGTGTCATCCACTATAGCAAATACGTGTAACCCGTTCGAGATAGAGGGAGAAGAGTTGATCGCGAGGTCGGTAGTCGAGATGGTGAGGGCGATCGTGGTACCCGTGACAGCCTTATGATCCCCTCCATACTTACCCTCACAGAGACACTTACACATCACCTTTATACCACAGGACGCCCCATATACCGTATTAGTTATGCGAGCGGAGCGGGCTAAACGTCCATAGCGATGAATATCACCTTCTCATCCCGCCCATTTATCATCCCACCATTTGCCTCCATTGGTGACACCATCCTTGACCACCGTATCGGACTTGAATTTTTACTTCGAATTCAAGCCGACCTCGTGTTCCACGTATCGTCAGTACTTAGTCCACATCGGCTCCTCGGTTCCATTGGTTCCCTCGGCTCCATCGGCTCCTCGGCTTCTCGGCTCCACCGACTCCGCCGGCTCCATTTCATATTGCACGAGGCCTGTGCTGACGGGTTGTGTATTCTAGGCACCATCTGAGAAATATAAAGCAGCCATCTTATGGGATCATTGATATATGTTGATATTTTTATATATTGATATTTGTAGTACAATGTTTTAATATATTTATATGATTTAGTTTATCATAGAGTCATAGAAATCGAGAAGCTAGTGATCGGTATTGTGGTTGTCTGTTATGATTCTTTGATAATCAAAAAGCTAGTGTCTTTGTCAAGATCTTAGTTTATGGTGCTTGTGTTTTTTGTTTCTTTTGTATAGGTCTTGGGGCACATGTTGTATACATCCTCTAAACTCTGTTTGAGGTTGCTTTCCCAACCCTGTTTCATTGAGTGATATTTGCTTATCAGGTATGTAAAAAAACAAATCAAATGACATAGCTCCATGACACAATTTCTAGACACGTATCCCCAAATCTGAAAATTTTGCCAGCAGCCAATAATCCATTTTCAAAATAAAAATTAGGCTCTCTTTTTTTAGGGTCCAGTATTACTAAAAATGTTAATAAAAGTAATACAAGGATAAGTTGAACAAACAAATACAACTGTGAATTATATAGTTCAAAATGGTATTAAAATATAATAAATTCAAAAAATTTAGTTATCAAATTTCTCTAAAGATTTTAGAAATATTATTGTGGATATTTATCAATCACCTTTACAAAATTATAAATAATAAATAATCCATGTCTTGGCTTTCCTATGACTCATCTGTCTTGGTCGTTTACTTATTCAATATAGTTAATATTACATCAAATACTTATGTAGTCTAGTTGATAAATTATACACCAGTTCATGTTTAGCTTAAATTTTAAAATATAACCCTTTTTTTTTTTTTGGCCCTCTTTTGACAAAAACATTTGTTATATATATTTATTCAAGAACATATGCTATAATGCATAACCTTTTTTGTCGAAGGGTGAAATAGCAGGTTAGGATGTAAGGGCTTAGCTCTCACGTCGTTATATTTAGAGATTATAGAGTCTTTTGTAATTTAGTCATATCGGATTAATAATGTCTCCTTATGTAACCCTATTTTGGTGATAGTTAAAAGTTTGAATCGTTGTTTCCGTGAATGTAGTCACACTACCGAACTATATAAAATCTGTGTGTTTTCTTTGTTTTTATTTACTCCAATTTTATCATCTTTGTTACGCGAATGACAACAATATCCTTTTTATGTTTTGCAAAAATAACCCTTTCTTTTAAAAACAATTTTGTCCAAATGGTAATTCTTCAGGTCGTTATTTACTTGTTCAATAAGTTAATATTATATCAAATACTTATAGTAGTATAAATTGATAAAATATTAGACATCATTTTATAATTAGAAATAAAATCAATAACATCATTTCATAAATAGAAATAAAATCAATATGATCATTTCATGAATGGAAATAAAATCAATAACATCATTTCATAAATAGAAATAAAATCAATATAAAATCAGCACAATCAATGGACTAATTTAGACAAAAAAGGGGTATTATAGGATTTCTTTAAACACCAAAACATTTTATCTTTCAGCCTTAGAGTATGATTTGGCCTGTTCATTGCCAACATATGAACAGTCCACAAATGAAAACAATCTCCAATATTCCAACTTCAATGACCAAAGGGATGCAAAGAGGTATATTCTTTTTGGGAGCCAGGAAGTCACACATGGTGACTTGGAGTGTGGGATGAAAGAGCTGTTGGTGTATATATATATATATATATATATATATATATATATATATATATATGTATATATATATATGTAAAACATAATCTTGACTTGGAGTGGTGTTGTAACATACTTATCTCAAGCAATTACCGCTAACCATATATGCAGCATATTAAAATTTAAGAAATTGCCATTAACCATATATGCGCCATTTGAATATTTTCAATCAATTGCTGCTAATCATATATGCGGCATTGAATATTTTCAATCAATTGCCTAACCGTATATGTAGCATTGAATATTTTCAATCAATTGCCGCTAATCATAGCTTTGGGTTTTAGTCATTGCAATCTACTTTGGTCATTTGTTTAACTTCCAAACTAATTTAATGATTTTTTTTTTCATATACATTATTTCCGTTAAAAACTCATGGGCCCTCCCATTCTCATATCAGGACTTGTAGAAAGAGGCTGTGGCTGCTCTCAGTCTTATAGTGGGATTTTTTTTTCTTTTTAAAAAATGTAAAAATTATTTTGTAATTTGTAAAAAAATATTTTTAATTTTCTTTTTAATATTTTGAAATATATTGTGAGAATGAGTTTTACTATTAATATTTATTTAATTAATGTTTATGTTTATATAATTATTTTTTGAAATAATTTTAAAAAATAAATAATTTCAGTTTCTTAGTTATAACCTGTAAGTCCATTTCTTTGTGTTTATAAAAAGCAAGATTTGAGTTTTTCTTTTCAATGCAATATTTTAGTTATTTTAAATTGCATTGTCATGGTTGTTTTTTAAAAACAATGGGATAAATATAAACTTGGAAATATATAAAAATATAGAAATGCAGACAGACAACCATGACAGTTATTGCATAAAAATATAAGCACTTTTAATTCTTAATTGGAGTTTTAGGATGCAAAATATAAGAAAACTATTTTTTAAAACATATTTCAAGAACATCCCAATCAACTAAGTAATTTTTTTTTTTAATTTTGAAAAAATATTCTTAAAAATTATTACTTAATATTTTATAAAATAAAGTCTATTTGAAAATATAAAAAATTTGTTCGATATAATTATTTTTAAAACCGTCCTTAACAAGCAAGTAAAAATAGTAGAAAATAATAAGAAATATATTTATACGAAAGAAAGAATTTTGTTTATTAGTTCAAATTAACTGATACATTAATAAAACATATAAATAAAATTACTAAAACTACTAAAGGATGAAACAACATCAAAGCTAATAACATAATGATTTGGTTCAAAACCTATACATGTAATAGTTGAGCCCATGCATTTAATATTATTATTATGACTATAATACCTATGATCATATAGATGTGATAGTTGAGCTTGCGCATATTACTATTATAGGCTATAATCACTATTATTTGAAGTTATAACATATGTAACGTTGCACCGCGATGACAAATAAATGCTTCAAGATGATGACAAGCAATCGTTGATACGACGACAAACAAACACTATACCATGGCGACTATCACCAGGTGCACAGAACATGGCCCCAAAGCAGAAAAACAAATTAAAAGCCCATAGATCTTTGTGGAACCATAAATTTATTGAATAATAAAATACGAAAATATGTATAAAATGGTGATTTCGGGATAAGAATGACAAAAAAAATATCCCTTAATGCTTAAAGGAAAAGAGAATAATAGAGCATTTTTTTTTTTAAGACCATAAAATTGAAAACAATTTTTTATTATCAAATATGTTTTTTTTTTCATTATCAAAAACATAAAATATCGAAATCAATTACCAAATAGAAATATAAGCTCTAGAAGTTAAAAAAAAAAAAAAACCTTATAAAAACTCTTAAAAGTAACTTTAATTTGCAGAATTCTATATGCCTGTTTGGTTCATGTTCTAAAAAAAATAAGGAAAATAAGGAAAATAAGAAGAACATGTTTGAAAAAAAATTTCTTGCAAATTTTTATAAATGATTTATTAAAATATTCTTATTATTATTATATATATATTAAAGTATAAAATAAAATAAAATAAAAATATGTTTTTTAAATATATATCGAGGCGGACATAACAATACCCGAACTCATCCCGGGTTTGAGAAAATAAACCTAAATCCATTAAAAACCCGATTACAATTAAACCAAATTCATTCCATTAGGAACGAGACAGAACCTGAAATAACTCGTCTCATTGTCATCCCTACGTGCTGGTTAAGAAAGTAATAGCATATTTGTTTTCTTAAGCCCTAAGTATATTTATAAATAACCTTATAATTAAAGCTATAATTATGATGAATTTCATTTGTTGAAATGAAAACCAATTTCATCGGTGGAAACAACCGCCAATTCTCATCCACAAGGAGAGTTTGCGCGAGCTGCAAGAAAAGGGCTGAGCGTTAGAAGTAGCATCACCGTTTTATTGTTAGTTGTTACCTCCCAAAAAACTAATTTAGTTAAGACTGTTTGTTGATACAGTGAAAACTTAAGTTAGCTCACGTTCACTAGACTCAAGTGCCACTAGTTACTTCATGTAAGTACTAAATTAAATATCAAAACGCATCACTTGATGGTGCCTATTGTTCTTTTGTCATTCTAATCCTGAATTTAGTTGGTCTGGTCTTAAGTTTACTTTTTAATGGTTACTAATTCGAATCCCTTTAAGAATCCTAGAGGATTCTGATTTATTAACCAAAGCCCATGGGATTAGTGAAGATAAGCAATTAGCTTGGACACACATTCTTAAAAAATATTATTTATTGATTGGATAGAGTATTAGTCAGGTCGAGCGAGAGACAGCCCAGAAATCGGCTAAGACTCGGTCTGAAACTGAGCTTAGACTCCTCTTGAGTTCAAGTCAAACTTTTTTTTTAGATGTTTGAAACTCAGCAGAAAAATAGTGAGTTACTTGAACTTGGCTTGATGAAAGCTAGAATCGAGTAAAATAATAGATTATTATGTTTAAACTCACAACTGAGTCAAAATGGTAAAACTTGTTAAATTTGCAAACCTTTCGAAGTTAGGTGTTATGATGCTTGAACTTGAAAAGCTATTCGGGCTACTTGAGGCTCAACCGTTTAACCCAGAGTCGAGATTAGTGTTCTGAATTAAGCTTAAATGGCAGTTCGTTGTACCCCTAATTAGCACCCTCAGGTGTACTCTGATCTTTCCTTATGCTCCGTCAACTCTTCTTTCATTGGAGTAGACTATCGACACAAACTTTAAATAATTTAAAATTTGTATAAATATAAGATTTCTATATTTTCTTTTAAAATAGTTATTTAAAATAGTTTATTTAAAAAAAGTGGTGATTTGATTAAAGACCATTTTGAAACATGAATTTTCCTCCATCAGTTTTTAATGCCATTTTAGTAAAATATTCTCATTGTTTTATTTTTTGTAAAATAACATTTTCTTTTATTTTACTTTTTGAAAAAAGATACATTTAATCAGTTTAAATTTATCAATAGAATCGATAGAAACATAGAATCAAAAATGTTAAAAACTTTAGAGGTTGATACAATGTCGGGTTATGTAAAATAATCCAACTAAAGGCCTACATATTTGATAATCAAAATGCTTAAATACTTAAGATCTTCGGATCTACAACATCTAAGCAGGCTTATATAATTTGATTTGTGACTTTGTCATCTGAGCGCCAGCGAAAACTCATGAAGAAACTAAGCTACATTGCAACACTACCTGCTTCTAATAAGTCGACCATGAATACACAAAAAAATAAAGGTAAACCCATATCACCGTGAAAGAAACCACTTTATTAGAAAAAAAAAACCATATATGTGGAAGAAACGATGGAAGAGATGATTTCAAGCCAAGAATGATAAAAAAAATCACCCCTCATGTTTGCTTGAAGAAGGGTTGAAAAGAGAAGAACAAATGGAATAGCAGTTAGAGTTCAGAGGGAAAAAAACAAATTTTTTTTATAACATACATGTAAATAGATAAAATGAAAAGAGTATTTTTGTTTTAAATAGAGATAATTTTCAAGAAAAAAACATAAAGGTTAGATATAAAAACTTTAGGTTATTTGAGGATTTTTTAATCAAATATTTCAAAATATATATTACCTTTGTCTATATATATCTTTTAAAAGCAAGGTTTTTACAAAAAAGTGAATATACTTGTACTGTGATGAAAATTGGCGAATATTAGTTTTCAAATTCACTTTTCTAAAGTTTCTTTTGATCAAAACACCCTTTCCGAAATTCAGTTTTCAATCCAATTAAAAAAAATCACCCTTTTAAAGAAATATTTACTGAAAACTTCAAATAATTCAAAATTTTTTAATCAAATTTTATATATATATGGGGTTAGATTTCCAAAATTGATTTCCAAAAGTTCTTTTAATCTAGTCATCATTTTTATTAAATTGCTTATAAAAAAGGAAAGTGACGTGCGGTAGGACGGGTTGGTGGGATGGGTTCTATTTTTGTATTTTTGTATTTTTGTATTTATTTTTATTTGTTTTATTTTCTTCTTATTAAAATTAATATATTTCATAAAAAATAAAATATTACTAAATTTTATAAATGATTTATTAAAAAATATTCTAATTATTATTATTATTATTATATATTAAAATAAAAAATAAAATAATTAAAAAAATATTTTTTAAATATAATTGGGGCGGGCATAACAATACATGAATCCATCCCGAGTTTAAGAAAATAAACCTAAATCAATTAGAAACCCGATTATAATTAAACCAAATCCATCCTATTATGAGCGAGACGAAAACCTGAAATAACATGCCACATTGTCATCCCTATATATTGGTCAAGCAAGTAATAGCATATTTGTTTTCATAAGCCCTAAGTATATCTATGAAGTTCTGTTTTGGAGTTGAAAACAATAAATGTGTATGGAGAAAAATGAGTCCAATTTATTTTGAAACAATAATTGACCAATTGGTGTTGAAAACAATAAATGTGTATGGAGAAAATAGGTCAATTTGATTTTGAAACAATAGTGCAATGGTGAGTGTGAAACAATAAAATGTATAAATGATTCGCTCCTGGATTCATTTTTAAAAAGAGTTTAAAATAAATATTTTCTCAAATCTATAGGAGTACCGAGAGAGTCCCTCGGGTTAGAAAGAGGAAATCCGGATTGGGTCCCTTCAGAAAAATACTTAGTCCATTCCTTCTTTTTGTTCTCTAATAAACCCTAGATTTTCATACATTTGAAACTTTCTTTCTTCTTTTTTTGGTATAGTTATCTGTGGAATGATAATAACCCATATCTTTTTCTTTTCAAAGTCTTAATCTATTAATATAATTTTTATATAAAAAAAGGAAGATCAGTCTGGGATGAAGTAGGTTAGAATATAATTGCAGCCATTTGCAATATATGATTACATAAATCATGATTTGATTAAAGGACCTCTCAAACATCAATTTCGTAAATCTAATCCTTTATTGATTTTTATCACATTTTAACAAAAATATCTTTATAATTTTTTTCTTAAAATAATATTTTTATTTTATAAGACATATTTAAATACTTAAAAGGATAAAGGATCTTTTTATCTGATTTATTTTTCAAGAAAAAAATTATGAAAAGAATTACATTTATAAATTTTAGATTATTTGATTTCTTTTATCAATGTTTCTTACATATACGTAGTCAGTTATATTTCTTGGGGTGAAGGGAAAGTTGGAAGCCCTCAGTCCTATAAATGTGCTACCAGGCTTTTCTTCATTCATTCTTCTCCTCCATTGCTCTTTCTCTGAATTTCTTGGGTTTCTTTTCCTTTGCCGTTGTTATTGTTGTTCTTGTTGTTGAAGAAGAAGAGATGCTTCATTCCATTATAGAGATGCTTCATTCAATTAGAGAAATGCTTCATTCAATTATAGAAATGCTTCATTCAATTATTGGCGCCAATACTGGCGAAAATAATAGGATTCTAATCAGGGGAACTGTAGTGTTGATGAAGAAGAACGTGTTGGATTTTACTGACCTCAGGTGGTCTATTATTGACCGGGTTTATGAGCTGGTGGGAAGAATCTCTGCAGCTTGTCGGTGTTTGTTCATGCTGATCCTAGTGAGTGTTTTTCCTTCTTTTCTTTATTTTTCTCTTTCTTTATTTTTTCTTTTTGGTGGGGAAGTTTTTGATGATGGGGTTGTGAGTTGGAGGGTGGAGAGATGATGGGTTTTGTGAGGATGAGATGGGTTTTGAATTTAGATGATGGGGTTTGAAAAAAGAATGTGTTTCTTGGAAGAAGCCGAGAGTTGGTCTCAGAAATGGGTCAATGAGTTTCTTGGCAGGCACTTTTCTTTGTGCTTTGATTTTTGTGTTTTTGTGTTTTGTGTTTTGTGTTTTTGGACTTTTGCTTGTTTTGGTCTTTTTGGCTTTTTTGTTTTCTCTTCTTTCTCTTTTTATATTGTTTTTCAACATCCTATACATACCCACCAAAAGCAATATAGATTTCCCCTGCCTGCTTTTTCAAAGCCACAGGATCTTGGATGATTTTCTAGTCTTGAACTTGGGTTCTCTGAGATTTCTAAAAGCTATTATTTTCTCAAGAATTTTGAGGACAATATCTTGTCAGGGTTTATGAGAAAGAACTGTCACAAACCAAAGGTGTTTTGGAAGAGGTCAAAGGGTTCTTCTCAGTAATGGAGTCCAATGAGTTTCTGGACATTTCCATTCAATTGCATTTTTTTAGTACTTTGATCTTGCTTTTTTCCTTTTTTTAAAACTGTATCTCTCTTGTTTCTTTTTATATTATGTTTCCAACATCCTCGCATACCCACTAACACAAGGATTTACAAAGTTGAAACTGATTTTTCCACAAAATTTTATCATCTTCAAGGATCTGTAATTAAAACTGTTTATAGTATTTTTCAGATGAAGGTTTTGTCTATTATTAATTGTGAATTTGTATTGCCTTTGTAACAAATGGAGTTGCAGGGAAAAGAGTTAAAAACCAGCATTTTTGGAAAGATTGGATTACCATAATCACTCTATTCAACAACCGAAGTCACCATTCAAGGTTACATTTGATCATGATAAGGAAATTGGACAGCCAGGGGCATTCATGAATTAAAACAATCATCTGATGAATTCTACCTCAGGACTCTCACGCGAAGATGTTCCGGGGCATGGCAGTATTCACTTTGTTTACATAATTCCTGGAGTCCTATCCTGCTGATAAGTACAGTGCGACGTGTTTTCTTTGCTAATCAGATCAAGATTAATATGCTTGATGCCTAGGGCGTCTGCAGTGCGATTGTGAAAACTGTGTGCTAAAGGAATGTGTTTGTTTGTCTGCCTGCAGACATATCTTCCAAGTGAAACACCAGGAGCCGTTACGTGGATACAGAGAGAAAGGGAACTGGTGAATCTGAGGAGATGGAATTGGAGAGCTTAATGAATGGGACAGAGTTTATGACTACGCTTACTATAATGATTTGGGGAATCCAGACGAGGATCCCGAATACGCCCGCCCTGTTCTTGGAGGGTCTGTAGAATATCCTTATCCTAGGAGAGGAAGAACCAGTAGACCACCATCCGAAACAGGTGGATATTTGATACACCAATTCAAATTGTTTTCGCATGATTTTATAAAAGGATGAAATATAATGGATTTCTGCTATTCTTTCCAGTTGACAGATCCCTAACACCGAACTGGTGCCTCGTCGGAAGAAGCTTAAACATTTATGTTCCAAAGAGATGAACAGTTTGGTCATATAAAGATGTCTTATCTACCAGAAAGTTTAGTCTTCTCCATGAGTTTGAGGCTCCTGGTGACAGTACTCACAATGAATTCGACAGCTTCCAAGATGTATTTGACCTCTACGAAGGATTGCAGTTCCCGACGCCCCAAGTCATTCAAGGTATTGCATACATCTAACAACTGCAAATCTTTGAGCCAGATTTCTGTATTAGTTTTTCGTACAGTGATGATGTTTTTTATCCATTGCTGGAACCAGAGATAGGTCTGCGTGGAGGACTGATAAAATTCTGGAAAAATGTGTTGGGCTCAACCCTGTTTCTCATCCGTCTACTCCAAATAAGCTTCTAGCTTTCTTTCAAATATTTTAAAATCTTTGTTTTCCGAGAAAAGTGGAACGGAAGGCTTCACAACAGATTTTCTTTTCCTCCATCTAATACTTCTTCTGTCTATATTGTTTGCAGGGAGTTTCCTCCAGAAAGCAAGCTGGATCCGAAGTTGGCAGCCAAAACAGTTCAATAACCAAGAACACACATTGGGAATCACCTGAATGGCATACTATCAACAAAGTAACATTCTTAAGCACCTTCTTTCTGACTAAATTTTCGGAACAAAACGTTTAATTTGTGTATTGCTGTACTAGGCATTGGAGGAAGAAGCTATTCAAGTCAAATCACATGATACTTTGATGCCATACCTGAGGATAAACACGAAGCCACGAAAACATGCCTCGAGGACTGACCCTCTCTTGAAAGATGACGGAACTTTGAAATGCAGCGGTGAATTGAGCCACGTCCTGTGGCGATAAATTGGGCTGATAAAGTATACACACCAGCAGAACATGGTATTTAGATATTTCCATTTGGCTGGCTAAAAACATGCTGCTGTCAGCAGCTCAGCTATCACATCAGCTCCTCAACCATTGGTATGGATCTATCAAGGGAAAGTAGGCACGGTTTGGGCTTAAATATGAATCAGGTGTGCCGATTTTTTATTTTTATTTTGGGGTGCAGGTTGGGCCACATGCTGTAATTGGGTATTTGTGATTGCAGTAATAGGCAGCAGGCGGCTTCATCCGATTAACAAGCTTTTGTATCCTCACTTCCGCGATACAATGAATATAAATGCATTAGCTCGGCAAATCCTCATCAATGCTGGTGGAGTGGTGGAGAGAACAGTTTATCCATCAAAGTATGCCATGGAGATGTCATCTGTTGTTTATAAAAACTGGGTTTTCATTGATCAAGCACTTCCTGCTGATCATCAACAGGCACATGGTTTTTCTTTTGCTCTGCACTGAATCTAGTGAAAATGGTGGTTTCATTTTCATCTAAGCTGTCATCTTGTTCTTTGAGGAATGGCGGAAAGGATCGGATGCCTGTGGACTCAGCACAGTGTAGATGACTACCCATATACTTTTGTTGATGGACTTGAGATGCAAGTCGGCTATTGAGACATGGGTGGAAGACTATTGCTCATTCTACTACAAGACCGATGGGATGGTGAGAAAGGTCTGAGCTCCAGACATAGTGGAAGAACTGAGAAGAGAGGTCATGGTAATGAAGAGGATGAGCCATAGGCTGGCCTAAAATGCCTCTTGTGAAAGAAGGCGTAGACACATGCACCATTATCATCACAGGTGGCTTACGCTCTCCATCTTTGCCGATGGTGTTCGAGCGGTACCCATATGCGAGGCTTCCTTCGAACCGCCCGACCATGTAGTAGATTCATGCTGAAGAAGGCACTCGAGTATGAAATTCGAGTCGATCCGAAAAGGCTTTTAAGACACAATCACTTCGGCGACGGGCCCGCCCGTAGCATCTAAGATTGTGAGACTTGTCCGAGCATTCCTCAGTGAGGTTTATCTTGGAAAAAGAGACACTCACGAGTGGATGGATTAACACCTTTGATAGATTTTGAAAATTCGGGAGGAAGTTAGCGGGCATTGAAGAAAATATCATGAGAGAAATGGAAGTCGGAGATTCAAACAGAGTTAGCCTACAGTGAATATACCATACCACTTTGCTCTACCCCACGGCGAAGACGGACTTCTGGCAAGGAGAATTCCCGTGATGTCTCATCAGCGTTTTCAAGAAAATTACTTTGATAAGAGATAAGTGAGATAGATACCACTCTGTGAAATCTAGGAATGAAAATGCAACACCTTGATATAAACTCCAAGGAGAAAATGTCTCAGAATCTACCATTTCCATTTTGATACAAATGGAGGAATCTATTTGAAAATATTATCATTCCTATCTTTAGCTTGTATCAAGGCGAGATTTGATTAGTATTTAAATAAAGAATCGATATTTATATAACTTTTTAAAATTTTGGATTGATTTTGCAGTACAAGCTACATATAATTTTAACGAATAAGCGCTGAAAAGTACAGATGTTGATTTTAAAGTAAAATACTTGATTTACAATGAACCCTGATATGAAAATAAAGTTCTTCAAATAATTATTTGATGATGATAGAAAACTAAAAATTATACAAATTTATAAAAGAAAAGAAGATCTTGAGTCTGGTATTTCTAACGTTATTATAATCATACTTAAGATCGTTAATTAAGAGTATGTGGTGTTTATGCAGTGAAGATATAGACTAAACCACTCAATTTTGTACTTATCTGGGACCTTACAATTTTCTTGCACCTATGTGAAATTGAATAGAGTTGTTTTGAAAATGAATAAAGCCCGATTTATGTTGCGGAATTGATAATGGGTTTGATCTGCTGACCTTGCCAAAATTCACATATCACTCTAGTAAGTAAAGTGGATGTAAGTCCGGATATCATTCCTGGTGTGAGAGTCTTGAATCGACTGCCTTAATTTACTGGGATACATACTATTTGAACCTCAACATATAATAGGTTAGCGAAATTTAAAGACGGATAATCTATATTAAATTCATCTAATTAAAATAAGATTTGAATTAAACTAACAAATAAATTTGGATTGAATGATTTCTCTACTAGAAATGAACACCTAACATGAAACTATTACTTAGACAGTCAATTCTGCCATTTAATTCGTGATTCTTTATATCCACGATTTTGGATGCAGGTTGTCAAAAGATGTCTAATAATGCAGCAGTTTCTCCGTATTCACTATTAAAGTCCTTCTTCTTTCAAATCAAAGATCTGTCGATTGCCCTTATTTAAAACATTATTTATAAGATCTAGTATTTTTCTCTTTTTTAATACTTAATACTCATTTCTTAAAATGCAGTTTCTCGACAAGTATTGAAACTCCGGTGATGGCTGTCTTCCGTCAATGTTCCCTTCTCGCAGTGATCGTCTTTTGTCGATCCTTCAGCAGTTAAAATAAATCGGCGGTCTTGCAAAATAATTCCGTCGACCTATTGATCATCGCATGCTCAGTGACTCAATCTCTGTTCACTAACAACAATCCACCATACTACCAGTTAAATATTCATCTCAGGAATCTCATGCGCATTATCCTCGAGGTTTCTGAAATCGATCGCGAGAAACAAGTATAGAGATGGTATTGGTACTACCATTGAGAACGACTCAATTCTGGTAACATCAATCAAATAAATCAAAGCCAAATTCGAAATTCCTTCAATTAAGCGAGAAAAAGACTATAACTTCTGTGAGTCCATTTCCCGATGGAAGTTGGCCAAGCTACAATATTACAAGAATCCTGATCGTGATAGATATTGATCAATAAATCCCTTTGTAACTATAATTCTTAGAAAGCGAATTCCATAAATTATACGAACTTCATTTATTCCAGTATTAGAAGAAAAATAAATTAAATCCAGCTTCTACATTCTAACAGTTAAGTTGAGATCAAAAAAAAGGAAGAAAAGAAAAAGAAAAGAAAATCTGACCTAAAATGGACAGTGAGTGCTTCCTCGTCCTCCCAGAACTGATAGGTTTAAGAAAAACGAAGCTACTTTACTAAAGCGTATACGCTATTTATAACTTTCGAAGTGGGCTGATTCAGGCTTGGTGGATTTCCCTAACAAAATAAATGGCTCGGCTCTCTACTGTTGAAATTCGCGACTTGAAAGAAGCTTGCATGACATCATTTCGCGCTACGGATCTGTCGAGTCGCCATTGACCACTCGACTAGTCTGGCGTTAACTCCTTTGTTCTTGCAATTGTTGAGTGCGACACGATGTTACATTGCGACATTCTTGATTGCATTTGATTAGTAGTCGCGACATGAATTCTTTGTTAAGACCATGTTAGTTGTCAGCAGTGAGAACTCTGGTTGTGACCCCCTTTTCTTGTTTCCAGGAATTGGTGTTGCGACCTCGGTCGATGTTGTGACACAGCGGCTCTTTACATATGCACTTGCATTCCCGTATCCACGACCACCGATTCATTTACATTGTAGCCTCTTTAATTAATACGGCTTTTCTTTTGGTACAGGCATCATTGTTGAGCCTTGGTCAAACTCAAATTTGCTGATACCTTATTTTCTTATTGACGTGATGTCGTCGCGATAGTGTTCTTCGTGCGCAATTCTGGCAGTATTTCGAAAGTATACCGCGTATTCTTTCTTCTATCAGTCTTAATCTGTTTCTGATCTCAACGATTTCCATTCAATTTCTATTTCTAGTTGCGACCTGGTATTCTTACCGCTTCTTTGATATATGCGACTGTTTGTCATGCCTTTCTCTTTGCGTCTGTCGCCGCCAACCTTAAGCATATCAGCGACATCATTTCTTTTAATGTTGCGATTCTTAGTGCAACCCACGTTTCATGTTAAAACCACAGGTGAACTGTTTGTTCATTGTCTTGTCGCGACGTAGGTTGGGTTCTGACCTCGATTGTTGTCCCTCGACTTTGTTTTTGTTGCAACATCAATTTTCTGTTGCTACCAACAATGTCTTCTTTCTGTGTCGCGACCTCGAAGCGGATGTAGCGACATGATGAATAATAACTCTTACCTATGCTCTTGTCCTGGATTTGTAAATGTAGTCGACATAAACACTTAGTCACAACCTTGATTAGGTCTCAACTTATATTTTTCGCAGCCATAAATTGCAGTGAGACCTTGTAGCTTAATCATCATCCGTCGTCATAACCTCAGAGTGCTCTGACACCATGATTGTCTTCGCCGATTAGCCATGACCTAGAGATGGTGTCGCGACATGAAATCCTTCATGAAGCCTTTTATATCTCGCCTTCTCTTTTTATCGTAACAATCTCATTCGGTATAGTAAGACTTACAGTCATGACTTTCATATATTATTAATTGCTTTCATCTGATCCTTTGGAATTTTCATTTATGTATAAATTTATGCAAAATATAAATTTAGTAAATAGTACATATTTACCACTCAAAAATAACAATTACATTATAATAAAAATCAGAAAAATGGACTAAAAATTCAATACGTATTAGATTTAGTAAAATAAAATACGCCATCTCAGCCTGAAAATTCCCTTGCTTGTTAAGTGTTTACAAAATTGGAGAAGGAAAATGCTTGATTCATGGGGTTGTAAACTTTATCAAGAAGCGCACCTCCACGAAAACAAATTGAAAAAAACACAATGTTATGTTTCTATAAAAGAAAAAAACAAAGGAAAAAACACAATGTTTATGTAATCCAATGTTTAAAAGCCGGGCCAGGGCCGGTCAGTCCCAATCTGATGTCCAGGCCCGTCAGCCAAACAGGTTCAGTCAGTTTCATATAAAGCAAGGTACCCAGTCGAGGCAGTTTGAATCGCCCGGCAGGTGGTCAAGCCGTCATGGCCCGGTTCATAGCTCAATTACGCTTCACGTTTATTTGAACATGCTCATTGATCTCCCACTGAGAGAGCTCAAGCTGATAACCCGGTAGTGTGGAAGCAGGCTGAATTTTTCTTCTCCTGAAACTGAGCCATCTATAGACCACTTGCTTATTTAATCCTTGTGATGCATTCTTATTATATAAACCTCTCTTTGGTTGTAAACTTTCAATGTAGGACTTGTGAGTGAGGAAAACACTTGTGAATGTAGAAAACAGTCTTACAAAATAGCTACTAACAAGATTCGAACCACGAGATCTTTCACTGCATGAGTTAATATAAGATTTACCATCAAGGACAAACACTAGTTATGTAATAATATTGCAAATAAGATATATGTTAGATTATTGATATTAAATAATTGAATATTTTCACATTTTAAATGTCGAATTTATTTCATTTTATAAAATTTAATATATATACATGTATATATTTATATTATTACTAATTTTAATATTATAAAATATATATTTATTAAATCATTTGGTTGACGGCGGTCAACTCTGGTTGAACTAGTGAATCGTGAAGCAAATAACTTTTCGGTTCAATGACCCGGTCAGATTTTTAAACGTTGATGTAATCAGCCGAATGAAAATAGATATGCATGCAAACAGAAAAAATTAATCATTTTATTAACGGAAAGTGACCATACTTGCATACACCAAGCATCCAAGTGTAATAGGAAAAGCAGATTTAGGTTATAAACACAAATTTCTGATAAAGCAAGAAGAATGTGAAAGGACATAAACAATTTTGTCATTGATACCCATAGATATAATGAATAGAGGCTTATATGATATAAAAGACAAAAAAAAAAGTTCTTTTAAATATGACATAGTTTTTCAAAAGCCAAAATAAAATAAAATAAATAAAGATTTAATCATATTTAGAATGGCATATAAAGACAAAATTGTCATGTGCTTAAGACCTATGTATGGAATGCTAAAAATTTAAATAATAAATAACTAATTAAAAATTATAACAATAATAATAGTAATAATAGAAAAAATATAGAAAAAATAAGAATAAAATGTTCGTATTTTATTGGTTTTTGTTTATTATTCATTTAGGTGGAGATAAATTCTTAGTTAGATCTTTAGTGTAGATTCTATATAAATAGAAAGTAAGTACAAAATAATAATAATATAGCATGTAATAATATATCCTCTATCATAATTGTCACTTAATGGTTAGGAAACTATAAAATTCTCTAGATCTCGGATGATGAAACAGGTGTGTCATTAAGTCATATCGTGAAATCTAGTAACCCAGAAAAATTTCGTCGAACTCTGAGACAATCAGAATTTTTTTATGAGTTTCTAAGTGATAAGTCACCAGTGATTCCAAGGAAGAGATTTTTACGAAAATCTCATAAATCAATAAATGGCAGGCTAAGTTCATTAAATAAATTGAATTGAGAAATAAATAAATTATTTAGAACTTGAACCCAAATGAGATAGACACATGGTAAAAAAATCCAGTAAGAAAGATAAAAATCAAAGGAGGGAGTTTACGAAAAGGGAGAGCGAGAATACAGATAGAAGAAGATTTCTTTTTTCTTTCTTCGCTTCTCTTTAATATCTACGAAAATCGGATCGTAAGTTTTCATTGGAGTAAAAGGCAAAGTTAGTCCACTCATCCAGAGCTCTGGCGTAGAATTTTAAAATGGAAATTTGTCAAACTCACGGGGTAGAGATTTTCCTCGCCAAGTTATTTCTAACACAAAAGGTCATTTAATTGCTTGGATTTGCTTAAGTAGTAAATTTCTTTCCAATCTTTAGGACTAAGATTACAGGCGGAGTTTCAGACCGGGTTGGTTTGGGTTTTGATCTCGGGACTGATGTAAATTAGTTAATTGTGTTTTGAGTATCACGATGGTCGGTGTGAGCGAAGTAGAAGAAGCCAAAGGGTTCCTTGTTTATATGGGTCAGAGATTTAAGACCATTTATGTGTTATTATTAGAATAAATAACATGTTGTATGTAAAATCATGTTTATATACTTAGCTACTTATTAACATAGAAATTGTGATGAATGAAAATTATATGTAGAAATATAATTATTCAGATTTATAAATGTTGCATGTAGCATGACATAGAATGAAATTGCATGATTCCATTTCGTAGCGCGATCACATCAGCGTCGAGTCGGAGTGTGAGTGCATGGTTGGAGCCGATGTGTTGGTGTTATTCGCGGTAATCGACGTTATGTTGGTGTTCGATGTATGCTTCACATTGGGCATAGTTCATCGACAACATGTTTAGGTGATCGATGGTAGGCCAGTCGTGGACAACATCAAATTGAGACTCACGGTTGCATGGCATGAAAAATACGTGTGTAAATGGGTGAAGCCAAATGGAATAATTTTACTGGGTGAAAAACCAGTGGTTTTAGACCTTACGGCAATCGGTAAAGCATAAAAATGTTAGTATAGGCGTCGACATCCTCGAGCCGAAATCCGTGACCCACAAATGCATAACACCGCGGTATTTGGTAAGGAAATAGTAGGCATTGGTGATCGATGTCTAGAATTACAAAAGCTTTTTGTTTTGGAAAGGAGTCGGCGGGGCCTTGGCGGTTTCTGCCAGCGTTGCGGAGTTTGAGAAGTGGTCGGGACTCGATTGTGGTGAAGAGTCATCTCATGCGCTGACATAGAACATTCCATATAGGATTACATTATTATGGAATATGGTTTGATGTTTATATACACCATTTCATGTGCATTTTAGGAGGGAGTAGCCATTGTAGGAGAATTTTCTACTAGAGCATTGTTTATCGTTGTAGGACCCCCTTTCGAATCTGGTGTACGGGAGACGGCGCTCGATGAGAAGCGTGATTTTTGAAAAGAAGATCGACATTTGGCGCCGACCCAATGCTTTTATAAAAGTATTTTATGTAAATAATTATAATTAAATTCTTTGGACTATTATATAACTAGTAAGGTATGTAATTATGGTAAGAAGGCCATGATCAGACTTTTACGGGCTGTAATTAAGCGTTTTATTTTCATATTTTAGATTTAAATGTGAATGAATGGGTCCGGTAAAGGAATGTATGTGGGATATGGACGGATGGACCTTTGTGGGGTTAATACTACTTACATTTGAGACCACCCCAGATGGGTTATGAGATATATTGTTATACGGGTTATATGTTGGGTAGGAGCTCAGAACAAGGGACTACGCTGATTTTTAAAATACGGATCCTCGATGTGGACACAGCAGTGCAGTGTGAGTCACCGAAATCCCTGAAATTCCACGGGTTGTGGGTTTTCAACGGGACCCCCTGAATTGGGGTGTCACATTCTAAGTTTACTTTGAGGTAAGAGAAAATTAATACAATTTTTTAATGTATTTTTATACATACGATTAAAAAATGTTTGATTATTTGCTTAAATAGGAAAATATATTTGCTAAAAAACATGTTGTTTTATGTGGGCAGAATTCAATTTACGGAAAAATGGTAAATCGTAATTTGGTCAAAAATCAGAATTTATTCTTTGAATCTCCCGGATGTGACAGTTCACCGTTGGAATCGTCTCCACGAAATCTAGCTAGCACCCATCGAATTTCATCGGTTCGAGACGGTCGGAGTTGACCGTTTTGAGGCATCACATTTGAGTCTTAGTAAAATGATGATCGATGTGACAAAGTCACATATATACATTATGTGCCATAAGTGGCATGATAGAGAAATGATGAAAATGGATGGTCGAGATAGTGCCGAGTGTCAAAGGCGGGAAAAGAAGGATATAAATGTCATTTTGGAATTGTTTTAAGTTAGGAAAAGACAAAAGAGCAATAGTGTCGTCTCCTACATTTGAAAAAGGAAAGAAAAGCGTGAAGGGGAGGAGATCGATGAGCTGGGTTGTTTTCTAGTGAGAGAGGAGCTTCTCTTTAGATTCTGAGACTGATAGATGAGTAGGAATTCGTTGGGATAAGAAGCAAAGTGATTCTACGCAGCGAGGATTTCGCGTGGGTACCGGATTTGAGGAGTTTCGACAAACTCCATGAGGTAGGGGTTTCATCCTACACGGTTTTTACACTTTGTTTAAGTGCTATATAATGTTTCGGTTGGTTTGAGGCCTTGAGCAGTGGTTTGATCGGTTCGAATCTTGGAAGGCCGAAGTGTGGGATTTTGAGACCCACGGACAGTCATTATCAGTTCTCTGAGGCTGTTTGGGTTGTTAGTGTGTAAATTGTTAAATAAATAATGTATTGGTTTGTATGGTAGGAAATGGCGAAGTAAGGTCGAGTTCACAAAGTGAGCCAGGTGATTGGTGTTGTTGGGAACGTAAACCGAGGTTTCTTTGTTCATAGGAATAGTGTTCACAAAATATTTTTGTGAAAATGTGCTTGGTTGAGTAATTAAAATCAAATTGCTTATGTTTGATGAATTGCTTAAGTAGGCTAATTTTTGGTGTAATGGAATGTGAAATTACATAACATGTTTGTGTGATTTAAATTATGTGAATATATGCATGATTATGTATATTTGCATGTGTTATAGAATTGTAATGGAATTGGCATCATGCATTCCATATGCACTAGGGTACCCTAGAAAAATAGGAGTGAGTGCATGAGGTGATTCTAGAGAGAATGGTTTCGGAGGGTTGACTAAATAATAATAATTATCGGAGGGTAGTCCATATAAAATATCAATCGTCGGAGTCGGCCCAATTGATATATCTCGGAGGGTAGTCCACTAAATATAACATCGGAGACAGTCCACTACTTATATCGGAGGGTAGTCCACAAATAATAACAAATATCTTTGTTAAAAATAATGTTTCTCATACGTGGTTTAGGCAAGTGTGAGGGAGTCGATGAGGACTCGGGGTATGGAGTTCGAATTAGACGGTAGTAGGATCATGCATTTGCTTGAATGTTTGTTTTTTTTAGAGCATTGCATATGCACTTAGGTGGAGAGTAGCCCATTTATGGTGATTTCACTATTGAGGATTAGCTCACCCTGTCGAGGAAGCATATTTTTGGTCTGAGGGCTTGAGGCAGCTCATAGGGCCGATTGTGAAAAAGTAGGTGTGGCTTTGAGGTTTTTATGATATACATGTACAAGAATTTTAGAATTTTAATATATGTTGTATAAGAGTCATTTATTAACTCTTGAAACTATTGGATATAGTTGGATACATATACATTGTAGTATGGGCCCAAGAGGCCGTTTTTATTCATTTATGTATCATGTGATTGATGTTGGGACAGGTGATGTATTTGGGTAGAGCTCCCCGTACAAAGGAGACTCTGCCCGATTTTCGTGAGAGATGTCGGGTCACGGGCCGCTGGTGTTTCCGCGGGTTGGCCAGACCAGTTAACGGACCGGGATTTGGGGTGTCCGACTTGTATGAGCTTGGAGTGCAGGCTACCTAGGGAGCTCGGGTTTGGGTAGCCATCACCACTAGGTGTGGTTCGATGTTAAGTTTAGGTATGAGATTACCTAGGAAAATCAGGACATAAAAAATAGGACACTGCATGCATGTGTTTGGTGTGTTTTATTAATGGTTGATGAATTTAGTGATTGTCGTGTGAATAGTTATTATAACATGAATTGTTATATGTTGTATGAATTTGGTGCTTAGTGATTGCCTTAGTATGTTGGAAAATGTTTGGGTGTTTTTTACGAGTGTGTAATAAGCGGAACAAAGAGAAGAAATGAAAATAAATTTCATAAATTTATTTGGTTTAGAGAGTGAAAGAAAATTAATTTTAAGGTTTTACAATGTAAGCGAAGAGAATTGAATAAAATAAATTTTATAAGAAATTTATTAGAGTATTACGGAAAATGAGAAAAAAAAGAATTATATAATTTTTAGTGTTTTCGATGGTACGAAAATGTGAAAAATAATTTATATGATGAAATATTTTTCTTAAAAAGTTTTTCACAGTGTGTAAAAGTTAAGAAAAATGAAGAAAATAAATTTTCACATAAATTTATTTAGGGTGTCTTGGAGAAAAAAAAGGATGAATATAATTTTTTGGGACATTTTCCAATAAATTTGGAAATAATTGAAAAAAAAAACAAAAAAAAAAATTTGGAAGCCGGCGGGAATCGGTTGGGCTACGCGGTGTATGTGTGAGAGAGGGGTTAGAATGGCTTGATTTTGTGTCACAATACAACCATTGTATTGCGATAGGAGGGGCAGGTTGGTTAGGCTTGAAATTGTATTCTGTGGTGTGTATTGCGGGCAAGAGAAAGGCCCCAGGTTGGAAATTTTGTATTGCAATACACCATTGTATTGTGACATGAAGCGACTTAATTTGCTAGAAAAGCGTATTGCAATCTGGGGCTTAGGCTGAAGTGTGCAAGATTTGAAGTGTATTGTGACTTAAAGGGAGCTGGGCTGTAGGATTGTATTGCAATACACTCACTGTATTGTGACCAGGAGGTGTATTGCAGTAGGCTGGAAGTGTATTGCAATAGGAAAAAAAATTGTATTGCAACTTAGGTGAACAGTAACTGTGAACAATAACGGTGAACAGTAAAAAAATTTGAATTTTTTAAAAATAAAAAATAAAAAATAAAAAATAAAATCAAACAAAATGGGACTAAATTTTGAAAAAAAAAATGAAATTTTCGAAAATAAAATTTTTGTTGATAAATATGATTTAATATATTGGATAAATGGTCTTGTATTGCTTATGAATGTAGGGACTTGAAATATACACCGGTCACGTGTATGAATAGTGTCTCGAAATTTGCATTTACACCCTTTGAGATACGTAATTAATGTTGCATGTTTTGATTGCGTGATTTTATGTTTAAAATTGCATGGAAGGACATATACACGGTATGATGTATATGGGAATTATGATTGTGCGGTTGTTGCGCAAGAAATTATATGCATGGTGTAATACGTATAGGAAAAGGGTAAATGCTAAGGTTAGGAACTATGACCTTAGGGATTTGGATAATGAAATGAGCAGAAAAGCTTAGAAGTTTATTGAAATAAATGAATTAGTGGTTGGAAGTTAGCTCCGTAGAAATGAAGCGGGTTAGTTCATAGTTTGTCGAGAAATCCCATTAGTAATTGGCATGTGCATTGCTAGTTAGACTTAAATGAAAATTAAATTAATCACGGTTTTTTTCCCAATTCCATTCGACATGTGTAGATGGCTGAGTCGAGGGCGTGGGGGCGTCCGAGGGTCTTGATCGGGCACCATAGACATTTGACCCGACCACTTGGGACTTGATCAGCCAGGGCCTTTCTTGAAATTTATAGGTATTGCGTGTTTGTTGCTCGCCTGGGGCTAGCATAGCGGGTGGTCGGGGAGGTCCTAGTAACCTCCGGAGGTTTAGGCGCATCATCCTCAGGAAGGCATTTATAGGGAGGGGGCAGATGGGAGTGGGCGAGACCATTGGTTTATGCAGATCGAGAAGGTGTTAGAGGCCATGGAGATTACCTTTGACGCGACTAGGATCATGTTAGCTGCGTTCCAGCTAGAGAGTGAGGCCCAAATATGGTGGAAATGGGCAAGGACCTCTAGAGACCTTAGAGGAGCCTTTGTATGTGAGTTCTCCCTTAGGGATTAGGGCGAGAATAGGTATGATATGTCGCGGTTGCGAGTTGGAGATCTCGGGGACTCTACTCACAGTGGACCTGAGGATCATGGACATGTCAGAGTTTGATGTCATCGGGGATGGATTGGGCGGCGGCTTACGAGTGCGTTATCGGTTGTGGCGTAGGAGGGGTTCTTAGCTACACGGAGACGGTACTCGTGTGGTATTTCGGGGAGACAGCGTGACATTTTAAAGCAATTATCTGAGTCAGTGTCGAGGATAGTTAGGGTTGGTGAGCCTTACCACAAGGATGAGGAGAGACCGGACTTAGATCTACCTCGGAGTAATTTGCGAGTATGTGGATGTTTTCGGATGAGCTACACGGACTACCTCCACGGAGAGATTCGTAGACTTCGGTGTCGAGTTACACCACGGAACTTCACCCCGTCACCTTGACTCGCGCCGGATGGCACCGATTGAGTTGCGAGGAACTCAAAGTCCGATTACGAGCTATTGGGTGAGGGTTCATCGGGCCAGAGCACTTCACTATGGGCGCTCAGGTTACATTTGCGAAGAAGGGCAAGACCGCCCCGATGTGCATTGACTTCTGACGGTTGAACGGGGGTTACGATCGAGAATGGGTAACCATTGCGAGGGTGATGATTTATTTGATCGGTTGAGAGGGCGAGTCTACTCCAGATAGATCTTCGCCTTTGGTTACCATCGGTGAGGGTTAGGAAACGAATATCCTTAAGGCGGCGTTGGGACGCGTTATGGGCTGTGGGTTCTGATGATGCCCTTTGGATTGACGAATCATGGCGGCATTCATGGACCTCATGCGCATAGGGTGTTCTGACCTTATCTAGATCGGTTGTCATTAGTCTTCGTGGATGACATCTTGATCTTTCCCGATCAAAGTGGGAGCATGAGTATCACTTGAGTTGTTTCACGACTGTTAAGAGACCATCAAGCATGCAGTAAGTTCGATGGGGTGCGGATTTTGGCTTGCGAGGTGAGATTTTGGGACACGTGGTGTCGACATCGGGAGTGTCGGTCGACCAGAGAAGAGTTGAGAGCGTGATGAGTTGGGAGGCCCAGAATGTCGATCTTACGAATGAGTTTTTTCTTGGGATTGGTGGGTATTCTGAGGAGATTCGAATGGGGCTGAAGTTGTCCGTTCGGGAAGGACTCCGTGGATTTCGCTGCAGGACATGGACTCCGTGGTTGGGATGGCCACGATATAGAGAGAGAGAGATTGAGGATGCACCGGAGCACTCGGGATCTTGGTGTTGACAACAGGGAGGATCAGCCTTCTTCTAGTTCGGGGAAGGCGGGGAAGACTTACGCTTCACCGCGAGTTTCGGGACGGGACCCGAGTTGAGCGGCGGGATGCTCCCGAACGGGGATCTTTAAGGACTTTGGGACCAGCGCAATCGATTAGTTATGAAACAGGAGAGTATACGAGTTCAATTCTCCACACCTAGTACGAATTGAGGAACTGATTTCGATTTTGAGGTGCCTCCTGACACTCCCGGCCTGGTCGGTAGAGGGGCGAGTGTGGGTGAAGTGGAATAAATCGAGTTGCGCAGCAGGAAGCTTGGTGGACCTTAGGGTAGTAGACATATTGATTGTTGATGTCGGGCTTGACATGGATGAGTTAACTGACCATCGGGTTGTGAGTAATTGAACCCCTTAGTAGGGTTGTCATGCAGACCACGACCCACTAGTTTGGGCTTAAGGTTCGAACTAGAGAGAAGCGGTATAGATGTTCTTCCCTAGGATGTAGAGTGAGAGTTAACCTAATAGATCAGGATTATGAGTGAAAGATCTCCGAGATTTTGCTCATGATGGACCCCGGGATTGGGTGTCACAGTATGGCATTATTGCATTCGTGTGCAGGGTAACATCGCGTCGAGTCGGGTGTGGGTGCAGTGCGAGTCGTCGCGCTCTTGGTGAGTGGGGTTGAAGAGTTTGTCTTTAGGGCTAATTGATGAGACTCATAGTTCGATTCAAGAAGTATGAAACCGAAGTGTGGTAGAAGAGTTATGTTAAATCGAGATGAAAACACGGTCGGTTATCGCGTAGGCAAGGTTGAGTGATGAGGAGTGGGGGTGACTGAGATTTGGATACCTTTGGCAAATTGCATTCAGGTGTTGTTGAGCCCAGGCAAAGGGCTCGTATATGGATGTCATTCATGACATGGACTGGGTTGACGGTCCATTGGATTGTCGATGGTGTGACAGCAGGAAGATCGCGTTTACACGAGCAGGGTTGTGTAGGGTTACATATTGTGTGGATTATATACGGTGTTAGAGGACCTGCTGCGAAGGCATCGTCTGAATCATGAGGGTAAGGTTGCGGAAGAAGCGGTACCTTAGTGGGTCGCACAGCAGCGGAGTTACTAGGCGAGTATACAAAATAATAAGCACCATTTGAGGCATTGTATGGGAGGCATTAGATCAGATTCCCATGTTGGGCCAGAGGTGGGAGAGGAGCTCCATCCGCGAGGTCACGATCACGGTCAGAACCTCGGAGAAGGTGAGCGCGATGCGTGAGCGTTTCTCATGGCTCGGTAGGCGGAAGAATATGCGGATGTACGGCGTCGACCCTTAGAGTTCGGGTTGGTGATCACGCGTTTCCTTGAAGGTGATTCCTAAGAGAGGTGGTCGAGGTTGTGGCGTGGGGAAGCTATCGCCCAGAGAGATTCATTGGGCCTTTCGAGTGCTCGAGAGGATGAGAGGCGTAAGCGTGGGTTGGTTTTTCACTGACCCGACATGTCAGTGTCCATGGTGTTTCACGTCTCCATGCTCAGGAAGTATCACGCGGATCCAGCTCAATGTAGTGATTGGGACGGTCCCGAGGTTGACAGATGGGACGCCGGAGGGACAGTGTGCATTTTGATCGTGATCGAGGTTTTGCCGTCTGAGGCCCAGGTAAAAATTTAGTGAAAGAGTCTTTATGGTGTATGGAGTGGAGGAGTCCCGCGTGGGAGCGAGGACGATGCGGGCCACATATCCTTCTCGTTTAGGGATGAAGGTCACGTGGTTTAGTCATTTAATAATTGGAAATGGTGAGTTTATGCATGGTAGAGTGCACGTTGCATATGCATGTTAGTGGTATGATTGTCAGCGAATTTGGGGACCCGAAATTCCTTTGGGAGGGGAGAATGTAAGGCCAAGAAATTGATTTACGGAAAAATAAGCGAAATCGTAATTTCGGTCGAAAATCGAATTTATTCTCTAGATCTCGGATGACAAAAGCGGATTTCGCTGGAATCGTCTCGCGGGAAATCTCAGCAGCACGTCAATTTCATCAATTCAGAGGCCAGTGGGTGACATGTTTTCAGGCATCACATTTTGAGAGTCTTGAAGTAAAAGCAAATGTTCGATGTGACAAAGTCACATATAACCGTATCATGTATTACCATAAGTGGCATGAGTAGAGGAAATGATGAAAATGGATGTAGAGATAGTCATAGAGTGTAGCGGGAAAAGGATAAAATGTCATTTTGGAATTGTTTTAAGTTAGAAAAAGACAAAAGAGCAATAGTGTCGTCTCCTACATTTGAAAAAGGGAAAGAAAACGTGAAAGGGGGAGGAGATACAGTGAGCTTCAGATTTGTTTTTCTAATGAGAGAGAGAGAGAGACTTCTCTTTAGATTTACGGACGATCCGACCGTCGGAATTCGTCGGGACAAGAAGCAAAGTGATTCTACGCAGCGAGGACTTCGCGTGGGTACCGGATTTGAGGAGTTTCGACAAACTCCGTGAGGTAGGGGTTTCATCCTACTCGGTTTTTACACTTTGTTTAAGTGCTATATAATGTTTTGGTTGGTTTGGGGGCCTTGACGGCGTTTGATGGGTTCGAATCTTGGGCAAGTGTTCAGGATTTGAGACCCACGGATAGTCAGTATCTGCGAGTTCTCTGAGCTCTTTGGGTTTGTTAATTGTGTAAATTGTGAAATCAATCATGTATTGGTTGTATGGTAGGAAATGGCCGTGAAATTCGAGTTCACAAAGAGTGAGCAGATGATTATAGTGATTTGTTGGGAACATTAAACCCCGAGGAGTTTCTTGTTCATAGGAATAGTGTTCACAAAATATTTTTGTGAAAATGTGTAGTTGGTAATTAAATCAAATTGCTGTGTTTGATCAATTAGCCAAGTGAGCTAATTTTTTGGTGTAATGGAATGTGAAATTACATAACATGTTTGTGTAGATTTAAATTATGTGGATATGCACTGATTGAATGTTTGCATGTATTTATAGAATTGTAATGGAATTGGCATCATGCACATTCCATGTATGGGCACCACTAAGTAGAGTGATCGTGAGGTGATTCTGCGAAGATAGTTCGGAGGGTTGACTAAATAATAATAATTATCGGAGGGTAGTCCATATAAAATATCAATCGTCGAAGTCGGCCCAATTGATATATCTCGGAGGGTAGTCCACTAAATATAACATCGGAGACAGTCCACTACTTATATCGGAGGGTAGTCGCGAGCCATAAACTAAATATCTTTGTTAAAAATGTTTCTCATACGTGGTTTAGGCAAGTGTGAAGTCGATGAGGACTGGGGTATGAGTTGTTCGGGTAGACATTCAAGTAGGATCATGCATTTGCTTGAATGTGTGTTTACTTTAGACATTGCATATGCACTTAGGTGATAGCCATTTAGGGTTCCACTCTTGAGCATTAATACTCCATCGAAACATATTTTCAAGTACGAGGGGCCTTACGAGGAATGACTCATCATAGAAATTGGAGTTGGCCAGAAGAAAGAAGTCGAGGTCTGTGGCTTTGAGGTTTTTATAGATATATACATGTCTGAGAATTTTGAGAATTTTAATATATGTTGTATGAGTCATTTGTTAACTCTTAAAACTATTGGATATAGTTGGATACATATACATTTGTGGTATGGGCTGTTTGAGTAGTTTTATTCATTTATGTATCATGATTGATGTTGGGATAGGTGATGTATTTGGTGAGAACTACACAAGGGACTACGCAGATTTTCGTGAGAATGTCGGTCCTGACCATCACGAGTGTTTAAGCGGGTTGACTAGTGGTCAGCGGACCTGGATTGGGGGCATCACATGGTATATGTTTTGTGTGATATAAATTATGAAGATATTATGGTAGAATAGAGAGTGGCTTGACTATGTTTTTACTGCGGTAGTTCGGTCATCCAACGGGATAATAGTTGACACTATTGACCTGTGATGGGAATAATAGTTGATCATTATATACATTCCTTGGTGAGGGAATGTAGTTGATTGAGCTGACCTCTAGGGGTTTCGGTTAGGGATTACTAGTACTAGTAGTGTTTGGTTCCATCCACCTTAAAGAAACAATTTGAGGCTGGCTGCTCATTTGAAAGTCGCGTGGTTGGGCATTATTCGATATTTTGTGACCCGGAGTAAAAGTTTTGGTTGAATATCTGGAATGAATTTGATATGAATGCTTGGATTCGAGTGAAAGGATTTTCTTAAATATTTGAATGTATTGACAAAAAAAAAATTAAGAAAATGATTGTTGATAATATCTTATTTTTTGATGATTTGAAAATATTTGATCCATGAACATGATAATCTACCTTATTAGGCTTCTAGCTCATTCTCCATTTTGTTGACTATTTTTGGTACTCTGGCTCGTAGAAAGTGATTGGCTAGGATGAGATTCATCTTTATTAGGATTTTTTTTTTTTTAATTTTAGCATGGACTTTGTTTAGTTGATGGATTTTTGTTCATTTGGATTATTTGATTTCAGAGTTGTTAGAAGTCTTTGGATAATTATTTTTAAATTTATGTTAGTTCATAATTGAAGGCGGAGATTTAAAAAGTTTTTATTAGTATGAAAATTTGGAATTTGTGATGTTAGAATTTTCCGCTTTTACTTTGAACAGGTATGTAGTTATTGGATTTAAATCAATTATAAAGTTGAAGGGTTGTGTCCCTTTGAACTTAAGATGTGGTAACAATCCATGCCCTGCACGGATTACGAGGCATGACTTAAGTACACATGGCTAAGATTGTATACGGTTGTAATATGGTTTTTCTACTTTGTAGCATTCATATCCATGGTTATATACAGAATAAAGAAGCGATTTGTTGCTAGAAAATTGGAAATTTTCTCATGGTGTCATTTTCTTGTTTCTAAATGGGCCTTCTTAATTTTTTTAGGTTTATGCTCTACTCCGGGTAAAGATTCGATCAACTTCGATTTGCGCATATATGAAAAATACCCCCAATACCACTTTTTATTTTTATTTCATGAAATATTCGATGTATTAATCCTATTCCTCGATTGATTAATGGTTTGCGATCACTCCTATCTTTGTTTACAAATAAAAAAAATTTAAGATACAATATAGTAATCATATACTTTTTTTTTTTTTTTTACCAGGTGGGTTTTTATAAAGAGACCATATACTTCATTTTACTAATCCAACTAAGTCAAACATAAATTATTTGATAATATTAATTTGGATCCCCATAAAAAATGGATCTAATTGCACTTCGCGCTCCAAATTGTTGATGATTCTATCAATATTTCTTAGGTGAAATAAAGGATATCTCGATCGTGGGAGAAAACGAGCAAGCCAACTGTCTACTTCCAAATAGCCCTGACAAATGGCGGAGTCATCAAAAGGCTGAAATCATAGCAGCTCCAGCCTATCCAAATGATATTCAGGGGTCTCTACCCAAGTAGTTGTGGCCCATGATCAAAAGGACCCGCAACTAGTCAATCATGCTATCCTTACCTTCCAACCAATTGATCAATCTCGCTATTCTTACCTTTCAACCAACCCCCTTTGATTTCGCTTTTGTAGCAATATATAGTCTCAGTCCCTTACCTTGATGCCTACATCTCAATTTGTTTTCCAATGATGGCAAGAATTATGTTAATACTAAGAAAAATGCAGATGGTATGCACCTAGTATGTACCTAATATGCACAATTATTAAAGTTAATTATGTTGTTCAATATATAAGATATATGAAACTATGTACAAATTTAAAACTATATACAGTTTCAAAAAATAAAAAATAAACTTTAACTAGCTTAATATATATTAGTTAAAAAGTCGATAGACACATGCACCATTATCACTTACGTGGCTTATGCTCTCCATGCTGCAATGAATTTTGATAATAACTCTTATGCATGCTTCCTTCCACACCGCCCAACATGAGCAACACGAAGAGTCCAATCTTGAAAGGCTTTCCTAAAAACAATCATTGCCTAGTTGCAGACCCTTCTTGGCATCTCCCTTGTTGAGATTCTGTCACGACCCAAAACTTGAGTCAAGATCCTAGGCCAAAGATTTGACCTTAAGGGTTTCTACTCATCCACGCTGGCAATCAAAATGATCAATCAAACTAAAGTTATATCTTTTTTTTTCTTGTTCAAATATAAAATCACATTCATAATAAATACGTACTCTTATAAATTCAATAATAATAAAAGATATCCTTCAACTTAAAATTTTCAATTCCTAAAATAACAAATATAATTCAAAGTATATTGTTTATTAAAATCAACCCCAAACAACCAAATAAACATAAATAAAATAACACTGCAATCTGAAGTAGATTAAAATCTCCTAAGTTTATTCATCATTCTGTTATTCAGCATCTCGAATTATTTTGAACACTCTCAAACATTGTCCTGTGGTTCCAACCACATTATGGATCTAAAAATCATAAAAAATAATAATAATAATAATAATAATAATAATAATGAAGGTGAGCATTTCCAAAGCTGTCTTAATTCGGGGTGTTTTTCACCGAGGCTAGTGTGGATACAATTGTTATTTATAGGATAAATGTAGATTGTAATGAATAGTTAATTAATACGAGATAAATAAAATAAATATTAATTTACAACATCATACCTATCAACACATAATAAAACATATTTCAACACAATTTATTTAATTGTAATTAAATAAATAAATAAAATATACGCATGCACAAGCAAAGTAAATCCACAATCTATATTAGTACACACATAACAACCACAACCTTAACATACTTCACACACTCATTTTTCAATCAATTCAACCAAACACAAATGATGTGAAAATTCGGGGTAAGACATATAATTATACAATGACGCCCCAACCGCAGGTCCGCGACAACGTAGAAGACAACCCGCTAATTCTCCGGGATTGGTGACCGATACCACTGTTGTGTCTATTTATCGGATCCATATTTTCACAAAAAGTGGCGTCGAGGAGCTCTACCCAACATACAACCTATACCAAGATATAATCATAACTCATTCGGTCTCAATGTGGCGTAGTATTGAATCTGTGGTCCGGTCCATCCTCAATATATCCCTTTACTAAGACCCATTCATTCATTTAAATCTAAAATACAAAATAAATGTTTAATTACAGTCCGTAAGAGTCTCGATCACGGTCCCATAATTACATATCCGACTATTTAGATATTAGTCCCAAAAGAATTTAGTTACAATTTTTATACAAAATATTTTTTTTTACAAAATACCAAAGGTACATCAAGGCCACACGCCTTCTTCATATCTACATGCCCCTGTTAGCACTGTCTCTGCACAACCCCCTCGCATCTAAAAGCAAATCTGCAAAGGCAAGTACGCCCACAGAAAATTCTCTCTTATAAGGGCTACTCCCCACCTAAAATACACATGCAATGGCAACCATGAAAATGTCCAATCACATTCCATATAAATAATGCAATCTATATGGAATATTACTTGTCATGCATGAGAGACGACTCGCTTAATTATCCGAACCCGACTCTTTACACTTGCAGCCAAGTGTGAAACCAAGACAATGACTTAACCCATCGGACAACTTCTCTGGTCTATCTAATCATCAAACTGCGTTTATTCATATGGCCACGTTTGCATCAAACAGATCGGACGCGCCTTCCAAGGTTTTTACGGAAGCCACCACGTGTGTGATCATGTCTAACCGCATAAATTTGGCTCAACGGGGGATTCAGTCTCATCTTATTACTAAATATATGCGTTATTTATATTTATTATTGTTTTATACCACCGTGAGTCTCGATTTCGACGTGGTCTCATTTCCAAACACATCAAATACAAGAATGAGCACCCACACCGACTCGACCTATGAGATCGCAGATACGAAAATGCAACTGTCATTTCATGGCGATGTTACATGCATAATAAGAGCTACATGCAACATTGCAGGTAAATTTCGGATAATTATATTTCCTGCATATAATTTCCATTTATACAATCACGCCAAGCAAGTATATACAAACAAGATTTACACAATAACTACATGTAATTTATTTTCCAATAATGACAATGTGGCTCAAATTTGGACTCCACATAAACAGGCACCTCTCAACCCTCACGATCATTATGAAAATTTTTATTCCACACCATCAACAAATTTCTGATGTTAAATAAACCCAAGACATCGGGCCCCAGATTGAAACAAATCAAACCCGAACCTAATTCGAACTCGTCAAACCAAAAACTTTCTATTCAAATTCCAAATTTTGTCCCGACTAAAAACAATTTCGAAATTCAAACGTTCTCGTAAAAAACCCTAAATATTCATAAAAATTACACTCCGCCTTAAAATTGGGATCAAATTTACGGCGTCTCTCACGACCTCTGCAACAGCCTTTAGGTTAGAAACAACCCAAGTAGGAAAATTTCCCTCTCGAGTTTAACGTAAACTCCGTTTTGGTACCCACAACAGCTCTCGCGCGTGAACCGGGATTTACCTTTTCAAGCCTCCGAAGTAGAAAACCTACGGTCCCATTTCCCCTGATCTTAAAGAGAGAAGAGAAAATCTTTTTCCTCTCTCTCTTCGCCCACTATTTTCTATATTTTTCTTTTTTTATTTTTTTCCTTTCTTTTCTTGTTTTATTTCCATTATTTCCTCTACTTAACATTTGGCTCAGTGAGACATCTCACAAGCGCACCATGTCATGTCATGTACGTCACCCGACACCCGATGCTTCGAAAAATGTGAAATTCGACTATCTCAATTCACAAATTCAGGCACCGTGATTTCGAGATAATGGGGAAGTCCCGCTTCGCCATCCAAGATCTAGAAAATTTCCGCCAACCGAAATTACCGTTTTACCCTTTTCGTAAAACGAATTTTTGGCTTACATTTTCCTTGGGTAATTTCGCTCACCACATACTAGCACACACAAACACATGCATATGCGTAATGCCAAAGACACTCACAGCCCCCAAATAGAAATGACATGACCCACATCGTGTCCTCTCATTCCCACGTGCCTCCACTCCCTCGGAAGGCCAACACTTATTGAACCCACGGCTTGCATCTCAAACCTCGATCCCAACCATCCACATAATGACCGCTCCTCCTCGTCGCACCCTCCCAATCCACTACATGATTAGGACCCGGAGTATATACTCCGGAGCATGGAAACGCCCTTGTTGACACTGGACAGTCCCCTGGTAAATAACCTATATGCAATCAGGCTCACCCTCTCGAAAATTTCATACCTAATATTCTCGTTTTAGCTTCTCTTACTTGCCAAACCGACCACTTTCTCTAGGGCATCACCTTCAAGAAGACGTGGATCACCCACCTCCTGGGCTAGAGGTATCAACACAAGTCGATGTAGCTCTTTATCTACTCGAGATGTAAGGAGGCGCTCCGAATCAAATTCACCTCTCAGGTGTCCTTAAGAAGATGAACCAATGATGGCTCCTCTCCCACCTCCGCCTATCAAATCGAGGATCTACTGCGCTCCTATATAAGGCCCCCAGGAGGGTTACATTTGTATACTACCTGATAACCTGTTGTTGTAGGCTTAATTTCACTAAGGGTAAGTGCTCCTCCCAATTTGTCCAAGAAGCATGCTCACAAAGATAACTTCAAAATCTGTATGGTCTTCTCCGACCCACCATCCGTCATGGATGAAATGCTGCTCATCGCCAATCAGAAACCCCATGGCTGGGAAACTTCAAAAAGTGTGTCAGACATCGGGCTCCCCGTCTAACACGTTAGAGAGACTGCACTCCCATGTAGCTGGACAATTTCTCTAATATACAACCGGAAGTATTCCTTCAGTGTGAAGGTCATCTGCACTGTTAGAAAATATGTCGACTTAGTGAGCTGGTCCACAATCACCCACACCGCATCCTGTCTTTGGCAAGGCAAGTAGGTCACAGCAGTCCAATGGAGATGCTCCCACTTCACTCCACTACTCTAATGGTATTACTGGGAAGTAGGCCGGGCTTCTAATGCTCAGCCTTGACTGGCGCAGACATCACAAACAGCCCAACGCCTCACTTCATCCAAATTCCCACACACCGGCGATGAAGATCATGGTACATCTCGCCAACTGATGATAGTAAATCGAGTAGTGGAACTCCCCGAGAATCTCCTCTCAAAGCGGGCCAACGAGGGAACCACACACACTCCAATCCTATATCGAAGACTACCATACGTGTGATGACCTAAATTTCTTCACACCAGACCAGACATAAAATTCGTCCCGATGGACATTATTCATGTGTCATGCCCCTAGGACTCAATACTCACCTGCAGGGATGGCTTAGCTACCAAACTCCCACCGAAACCGATCACTCAGATCGCAGTTAAACTATCCCACGCCTCGAAAGCATCTACCACCTCTGCAGCGTTTCACACTAGCCACCCTCTCGTGACTTCCGACTCAAGCATCAGCCACTGCATGGCTCCTACCAGATGGTAATGCAAAGTGAAGTCAGAATCTCCGGGATACACGCATCCATCCGTGTTGGCTCATGTTAAGGTCCCCGCAGAAGATATACCTCGTATTTGGTATCTAGCCTCAACCGGTCACCATACGATAGTGGCGCCTGGGCGCAAAGACTTCGCTGCCAACTCATCATGTAGGTAATTGGCATCTGGGCCTAAGAACTGTTCCCGATCGCTGGCATGAACCTAGTCCGTCCCTGCGAGGCATCACAAGCACACCGCAGACTCTATCCCTGCTTTCAGATCAATGACAGGGAGCTTGAAGTAAGCCTCCTTTTCAACTCTTGGAATGCCTTCTCACATAGGTCATCCCACTCAAACTTGACCCCCTTTCGGGTCAATCTAGTCATAGGTGCCGCTAGACAAGAGAAATCCTCAATAAACCTCTTGTAATACTCTACAAATCCCAAGAAACACAGATTCAAGACTGACTTACAGCAACTCCATCAATCACGCCCAAATTCCCACCTGAGTCAATGGTCCTGGTAGTGACGTGCTTCTTCCATGCAAAAAGCCTACATCTGACACTGTTCAGCCCGTAGGCCTTCCATCCTCCCACGCCATCACACCCAGCACTGACAACCCCGCAAAGCCAACCAATCATGCCAGCAAATGATACCAAAACTGATATATGTCCAATAAGGTCCACTGCAGCAGAATCCCTGAGATCTCTAACTCACAATCCCAATATATCTTATCAATCCTCAATAGTTCATATAGGAGTACTAATGGTAATAGCTCATCCAAGGTCTCCACCTCTAAGCCAAAAACATCCACACTAGATGCAAGAACAAAAGAATGTGATGCATCAAAATCAACAAGATTCTTGCCCATATAGGCGAGATCAAAAACATACCTCGCTGGGATTACTGATCATCAATCAAGCCCTCGTCTGTGGTGATGGCGACAGTTCCCGTCCCTCGATGTCTTGCCTGGTCCCAATCACCCACACCGGGCCCTCTTCCGCCTATTCAGGTAATGTACGGCGCGTCCGCCCAACACCTTGAGACCGATACTGGTCCTCGCGACGCGAATAAATCAGTCCGCCACCCCGGAATTGACATGACTGGACTGTGAGGTGTCCCATATCCCTAGGATCCGCTCTGGCTATGAAACTGCACTGCATGTCCGAGTCGATGGCGGTAGCAACATGCTCATCCACCCAGCCAAGGCAGCCCCGACTCACTCTGCTCCCGAGCAACTACTCTGCCTTGGCCCCGAGCAACTACTCTAATTCTATCATCCCTAAAATCCGTATGAAACATAAGTCTTCTGAAGAAGATTGATTCTCCTTCCTCTTAGTACTAGAAATCGTATCCTTTCTGACTAGTCGAAAACAATGACTTGCCACCATCGGGTCTCCTCCCCCCTTGAGGGCCGGAGGATAATGTGCCTCGAACTTCTGGAGGTTACTTGAAACCAAAGACTCCCTGGTTCCACTGCACCCACAACTATGCGAGCAGAATAAATTCGCCTCTCGCATGGTAGCACACAAAGAACAAACACTCTATAAAGGTCTACCCAAAGCCTGGTCGTGGGTTATTACTCACCTCACCTTGCCAATTTTCCTCTACTAGCCATCTACATGTGTCGGAGAAGTAATAGAGTTATCAAATTTATCTCGCCAACTAGTAGGCCAACAGCAAACCACTATTAGACTTGAAGACTGTTGGGGGACCACAACTATCTTATCCCTTTTTCAGAGCGGTGCATAATGCCAAACACCACACACACATTCCCGAACTATCATGTTCATTTTGTTTTCGAACCCTAAGGTTATGTTTAACCTAGTGTTCCATATATATTATTCACACAAATCACCACACATATCACATATCATGTTCAGCATAAAACACACAACACACAACAACGCATGATCTAGACCCATGCCCATCAGCCCTCGGTACTTGTGTACCTAGACTTTTGATACCTAGATGAGAGGAGCTAGTATCAGGACCATACTTATGGATACCCACATTCGATCTCCCTAGGTAATCGTTTACTTAAGCTTTGATACCAAGTTGTGATGCCCTAAATCGGCCCTGCCGATAACCCATCAACCCGCGTAAATTCTCGCGGATTTCAGTGACCCCGATACCACAATCGGTCAGGTCCCAATAATCGGGATCCATATTTTCACAAAAATCGGGCAGAGTCTTCTTTGTTCGGGGAACTCTACCCAACATATAACCTGTATACCAGTATAATCATAACTTATACAGGGTCTCAACAAAAGTAGTATTGACCCTACATGGTCCATCTGTCCATATCCCCAATATACATCCCTTTACCGGGACCCATTCATTCACATTTAAATTTAAAATATGAAAATAAAATGTTTAATTACAAATCTGTAAGAACTGATCACTGGCCCTTTACCATAATTAGCATACCCGACTATTTAGACAATAGTCCCAAAAGAATTTAGTTATACCCTTTATACAAAATATTTTTTTATAAAAAATGTTACTCAAAGGTAATATCAATGCCACACACTCCGCCTCTTCATAATCATAAATTCTACGGAAGGCCATCTCCTTGTACACCCCGTACCTAAAAAGGTCTTACAAGTGGGGTGAGCAATGCCCAAGAAAATTTTCCTATAAGGGCTACTCTCCCACCTAAAATATTACAAGTAATGGCAACCATAAAATGAAGTCCAATCACATTCCATATAACAAATGCAATCTTATATGGAATATTACATGTCATGCATGATGAGACTCCTCATGCCCACTACCCGAAACCCGATCTACTCCTTCACCCGGGCAATGCCAAGTGAAACCGTAAATATCGGGTGTTTTACCCAATGACTTCAACCCATCGACAACTCTCCAATATTCATTTGAATTCATCAAATCTCGCGCTGGCTTATTCACGCCACGCCTTTCGCTCACAATCAAGGATCAAGCACGCTTCCGAAGTACTTTTACTTCAAGCCACCACGGTGATCATGTCCAATCGCATATAAATTCGGGGGTCTTTCACCATGGGGATCATCTCTCATCTTGCGTCCCAAACACACGTGATTTATATTTATTATTGTTTTATACCACCGTGAGTCTCGATTGGACGTGGTTCCGCCTCCGACCACCACATTCACTAAGAATGGTGAATGAACCCGGGCATTCATGCACCCAAAGGACCCGACTCGACGCGATGTGACCGTGCATATGAAATGCAATCATGTCATTTCATGCAATGTCATGCTACATACACAATAAGAGCTACATGCAACATTTATAAATTTCGGATAATTATATTTCCTACATATAATTTTCATTTATCACAACTTCCATATTAATACGTCAAGCAAGTATATACAAACAAGATTTTTACACACAACAACATGTAATTTATTTTTCCAACAATAACACACAAAATGGCCTAAATCTTTACCCATAAACAAGTGCGGCACCTCCCTGGCCCCTTCACGCCTATGAACAAATTTCTTTCGCTCTCATTCATCAACAAATTTCATGGATACCAAAAACTAGAAACAAAACCTTTAAGATATCGGGCCTGGATGAAACAAAACTTGAATCCCGCCCGGATCGCTTCGGAACTACCTAAAATTTATAATATTCAAATCCTAAATCTTGTCCTGACCGGTCCGAAACAACCCGAAAATTCCTAAAATTCTACACTCAATCCCCAAAATTTGGGATCGAAATTTACAAAGATCTCACTCCGCCTAAGAAAATCCCAAGCCATTAAATGGCCTTGCTATAAATAACCCAAGTATGAAAATCTCCTCTTCCCTGTGGAGTTTGACTAAATTCCAAGATTTCGTACCCACGTAGCCTCACGACGGACCTACTGATTTTGCTCCTACGAAACCTATGGTCCGATTCTCAGAATCTTAGAGAGAAGCGTGAAAGTAAATCTTTCCCCTCTCTCTCGCTCCCGCTCTCTACCCGAAATGGCCTCCCCCTTTGACTTCTTTTCTCATTTCCTTTTCTTTTCTTTTCTTTTATTTTTTTTAATTTTCATTATTATTTATTTTTCTTGTTTTATTTTTCATTTTTTCCTTCACTTAACACTTGGCTCAATATGAGTCATTCACACAAGTGCATCACATGTCATGCCATGTGTCACCCGACACCCGACACCTCGAAAAACGTGAAATTCCGACTATTTCGGAATTCGACAAAATTCGATGGAGTAACTAGATTTCGTGGAGACGACCCAATCTGAAGTCCATTTCACATCCACATCTAGAAAAATTTCTAGTTTTCAACCAAAAATTATCATTTTACTTCATTTTTTTAAAAATTGAATTTTTCTCGTTTTACATAATGCATTATTGTTTTCTAATTTTTATCGAAGGATATGCTCGTACTCCCAATATATCACTCTTCACTTAAGTCTTCCTTCGCGCCCTACATACTCCGACCCAGAGGCCGAACCGGATCCTGGGACGTGGACCAGTTTTACCATATATACATTTTCGAATATCAGAAATAACCGCATAATCATTTCGATTAAGAGGCTCAAATTGCTTTGTTAATTAACACTTTCATTCAATATGAGACATGTATGTCATTTCAACATTATCATTTACAAAACATTATCGCCGTTCATCTCCTACAATTAAATAAATATGTTCTTTCCCATGAAAATCATGTTACTTTTTTATTTCATTACAAAAAGGATCAAATAATGCCTGGATGAAATGTATGCAATGACGGAGCATTTACTTATATCGCACGATTCGACGAATAATTATGAACTTTGGCGGTCTTAGCTCGCTCTAGTCACCGATACTTGCGTGATGATAAATAATTCACTAAGCATTTTCATGCTTAGTGGTTCTATACAATTCCTCTCTTCACGTAGCACCTCAAAAAATTATAATTTTCTCAAAAATGGTAAAATGGTCATTTCATTCAAATCCGAATTTTCAGATTCTGATGACTAAACAGACTTCATTGTTGGAATCGTCTCACAAATCTAAATTTATCACGCCAATTCTCGTCGACCTGGTATAGCTCGACTTCAGTTTTCATGAATACCGAGAGTAAAGACGGACACTCAACAGATGAGGGCCTGGCCAAAGCAGCCACGGTCGCTTCGGGCAGTAAGTCAACATCGGTTCTCGTTGGTGAGCCATAGAGACAATGTATACGACGCACGGATAAACTAAAGTAATGATACGGATAAGGTGTAATCCAAGGTAACCACTAAGAGGGTGATACGTGGCAAAGAGAGTATAAGACACCCTCTCGACCTAATCTCGACCAACCAGTCGGGGGAGAGAGGAGAGGAAACCGAGAAAGGAGGGAGAAAAGAGGAGAGATTTTTTAGAGAGAGTGTCTACTCTTCTAGATTTCCCAAAGGGATTTACGGGTCAAATCTCTACGAGACAAGAGGTGCTCGATCCACACCCGTGCACGCCGGTACCTGTGATTTAAGGAGTCTCGACAACTGAGAGGTGTAGGGTCTTCTCCTGTCCCGTTATTAGTTCTTAAAAAGAGACCCCATAAACCAAATTTCTGAAAAAGCTTAAAATGGTCGCTTGAACAAAAAATCCGGAATTTAGATCTCGGGATGATGAAACGACTTCATCATCGTAAATTTTCTCGTGAAACTAGCTACTGCAAGCTCGACTTCACAAATTTTAAGATACTGAATTTCACATTTTTTGAGGCAACAAGGAGAGTGCTAACACTCGCACATTTTAAATGGCTCAAGATGAGACACGTGTCAAGTGAAAGCTAGTCAAACATGAGTCATGGACCTATGAGAGACACATGCGGCATCAGCAAGTACCGGGTGAAAATCTTAAGTTAGATGGGATAAAGAGGATAAAGACAGTAATCCAAGGAGCCACTAGAATTGACATGTGACATTGAGAGACAAGCCCTTGTCCCGACCACCAAATGGGTCAGGAGAAAAGAAGGTAGAAGGAGAGAGAAGGAGAGAAGAGCAAACCGTGAGGGAGAGATTTGTAGAGTGTGGGTTACTCTTCTCTAGATTTTCCAACAACTGACTCCCAAGCGCCCGACAAGACAAGAGGCAAAGTTAATCCTCATGGAAGGCCACGCGTGGTATCGGGTTTTAGTGCTCACAAACTCCCAGAGGTAGGGGTTTTCCTTACTTGATTTATGCCTGGGGCTTGAGTGGCGATCCCGATAAGTGCCACCTGACTGAGTGGCGAAATCCCTAGAGTGGTTTTGGGATGTGGGGCTCAAACCGACAAAGGATCGTACGTGTTGTTGTATGTTGATATGTTATTACAAAGTGTTTGAATAGCATGTGTGTGTTGTTGATGTGATTTTTCGCGCCCAAGATGGAATATCGGATTACGCCTTAAGGCCAATTTTGGTGTTATCGCTATGAATGAATACCATGTTGTTTCAGATAGATTTTCATGCAATATATGCATGTTGATATATTAACATGAATTGTATGGAAATGGCATATTGCATTTCATATGCACCGGGGTAACCTAGAACAGTAGGTATGGGTGCATGACATAAAAAACATGGTTGTCAAATGAATTTCATGGGAAGATTTTCCAATAGTTCATCTCAGAGGATGACCCATGACTGTTTCGGAGAGTTATCTAGCAATTCACCTCGGAGGGTTGTCCAATAGAATTTTATCGGAAAATTTGTATTATGTTTTCAAGAACAAAAACCTTTTGTTTTGAAAACAGTATTTTTCACACTCGCTTAGCATGCGTGAGGAGTCATGAGGATCGAGCCAATGATCGCACATGTAGACATTCGAGTAGGAATCATGAATTCACTTGAATGTGTGTTTGCCATTGCATGAGCAATTTCAGTGGTACTCTGTAGAGATTATCACTATTAGGCTCTTTGTCTCCACCCACCGTCTGATCCCCTTTAGGTAATGGAGTATTCAGCACTCGCGCTCCTGTAGGCCGAGATTGCAAGCCGCCTGACTGCGGGCCTTGATTCTTGTTTTGTGTATATATATTAGAACGAACTAATTTTAACATATGTTTTATATTAAGAGTGATGTAATAACTCTTGAATCTATAGAAATGTAAGGTTTTAGAATCAGGCGACGAGTATGAATGATGGGCCTTATCAGTCATTTTATTTCATGTAATGGTCCTGCGATATGAGACACACATGTTTCAGATTGGACGGTGGTCAACCCAGACCTCGTCTCTGGGTGTCATAGGAGACATGTGGCATCATGTTATTGGATAGAAATCCAAAGTAGATGGATATGGATAAGGTGTGAACTGCTGCAACCACTAAGAGGGCGACATTTGGCAAGAGAGAGTAAGACAATTCCTCACCCAATCTTGACCTCAACCGGGCTTAGAGAAAGAGAGGAAACCAGAAAGGAGGGAGAAAAGAGGGAGAGATTTTAGAGAGAGAGTGTCTACCCCTTCTCTCAGATTTCCGATGATCGGTAGGTCAAATTCGCGAGACAAGAGGTAGTGCCGATCCACACCGCAAGTGGCCAAGTATGTGGGTACTGTATCAGGGAGTCTCGATAACTCGAGAGGTAGGGAGTCTTCCTACTTGGTTATTTCTTGTCTAAAAGCCATGAAAAATGGTTTTGGGTGTTGTGAGGCCATAAATGTTCAGGATTCTGCCCATGAAGTGGAACCCATGCTTGACGAGTGGGTTATCCTGCATGTTCTGGCATACTACCTTAACTCGTTAAAAAATAGTCCGGATTGCTTGTTAGACCGAAATTGTCCAAGTGATATTGCTTAAAATGGATGGCTTGAAATGTGTATGGAAAATGATATGTTAATGCATGCTAATTGATGTCTTAACATGATTGTTTAAATTATACTCTAAATATAATCGTATAAGAGCCATCGGAATTTATATGAATTGGCATCATTGCATTCATGTGCAGCGGTGACATCGCTACGAGCCTGGTAAGTGCATTAGTATGGATGTTCACCACCTAAGGAACGTGGCTGAGTTTGTCTTTAGGACTACGTCTAATAAAGACTCATAGTTCAAATCATAAAATGGGAAGTAATTAATGTGTGTTTGGTGTCCTGAACTCATTAAAAGTAGAGACCATGCAGATTATCCGAAAAGGTTTCAGGTATGGGTGAGAGACCCGCGATACCATCCTAAAAGTTCTATATATGGTGTTAGAGACCTTCTGGCTTAAACTCAAGTCTCTGTTTGCTCCAAAAGAAAACACACTAGCCATGTTTCTCACTTAGACCCCAGAGTCGAGGATAGAGCTCCGGGTTGACTTAGGATTGGCTACCCATTTGCAAATTGCATCATGTTAGTAAGCCCACAAAGGCCTCGATATACGGGTATCATGGTATTACTAAAGGACGACGCTAATTTCGTATAGGCATGTGCGAGGGAGTCAATGGGTGACTTGGGTAATGGCATGGAACATTTCATGCATGATATAAATCATCTTGGCATACATTGTAAATTCGTTTGAATGTGAACGTTGTGATGTATCATTGCATGTGCATTTTAGACTGAGTAGCCCTCGTAGGAGAATTCAACTATTGGGCATTGCTCACCTCATGGATCCCCTTTAGGTATTCAAAGTGCATAACACTCTTAGGGGAGGTAGGAATTTCTTGCCGGCCGAATCATTCGATTCATGTTTCTAGTATATTTTAGAACTAACTAGTTTTAATATATGTTTTGTATTAAGTGTGATGTAATAACTCTTGAATCTATAGAAATGTATAGTTTTGTAACTGTATGGACGAGTATGGATGATGGATTCATTGAGTCATTTTACCTACGCGGTCTCATGATATTGTATTACACAGGTTTCTACAGGTTGACGGTGGTCAATGGGACCCCCGGAAATTGGGGTGTCACACTTCATTTCAATTAAACACAAATATGCAGCTTTTCTGAAACAATGTTTTCGGTACAATTTCAATAGTCCATGCAATATACAATATATGAGGGCAAAGCTTATTTCATACTTTCATTCAGAAAATCATTTAATCACTTCAAAGTATACAATTTCATATACAATATTTCATTTGAAACTCAAATCATGCATTTCACACATTTGCTTATAATTTTGCCCTTGAATGAATTTAACCATTTCTTTCAGTGCATAGGATAATGGAATCACCGACATAGTCCCATCAATAGCGTTTCCAAGATAAAAACATTTTATAACACAGCATTTGCTCAATCGACTACATTTAAAATCATCATACAGACACTACCGATACTATCCTGGGTCAAGTAAATCTGACGCAGATGCCACTATATTTTATTTCGCTTAGGAGCACCGCTTATTTTAACCCTTATTGTGGGAGGTTTGAATTTGATCCCTGGAATCTCGAACATGATGGATAACATCTCTATTAAGGGCATTAAAATTACCATAATAATTCTATAATATCAGATATACATTTATAAATTCAACAATACATTTTGATGCTCACAAGAAGATTTATGGAAATGCATTTGAAATCAATTTTCCAAATCGCTTAAAATAAATCACATATGCACTCTTCTTGAAAATCATTTCCAACCAACGATCACAAAATTTGAAATAAGAAGAGAGGTATGGAGAACAAAACCCGCTTGTCACCCGATTCCTATCCTCGAACTCGATCTCGTTAGACTTCCTCGTTACTGTAACCCCTAATCCATCACAATTAGATAACAATATAGCTGACTTATTTAGGTTTCTTAGTCAGCTATTTTCTACCCAACTTTCTCCAGTAAAATTTTATGGGAACAAATAATCCATATTTTACCCAAATTTCCTTCAAGTCCATTATTCCCCCTATAAATCTATTTTATTCATAAATTTGAATCATCCATAATTTTGGAGCACTAAAAGTCACATATGTTCAAACAATCGAGACCAATTTCTATTTTCAAACATAAACTGCACTTCAAACATGTGTACTAAAGCTTCATTTTTAGACGAATTTCGGGTCCAATGGGGTTCAATTTTGAATATTAATTTTTTCAAAGAGATTGTTCTCCAGAAGTCTAGTTTTTCCATAAATTAATCACTCAATTTGGATGGAGTAGGAAACTCAACTTATGGCCTAAATATCAAACTGCTCCAAACACCAAACTATACTAAATCGGAACTGTGACTTGTGGTCAAAACAGCCTCATTTAAAGAATTTCCTGTCCAATGAGGTCTAAATTCTGGAATACACTTATTTCGGGCTACTGTTTTCCTGTGCCTGAATTATCAAGAATTTGAATCACTCACTCGACGAGTTGAAACTCAACTATGACCTAAACACTCAAAACTGCTCCAAAACACCAAAATCAATCACTCAAACTCAACTTAATTTACCCGAAAATAGAGCCTCACTTTAATGAATTTATGGGTCCAATGGGGTCCAAATTTGAATACACTTATTTCAAGGAGATTTGTTCTCCTAGAAGTATAATTTACCTAGAAATTTGAATCACTCAATTTGAATGAGTGATGGCCAAGTTATGGCCAAAACAAAAATATGGATTTTGGAAATTTTTGACAACATTTCCCCTAAAACCCCAACATTTCCTTCATATAAAAATTCCTCAAAACCAATCCTAACGCAAAAGCACTTTGAAACTTAATCAAAAACAACCCCCAAACTAATCTACAACCATTTAAAACACTTTTATTTTGATTTGGGGTTTTCATCAAACCCAAACACAACATTAAAGGGGGTTAGGGTTAGTTTCATACATTTAATCTCTTTCTTTTCACTTCCTTCTTCTTCCTTCTTCTTTGTTTGACTCAAATCCTTGGAGAACACAAAGCTAACTTGATCTCCTCTCTCACTCTCTCAACCGTGCCCTAGTTATCAATGTGAAGATATGCTCAAATGAGAAATGCTATTCAAAAACCAATTTTTGGTCGTAACTCAAAACCTTAATTAGGCCTTTTTTAGCTAGTACATTATTTCCTCATTTCTCATTTTGTATTTTAATTCATTCTTTTCTTCATTTGCTTTTCAACTTATTACCCTTCTTCCATTTTGGTACATACACTTCTCATTTATGACCATTGGGTCCTCATTTTGACATTTTACCAATTTAACCTTAATTATTTTATAATTTTCGGGTTGTATCATTTTTTTTGTTATTTAACAATATAAATTTGGAAAATACAATTTTAACTTATTTTATCACCCTAAACATTTTATAAATTTGCTAGGTTTTGGGGGAAGGCATTCCTGTATATTTCCTGGGTCTTTCACCCTAAAGATCCCTCTTCCTTCTTAATTCACCTGTCACAAACCTTTCTTTCGCATGGTTATATTTTCATTTATTTATTCACTTAACATTATTATCAATTTCAATCAAGATGCATGTGAAACACCATGTAATTTTCACCAATTATTCTCAAGTAAAAAAAAATTACACAACTTCACAACACATAATTTTCAACAATTTCACACATACATAAATCCAAGTTTCATAAACAACTCATGTAATTATTTACAAGTAACTAATCAAATTTCTAGAATCCACCTAAAATTTTAAAAAAATTCATCAATACATCATATATGTATAGTACTTCACGGATTCATTCCTAGAGTATGGTTTACAATTTATTTTTATTTTTGATACTTGATAGTGCCTAACAAACCATCGCATTGGCCTGTGAGGTGTGCCCAAAGGGTGAACTCCCCAACGCAGGCTTAAGGTGAGTTTAGAGGACAAAGCTTGAAAAGCAAGCCCGCATAAGAACCCGGGCCTACGGTGACGCCCCTCAAGCTACTTCCCAAGGCGCAAGCCTCAAGATCGCAGACTATCCATTGGGCCAAACGGATGACAAGGATAATCCGTTGTCCACCAGTTGTGCCGTAAGAAAGGAAAGCACTCCGTCTTCAGGATTCGATATCCATTCATTAAGGAAAGTAAGATCTCCCACGATTATGGCTTCCTAATTATCCTCTAGTATTCAGTTAGCGATAAGGAAGAGAAAATCCCCCACCTAATGGGAAAGAGGCCGTATCATCATCTAACAAGGAAAGTCACCGCATGATAAATACCAAGTAATTCCACCAAAGAAAGTCTGTGATCCATAACGCCATAAGCGGTCGAATTCTTTTCCTTTTCGCGAAAGAAGCACGAGCTTAGGCATCGGAGAGATGGTCGACACACCCCCGTCGGATCACCATTTCAATGCAGGTTGCAGGTTGTACGATGGCTGGCCCCAGCTGACTCGAGGGCTCTGTCGGTATCGATCGAAAAGTATGATCAATAATAATTAAATAAGGGTTTAGGGTGAAAACACCCTACATTAGATGGACTAAAAACCAACCATTGAAATTTCTATCAAACACCATACAATTGCTCCTTGTTGTTAGTATAAAAAGCCTTTAAAATTAAAGACCGATTGGAAATTGTTTGGTTAAGAAATAAAAAACCTATGAGATCTTTACACTCACCTTTATTGCCGCACAACTAGGGGTGGCAATTCGTGTTAATGGGTCGTGTTCGTGTCGTGTCAATGTACGGATCGTGTCAACATTCGCCAACCCAAACCCGACACGAATAATAAACGTGTCAGCGTTCGGCTAACCCAAATTGACCCATTTATTATTCTTGTTTGGCAGGTCAACATGAATATGACCCATTTAATTTGATTATTTAAAATAATAAGATTTATAATTAATCATCCATGCATATTTAACACAAATAACCTATTAAATTTAACATGTTTATTAATTTTATTATTTTTATTAATAGAAATTATAATTAATAATCCATATTTAACACAAATAACTTATTGAATTGGTTAATTAATTAATATAATAATTAAACGGGTCAATTCGGGTCAAATTCGTGTTAGACAAGTCAACACGAATATGACCCATTTATTAAACGTGTTAGGCGGGTCAACACGAATATGATCCAAACACGATTATACTCAACCCAAACCCGCAAAAACCGTGTAGGGTTCGTGTCGTGTTCACGTGTCGTGTCAAATATTGCCAGCCCTACACACAACATCGTCCGTCTCCTCCCTTTCTTTTTATTTTTTCTTTTTTTTTTGTTTTATTTTATCCGTCACACTTGATTATCTACTAAATTCCTTTTTGGATTTTATTTCATTTTTTCTAAAGACAAAGTCTGACGCTGATATCTGAAGAGGGAAGTACGAGCGTCGATCTCGCGTAACTAGCAAATGTGATGCGGATGAAGTCACGAACGCTCGATCCATATAAAGGAGAGATGCAGGCGCGATATCTGTCGCGACGAAGTCGAGCGATCGACTGTTGTGTTAGCAAATGTGATATAGATGAAGTTTTGAATAGATCCATATAAAGGCGAAGTCACGAGCGCTGATATGCGGCAATCTGAGCGTTGGCGTGGTGTTAGCGAATGTGATGCAAATGAAATGCGAACCGTGATCCGCCAAAAGCTAAAGTCTGACGCCCGATATCACGAAGGCGAAGTACGAGCGTCCCGATCTTGTGCTAGCGAATGTGATGTAGATGAAGTCTGAACTTGTCGATCCATAGGAAGGTGAAGTCGAGCGCGTCTATGAAACGAAGTTTGAATGTTTGATCTATTGAGCTAGTGAATGTGATCGCGGATGAAGTCGAACATCTTATCCATATGAGGCGAAGTCTGAGATGTACGTCTGCGAGAAGGCGAAGTCGGGCGCTGATACTCGAGGCGAAGTGCGAGCGCTGTCACGTAGAGACGAAGTACGAGCGTCGATCTATGATCTTAGCGAATGTGATGCAAATGAAGTCTAAACATCTAATCCATATGAAGGCTAAGTCTGAAAGCTTGATACACAGAAGACAAAGTCTGAACGTTTGATATGCTGAGCTAGCGAATGTGATGCAGATGAAGTCTGAACATCTAATCCATATGAAGGCGAAGTCGAGAGGCCTTTGATCTGCGAGGCCCAGTCGAACATCGATTTGTTGTGCTAGAAAATGTGATACAGATTAAGTCTGAACATCTTATCCATATAGAGGCGAAGTCCCGAGACTCTGATATGCAAAGACAAAGTACGAACGTCGATCTGTTGGTGCTTTAGCAAATGTGTCTGAGATGAGAGTCTGAACATCTGATCCATATAAAGGCGAAGTTAGAGGGGTATTCGCCAGTATGGCATCCAACAGAAACATGACGAAGTCTAAAAATGTCATAACAATGGCTCATATCCTCAATAAGAACTGTTTAGACAAATCGACCACCTCCAAACGATCCCAAAAGATAAGGATATGCCCGGTGTGGCATCTTATCAAAAAACATGATGAAATCCCAAAATTTCATAACAAGACTCATCCTCTTGATAACAATTGTATGCACAAGCAAACAAATTCATGATGATCCTGGCGGATAAGGGTTGTGCCCAAGTATGACATGTACTCCAATAGAGATGTGATGAAACCCCTAAATATCAAAATATGGCTCAACATCTCAGTAAAAATCTGTCTACACAAACAAACACATTCAAATGATCCTGACATATAGGGGGTATGCCCCAACACAACATGTCAAGGAATCAGTCTAAATCTCTACATCCCCCAATAACAAAAGGCAACCTCGGGTCATCTAGAAATGCAACTAGAAATGGATCCCAACGCTAGCAAGGCATCTCCCTAGAAAAGCCACATAATAATGGTCAAATATCGACCAAGTCTCAAATACCTATCAAAGTAGATGCTGTCAAAGAAAACATTAAATCTCATGGTCTCAGGGTGGTCTTATGACATGTACCGTAATGTAGGCTTAGGGTGATAAGGTAAAAGAAATGAAGGGAAACTAGGCTCAAACACCCAATGATCAACCCCATGCCCTCGTGTGTGGAATGCCACATGCATAAGAAGTCTCATGAGCCATTGACACAAGAACATCCAATGGAAGTGCTAATAATAATGATGTGATGCAAAAAGTGTAACATGTGGTGAGATAGGTAAGAGGAAAAGTGTGACGCCCCCGAGCCAGGGGTCAATTTGTGAGCGATAATTATGAACCTTTGTTCATGAGCAGTCATTACAAGCGGTACTCTAGCAGTGCACAACACTTTGTGCTCGTGGAACTGCTTGTGGGATTTAGTCGCAACTAAAAAAAAAAAAAAAACCTGAGTCGCAACCTAGAATTCCAATGCTTGGCCCAAAACCTCACGTGCTATTCACAAGGCTTTTCTTTGCATTTTTCCACACTTCCGGTGCATTGCTGATTTCTCACTTCCATTAATCTTTTATCCTAAAAACTACCAGAACTTACCAGCAAACTTACATAAACTTCATCAAATTGTATTAAACATAAACACTTAGTTTAATTACAATTTCATTACATTTTAGGTACAGAAACTAAGTTTCTCCCCAGGTACATCAGAAAAAGCTGGATACAGTCCAGTGTTCTACAAAATATTTCTGAAAGCTGTTTCCAAGCTTCCTCCACCTCTTAGGTTTCAATGAGCACCTTCTCTTGGTGTATCTCCAGTACCTGAAAATTTAGTTTTTCCACGACGGGGTGAGCTATGCCCAGTAGTGAAATCCCCTACTAGGGTTACTCCCCACCTAAGTGAAATGCAATGACACTATGTAAACAAACACACTGATCACATTCATATCAACATGCATGTCACTATATGAATGCACACATGCTTATGTCCCATGCTTCCCGAGTCCTTACCGACTCCCTCACACATGCATTGCCATGTATGAAAACCTTTTTCTTAAAACAAAAGCTTTTGTTTTTGAAAAAAAACTTATAGATAGTCTCCGATATAATAGTGTGGACAACCCTCCGATTCCAATCGATATCTTAGTATTGTGGACAACCCTCCGAAAACGATATCAACTTGTACTCCGATATAATAATGTGGACAACCCTCCGAAAATTCCTGAACAACTCCGAAAAAATATAGTATTTGCATGTCATGCACCCACACCCGATTCACGCGATGTCCCTGTGCAATTGAGATGCAAATGCCACTATATAACACCTCCTGTTACATGCAAGGCAGGAAATCTACATGCAACAATCAAAACTCATGCTTATCAACATGCTTATATTAACGTTCGTTTCTCACACAACCTGCATATTCTTCAAGACAACATTAACACACAACACATACAACATCATCATGCTTGTATCTCATCAGGTTCAACAAAACCATTTCCAGATTTTTACCGCATATAAATCAAGACCATTTCCAGATTTTAATCCTCACATAAATCAGTTTCAACAAGGCCATTTCTATATTTTAATTCTCATATAAATCAGTTTTCAACAAGGCCATTTCCAGATTTTAATTCTCATATAAATCAGTTTCAACAAGGCCATTTCCATATTTTAATCCTCATATCGTCAGTTTCAACAGGCGTTTCAGATTTAAATAAATCGGTTTCAACAAGGCCATTTCAGTTTTAATCCTCATATAAATCAGTTTCAACAAGGCCATTTTCCAGACTTTAATCTCACTTATAAATCAGTTTCAACAAGGCCATTTCCAGATTCATCATCGATTTCAACAAGGCCATCTCCGATTTTAATCCTGTAAAAATGGATAAACAAAACAATTCTAACATCAGGTTTACGCTGAAGCGTCATTCATCGACTCCTTGCATGGATTAACCTTCCCTGTCATCAAACAACTCTTAGAAAGATATAACCATGGTAGGAGAAGTCCCTACGTTGAGTGCCGAGATCAAACGGCTACGAACTCCGCGACACCCGTCTGAACGAGAAAATCACACCTTTGGTTCTCTTCGTTTTGCTTTCTCCTTCTTCCTTTCCTTCCTTTCTTTTTTTCTTTTCTCTCCTTTCTTTTTCCCTCAGAACTTTCCACCGGACCAGTTTGCTCTAGTTAGAGAGCATGTTCATCCTAAGTCTCTTGACACCTAACTTTCCACTTTTCTTCCCACTAAATTCCTCATGCAAAACCTGTCCAGACACACCTAGCATCCACTAACATTTACCCTCATGCAAGACCACTTTCTCTAAACACGTAGCCTACCTACATGTATCCATGTGGTGTGGGATTTCATGCCACTTGTCATTTGCTCATTTGTCCAATTGCCTCGAAATACGCGTAAATCCCATTTGTGCGAAATTGACAAAGTCATTTGGGTAGCTGAATTTCACGAGGCGATTCCAACGGTGCAATCCGTTTGTCATCCGAAATCTAGAAAAATCCCAACTTTTCTCCAGACTATTTCGGTAAATTACCATTTTGCCACCTTTTTTTCTAAAAAAATTAAATTTAAATTTTCACGGGTTTTACAAAAAGGATGTAGAGTGAAACATCAAACTCGAAATCAATAAACATATGAGGGTGATAAATGTGAAAATGAGAGGTATGAAGTCGAGAAGATAAATAACAGTATGGAAAAAACTAATGACGATATGATGAATCTACCCAAATCACTGCATGGGAAAGACATATCGTTGACATATTGGATGAAGAATATGACACTGACTCGGATCCCCTAGGAGAGGATCGGTCATCTCATATACCACTAATAAAATCTCAAAGTAAGCACATGATACTGGGATCTTGGGAAGCTCACATACGAACTCCCACAAGTAATACATACACTCGAGACAATGATCCTTATAAATCCACATACGTACTCAAGGAATACTTATACTGAATACATACACGTGCGCATTTATTTATATATATATATTTTTTTTTCTTTTTTTTTTTTACGCATAGATTGAATAAAATTAGAGACAAACAATAGCAGCAATAGCAGGCATATCTTCAAGTGTGAAGGTACGATAAAACAACTCCAATGAAATGACATAAGCCTCTCAAACTAAAAGTCTCTGAATAAATGTTGATGGAATGAGTGAAGGGATGACACTGACAAACCCCCATGCAGTAAAATGAATAGATCACCAATCTAAGTGGGAAAGAATGAGATAGAACGAGAAGTCAGATAGAAAGAAAGTGGTGAAAACATAGAAACTATGAAATAGAGCGGTTACAATGAAGTGAATTGGGTAAGGCGATGTAGAGAATATGTCAATATGTCTATAACTCAAAAGATCCCTAAACTAAGGCATCCACACACTAGAGGGCCCCTATCCCAGGTATGAAAAGGTAAGCAGGGCTATAAGAGAAAAATATAGGCCAAAATGCGCGTGTGAGGCTCAATGGGCTAGCAACGGTAAAAAAAATGTGAGTAACAAGTGATAAGGTATATGGCTAACTTGATAGTGGCCACCCATCCCGCGACAGGTCTCGAGCATAAAAATTTTCAATTGATCCACATTAGTTGGCTTTGGGGTGGTTTCCATCTAAGTCCATCAACCATGCAACTCCCTCTGGAGTTAACTCTCTAATAATGTAAGGTTTGCTCCAATTGGGTCTAAACTTCCCTCTAAGGTCGGTGACTAATCCTCTGAGGACTCTCAAAACCAAATCGCCTCATTTGTAGTGATGCAAGGTTCTTAGCTTTTTGAAAGAACAAGTCATCTTCCTTTGTAAGCTGAATATGGTCGCGACTCTCCGTCTCCTCTCATCCTAACGAGGCTAAGGCTGATCAAGCCGTGGCGAACCCACCGCCTGCGAAATATGCTGCTCTGGGGCTACTCTCAAGGGATCTCATCTCTATCTCAGCGGGAAAAAGCGCCTCCATGCCATAAACTAGAGTAAGGTGGCTCCTGTAGAAGTCACGAGAAAGGAGGTGCGTACGCCCATAATGCGAAAGGCTTCTCGAGCCCCGGTCTCGAAGTCTCAATCATCTTGCGAATCCTCTTAATATTCTTGTTCGTGGCCTCCTCTGCCACAGGTATGCAACGGCTATACGCGGACGATGCAGTGATCTTGGATGCCATATCCTGCGCCAATGAGTGTCAGCCTCACCCCCAGAAATGCACCTCTATCAGATATCAACTCATGAGAACCCCATATCTACAGGATAATGTGCGTCGATAAAGTGGCCACTTTGGCGCATTTAACTATGCATAAGAAGTGGCCTCCACCCACTTCGTGAAATAATCAATAACGACTAGAATGAACTCATGACCACTAGGAGACTTTGGTGAAATCTTCCCCATAATATCTATGCCCCAGACTGAAAACGGCCAAGGTGAGGTCAATGCATGCAACTCTGATGGTGGAACGTGTATGAGATCTCCATGCATTTGACACTCTGTACATCTTTGAACAAACTGACAACAATCTGTCTCCATGGTCAACAAAAAATAGCCAGTCCTCATAATCTTACGAGCCATCATATGTCCTCCCATGTGGGGCCCTAAATAAGCCTGGACCTCTCTCATTGCCGTCCAGTTGAATCTCAATCTAAGCACAACAATAACACACCATCAGTTATACGTCTATATAGTGTCTCTCCATGTTTCACAAAGCGGGTGGCAGTACCTCAAATCTCTCTTGTCTTAGCGTCCACGACCTCGGGGTATATGCCATATCTAAAGCGATAAATATCATGATACCACGACAGACCACCATCAAACCCCGACTCGTCAATTAAGCAACAATAAGCGGGAACACTTCTAGTCTCAACTAGTAGGAGGCGAACTACCACACCTTTAGGAATGTCAATCATGGAAGCCAAAGTAGCCAGAGCATCGACGAACTGATTCTGCGCTCTAGGTAGGTGAGTGTAGCTCAGGTCGTCAAACCTCCTACTAAGTAACTCTAAATAAGCATGATATGACTAGCTTCACATCTCGGTCTTCTAATCATCACGGATCGTCTAATCACAAGATTAGAGTCACGAATATCTCCATCTTCTAATCCCGAAACTTAAAATTCTGATCTTTAGCAAGGATACATACCTCATACTCAACAATGTTGTTAGGTAGGTGGATAACGATCGCAAGGCCAAATGGCGATCTCGGGATATGATCGCCATGCGGAGAAATCAATAGAACACCTATCCCATATCTAGAACGGTTAGCTACACCATCAAAGTACATGCGCCAAATGAACAAACTAGTCGCACTGCATTTGATCTCTCATCGGAAAATAATCATCAATCACTCTATTGTCGATAACCGGAAGTGAGGCCAAGTTAATTGCTAACACACTCCCTTTTATGGACTTTTGAGGTGACATGCGAGATATCAAACTCTGTCAAAGTACCAAGCCATCTCATAAGTGCCTTTCGTCAAAAGCTGATGCATCGAATAGATATCTCAAAGGATCTAAACAAGAAACAAGCTACACGGAATACTCTGTCATGTAATGTCTCAATCTCAAGTGGCCCAAAACCAAACTAAGTAAACGCTCAATCATAATGTGCCGTCTCATACTCTAACATCCTCTTACTCGGATAATAGATAGCTCGCTCCTGCTGAATCAATAATTTAGGCTAGCATGCACCTTAAGCGACATAAAATGACAAATATAACAAAGAGAGAATTAGATCGAGGGCATAGGAGGTACCAAAACAAGAGGGGAAAGCAAATACTCTCTAATCCGCTCAAAAGCTTGCTGGCATTGATCATCCCAAACCTTAGGCTGTTTCTTCCTCATAAATCGGAAGATAGGCTCACAAGTATCTGTCAGTCTAACAATAAACACCTTCAATATATGTTGCAGCCTACCCGAGCCCGGATCTCGGTCTTGGTGGAGACATGTCAAAATAGCTTTCGATCTTAGCGGGATGCGCCTCGATACCTCTCACTAATCATGTGGCCAGGCTTCCTGGGAATCACTCTCCCGGGTGCCTTCCTTTAGGGTTAGATCTCAATCTAAAGAATCGATCCTACGGAAAAGCGCTGGCACTGAGTGATGCCGCCACATCGGGACTTCACAATCCTTATCATTTATGAACCTCAGCATCCCTGTGCATCATGTCATGAAACAATGTAGTAGCTGCTCTCTAATAGGTAGCACCTACGTTATTCAATCCAAACAGCATGACTCTATAACAGTAGGCTCCCCACTCAGTGATGAAATATGTCTTCTCCTTATCCTCAGGAGCCATCATAATCTGATTATAACCAGAGAATCCATCCATAAAAGACAACATCACATGCCACAACGGTACTATCAACGACATGTCGATATGTGGGAGAGGAAAAATCATCCCTTGGGTTCTGGCATTTGAGATTTCTAAAGTCCACACAAACTCTAACCTTGCCGTCAGCACTTTTTGGGAGCGGGAATGACATTAGCGATACTCGAGGTGCGGAGCTGCGATATGAATCAACACTAGGCTGCTTTTTGAATCTCTTCCTTCACTTGTAAAGCTCCATCGAGGGGTGTGTCGCCTGATTTTGTATGGAGGTCGGCTGTGTAGCCTGAGAGTGGTAGATGATCTTGAACTATAGAGATTCGAGGCACGGCATGTCCTCATATGACCATCTGAAAGCTTATCAGTATGATCGAGTAACCTAAGCAAATTATCCCTCTCATGCAGCGGGACAAAGTGATAGATCCTCATCTATAGGTTGGTGCGTTGTGCAGGTCGGCCCATCTGAGGTCATCTCAGGAGGTGAAACTCGCTCGTCGGTAAAGTATGATAGAAGTCGGGGCCAGGTAGCTATCATAATCGGGCTACAAGGCTCATCATCAATATCATGAATTTGTGATGTGGGTGAATGAGGTGCACATGCATCAATATCATCAATAAAAGGAGAGCGGTGAATGCACTGAAAATACTTTCGAACCAGCCCAGATGAAAAGCGAAATTACATCATCGGGCGTGAAATGAATCGATAAAACATCAAGAAAGTGGGTGGGTCCACGACGCGAGACTCTCCACAACATGTCCCGAATATCGGGGAGATGCGATATCAACGATAACATCACGTAATCGCATCATCATGCGGAGGCGAGGAGCATCCTCGTAAATGAAAGAAAGCGCAGAAAATAACTAAGTGCGGGAATGCGGCTTGGGTGACTAATAACCATCGGGGGTAGCTCCTCATGTAATCACATCCCGGACGACATAACCCTATCAATACCCTCATAATTAGCTATCTCATCGGGGAAAGGACGCTAGTGAGCACACTAGGCGCATGAGGAAGGAGCGATCAAGGTGGTAGAATCAGGAGCCCGCCACCTTGTTTGTGAAAAGGCGATCTTATTTCGACATCTTCCGGAATATCAGTAGGCCCCATTGTCGATCCATCGGGATTACGTAATGGCTCACGAAGCCCTCACAAAATGGTCGGTGGAAGCCTCAGCTATGGGGCGAAGAGGATAGTCAAATGGAATGTGATGAAGTCGAGATCTAACCCTCTCTCGGCGCAGTTGTGCCATGCATCGAAAATCTGCCTCTATGGGTACAAATCCTAAGCCAAAGGATGGGTCGTGGTCCAAAACTGTGATAAATTCGCTACGGTCATCTTGTGTATGCAAGCCCAAACAGGCATGTCTGACATGCTCCTCGTCATGTCAACGACCGTCTTGCTATGCGATCAAATGACATGGGTGCACGAATCTCGACAAAATCCGGCTCCACGAGTCACGTATCTCATCAAAAGTGAATCCAGTCATAAGCAAATCATCACCCCCATGGCTAATCTCTAATACCAACTCAAAAGTCAAATGTGCCCCTCCTGTAGATGAAATAGTGATCACTTGACCATCATGAATGAACTTCACCTTCAAATGAAGGGAAGATGAGATAGCGCTAGCACTATGAATCCATGGGCAGCTTAAGAGTAGGTTAAAGGATACATGGATCATGGAATGTCTGAGGCATAACCTGAAAAGCAGCGGCCCAATCATCAGCTCGAGATTCAAGGTGCCCATCACCTCTCTACGAGTACTGTCATAAGCTCTCACTGTGTATGTAGATGGCTTAAAATTTGTGGGCCCATATCCTAGAACAATTACAGTGGTAAGTGGACATACATTTAGGGTAGATCCATTATCTAAGAGGACAGATGGAACACGACGACCTAAACAACCAACTGATATATGCAAAGGTCGAGTGTGGTAGAACCCCTCCCGGAGAATGGAGTCATCCTCGGAGAAAACTTTGGAAAATTCTGAAGTGGTTACGACCGGTTGTGGGCATATGTATCGGGGTCCTGCGGGATGTGGTCATGTCAGCTCGAGATCCATTTCGAGCCCAATCAAAGTCTCTCTATGGGTGGTAGAGGAAGCTAACAAACTCTAAATAGAGATACGAGCATGTGTACTTTGTAGTTGCTTGATGATCTCATCATCCTCTCTCATTGTCTCATCTCTAGTAGTATCAGGATCTATGGGCTGAGATGGAATTGGAGGCTGCTGTCTGACCACTCTACCTCCTCTGATAACATACTGGATCTCTGGTGTATCAACTGTCCCTCGGTGTGGAGTCAAAATAAAAGGAGTCTGAACACTATAACAAGGCAAAGTCACACTGGCCTCAGTGTGGGGATCTAAATTGGTGTGCTCGTGCCAGAAGCGACATGTGAGAGAGAGTGAATCTGCTGGCTCGAAAACACCTCATGAACCCCATCATCGCCATAACCATCATCAAATGCTATGGGCTCCGACCTTTGATCATCCCATGACAACATATGGATGCGATTCTCGGACTCAACAAAATCAATGGAATGAATACCTCCTGTTGGAGGAGGAATTGCATGTGTAGAGTAAGTCGGAAGGGGGTTAGAGCGCTGGCGCTAAGAGCATCCGAAACTATCTGATACAGTGATCAAGTCTGACAGGTGTGAAATGCCAGCGGTCTGCCCGATGTAGTATGTCCCGGGGCCACGATGATAAGCCTGTGTAGGTGTCAGAAATGAGGAGTGAACAACCTACGGTAATGGCCTCGGTGCTAATGGGTAAGCAATCCGGCCAGGTCATAAATATGCAGTAGACCTCATACGAGCATGCCTAGTGGCTTTAAAATTAATAAGTATCAGGCTGCTTTGTGTAGGAGCTGATAGGCGCTCGGGGGTCTAAAGGAATGAGCAATAGGTGGTCTCCTCATGACAATGCGGCTCATGGGTGTGTGGTGGGTATATGGAGTTGCTAACATAGCGGGCGAGGTGGTATGGAAGGTTTATCTTGGAGGTGGATTACGGGCGTGGGAAGTCCTGGTAATGGCCCGGGTATAAATACGGCGGGCTGGGTGCCACATGTGCAAGAGGCCCGATGGCTCTACCTCCACAGTACATATGATCCGGATGGCTTCTTCCCACACTATCGGAAGAGGGAAGAATCCGACCATAAACCACGCGCCATACCATCATCGATACCATACAATGCACCTACATCAAAGCTCTGTAATCCATAATTTCCTCTGCCATAAGATGTTTGCGTAACTAAATTTGTAAACTCCCTCGGGATCATCTTGTCACCTTTCTCTCTTTGATGGACGATCAATCATCTGAATAATCTTCTCCCTCAGCGGAGATGAATGATATGTGATCTCATGAGCTCCTGCCTCATAGCCTCGAGCTCTCTCCCCAGTGACATCTATGGCTTGATCTTTGAAAGAGACGTCGGATAAACTCAGGCGAATACTCCCCAAGTCGCTGCTTGCGAAAGCATCAGTGGCGAGCCGGCTACATGCCACCTTTGCTTTCGGTGACAAAGGGAACAACATGATCAGTGAGGCCTCGTCAACCCCATGCCCCTCGTGACGCTATATATCCTCGAATGAGTGCGTGGACATCATCTTACGCCTATATACCCTCCATGTCGGGCATCGAAAATTGCGGCAGTGAGTGGGGTCGCGAAGTGCCTTATCAAATCCGTCCACACATCCATTACCCTCTCTGACTCTCATTCTTAAGCATCTGCTCTACTCTACGTATCTGCGATCATCGGAAGCAGATAGTCTAAATTTGGAATAATTAAGCATGTGGCTAGATCACGCAACTGTGAACCTACGAATGACAACGGGGGTGCTTACTGAGGGATGGCGGCGAAGGTATATCCCAGAGCCATCGATGGAGGTGGAGGTGGAATGGAGGTGGTTCCCCATGTCGAGAGCTAAGCTATCCTCACGTCTTCAAGGCGTGGGACTGTTGTCTATCGATCCTCTGACTAAGGCCATATCACGTATCTGGAGGCGGCAACGGTGGTGTGATAACCGATGCGCGGAGTTTCATGTGGATCCGTATAAATGCGATCGTGCGCGTGCTAATCTACCCTCGACTTTAACCGAAGATGGTCCCGGTCTGTGTCGATGATTCTGAAAGTGTAGCAAAACAATAAAGTGGAGTCCATGTCAAACCCAAAAAGAATCTTTGCTATAATGAAATTGAAATAAGCAATCCATCCCTTTATGCACAAAATTTCCCCGAAGCTGTAATCTACTACAAATAATCTGTATACCCTAAAGAGGAAACCAAAATAGAGGAATCTGGATCCATATCATGACAAAACCGGCCCTAAAGGCTCACAGATGCACCCACGTGTAGGATGGGAGTCCTAATCGGCCAGGATCTGAGCTCGACACAGAAGGTCGATGGGTGGCTCACAAGACAAGGGTAGGTAGTCTTTTAAAGGGGTCCTGCTTAGGAAACCGATTGTACCCTCGAGTGGTACCTGACCTCTTACACTTCTCAGAAGGGGCGGGCGCTTCCATGCGAGGTGGTCATCCAACTCAGCACATGCGCTTCCTGACATCCCGAGGCGACCTATGGTAAAGGCTCTCGCTACTCTCGGCGCTCAAGGGAATAAACTAAGTGTACATTGTTAATATGTGTGGGTGCATCGAAAAACCTAAATGACATCCAAGCGAGAGAAAAGACACCGATTCGCAAAGTATCCTAAAATCTAGCTCGAGCTATCTGAGTCTTGAAGATCGAACTCCTCGATAAATATGTCAGCCACCTCGAATGCTCCTGAACATGGATATGGCCATCGCTGGGCCTTACTCCCAGTCAACTGGCTCGGTCGAAAGCGAAGCAAGGAAGCGACAGGTCTGACTACAAACCTGAAACGAGGAGCCAAAAAGTCGGCGAGACTAGAGGTTTGGAGATAAGGGGATACGTGTGCACCTACATGGAGCATGCGACAAGTAATGCTGGGGAGAAGAGGAGTGGTCATCTGGCTCCAGGCAGTCATCTGAAAATGGATTATATCATCCGTATCTACACATAATCTAAATGGAAGTATAAGATGAACAACGATGCATTAGTATATATGAGCAATGACAAACAAGTGACATAACAAGATGAGCAGGAAGAATCGGCCCAGAGTGGAAATTAAACGACCAATACTAATGATACAACGATTAGACATATGAAGGAATACAATCGGTGGTCAAAATTCTCAATGTGCTATACACAAAGGCCGCAAGAAGCATCTATCGTCGACCAATTAACCAATCAAACTCCACATTTTTCCCTAATTTGTATTCAAGCAATATCATATCCTAGTAGATGCGCCATACCTTAGGCGCATTTTCATCTAGCCATGCTTTTCCCACTTAAAAAGGCGAGACTCATTTTTATTTTTGAAAAACTATTTTTAGAAAATGGTTTGGAGTCACCTCTTATTTTTGTTTTATTTTAAAAGGGAAAACAAAATAAGAAAGAAAAAACTTAAATCTGATTCTTGATAAGAAAAGGAAGGTGTAGACTGATTGACTTAGGATTTATTTCACTTTTGTGAAAGCGATCCACATTGGAAGTAGACAAGGGAGAGAGGTCTCCTTTTCCCTATAAAAGGGGACCTCTCCCCCTTGATTGGGGTAGGAGGAAAAAAAGGGAAACATGAGCTTTCTCCACCAAAAAAAGTGTGAGACCCTAATGGCCCTTAATTATTTTTTTTGGAGAATAAATTAAGGCATGGGCTTATATAATTTAGAGCGCATTAGTTCCTTAAGTTTATTTTTTGAAGGAGACTATGGGTGGCACCCCTACCCGATCTGAATGAGAGGTCTAGTTGGTATCAAAGTTTAAAGGTTTGATTTAAAATAAGATTGCTTTTGAAAAATCTTGGCTCGGGGGAAATTTTGGGAGGCGATCAGGCTTTGGATCGATTCCCGGCAGGGGCGATTTGGTCGGGGGGGGCTACCCGTCCCCTGGGTTTTTTCTTGACTTTCTTTTTATTCTTCTTTTATATAGTTTTTTTTTTAATTAATTGTCTTGTATATATATTATATTAGTCATTTGATTTATAGTCTTATCATTTTATTTTCCTTGTAAGTATATTTTTGCTTTTTGTTTATTTAATTAAATTGGTTTTTGATGTTTTTTTTTTAATTCAATTTATTTTTCCTTAACATATGAACTATCACTCATCCTTAATTTAATAAAATCCCCAAATTTAAAAAAAATTCAAGTTCTAAATTTTCATTTCTCAAATTTTAAGTGTCCAAATTTCAAAATTCAAAATTCAAAATTCTCATTTTCTAAAATTCATATTTTCAATTTTAAAATTCAAGTCCTCCAAATCTCAAATTTCAAATTTTCAATGTTTCAATTTCAAAATTGCAAATTCCTAATTTCAAAAATCAAGTGTCATAATTTCAAAATTCAAGTTCCACAATTTTCAATTTCCAATTTTAAAGTTTATAATTTCAAATTTACAAAATTCATAATTTCAAAATTCAATATATCAATTTCAAATTTCCAAATCTCAATTTCAAGATTCAGTTGTCCTAGTCTTAAATTTGAAAATTCCCAATTTCTAAATTTCAAGTCCCCAATAATCTCAAATTTCAAATTTCAACTTCAAACTTCCAATTTTCAAAACTTCAATTTCAAATCAGTCTTCAAAAATTTCAAACACATGATTAATTCTACAATTCCTATAAAATGGAATCTTGGGAAGTTAATTTGTGTAACATATAAATGGGCTTAGGTGAATCCGATATTTCAGTATCATTTTAATAGAATATTGATATGTTTATCGCCGACTTAATTGATATAAATATTTGCGTATTTTGTTATTCGTGCATTGTTTTACCCGATGTATGTAACATCAAGTCGAGGAATTGTTTTCTCATCTGACTTTCCTTGATTATTTATTTATATATGTCTTGCATGCTTTTGTATTGTTATTGCTTATCTTCGGTATTCATTTAGTTGATTGGTCGAAGCCGTATTTTCTTAGTTTGTTTAGTGAGGAAGCGGAACTTTAGGGGCTTAGAATGTCGCGTTTAAATGCTACCTTCGATAAATGCTTGCGGCCTGGGACTTGGAGCTTCAGGTTTTCCTATACTTGCATTTTTATCGAGGGTCACATTTAGGTTTTACTGTAGCACATTTTGTTTTATTTTAAAATAAAGCAATAAGTGCGAATCAAGCAGGATTTTAAAAATGGTTTTTTAAAATAAAAAGCATTGTCTCACCTTTTAAGTGGGAAACGCATAATAGCAAAAAATACGAGGTCCACACTAATCCTCTTCGTATTTTTTTTAGAAAATAATTCATTGACATAAAAATATCATTTTATTTTCATATTATATATATATATATATATATATATATATATATATACTCATATACTGCTTCTCTCATATGTACTCTATATATATATATATATACTGCTATACTATAAATTGGAATTTCCAAAAAGTTATATTAATCAGTCATCTTTTTTTTTTAAAATTGCTTATCAAGGAAAGTGACCTCTTCTTTTTCACGGCAGTGGAGTCGAGTCGTTTTAAAATTAAATGGGGCAGGACAGGGTGGGTTGGCGGGGATGAGAAAATTTTCAAACTCATCTCGTTTATATTTTATTTTTGCTTTTTTATATTTTTTGTTTTTATTTTTTATTTTTTTTATTATATTAAAATTAATATATTTCATAACAAATAAAAATATTATGAATTACACATAAATGGTTTATTAAAAAATATTCTAATTATTATTATTATATATATTAAAGTATAAAAAAATAATAATAAAATATTTTTTTTAAATATAATCGGGAGACGGAGCATAGCAATACGAACTTGTCGATTTGAAAATAAATATGACTCGTTAAAAATCGATTATAATTAAACCGACCGCCGTTAGGGCGAGACGGGAAACCAAAATAACTCGTCTCGTTGTCATCCCTACGTTTTGGTCAAGAAAATAATAGCATATTTGTTTTCTTGAGCCCTATGTATATCTATAAAGTTATGTTTTGGTGTTGAAGTTGGGCATTTGATTTGATTGAAACAATAAATGTGTATGGAGAAAAATGAGTCCAATTTATTAAACAATAATTAGGCAATTCTTGGGTAATTTCTCCATTAATTTAGAAAATGTGTATGGAGAAAGAGTTTGTTTCAAGTCACATTGGAAGGATTTTCTATGGGTTTTTTTTTGGTGAGAAAGCAATAAAGAAAATCATGTGGGCCAACATGAGTTGTTGCATAAATAACCCATAATGAGGTGAGCTTTAACTAGGATATTAAAGGATCTGCGTGTGGGAAGTTTGTCTATATATCTTATTTGAAATTTTATGTCTTTTATATACAAGTCGCTTGTAAAGTTATAGATGTTTAGAAAAACTATAAAAAATTAGCAGGCCCCTATAAGTCATTTTTAGCTTATTTCAATAAGCTTCATGGAGAAACTTATAAAAAAAAGAAGCTAAAAACAAGCATACAAAAAACTAAAAATTGTCATTTTAATGACAAAAATGTCCTTTCTAAAAAATAATGAAAAACTTATAAACAACTTTGTGAAAAATTATGTAAAAAATAGGTAAAATTATATTTAAAAAAAGGAAACATTTATGAAAAATAATGGGGAAATAAATTTCAAGAGTATGTAAAAATAGGTAAAATTTTGAAAAAAAATGTAAAAAATTAAGAAAATATAAAACAACTTTCGAAAATTTATATAAAAATAGGTAAAATTTTTTGAAAAAATATGAAAAAAATTATGACATATAATTAAGGGCTTAAGAAAAAAGGCTTATCGATGATGAGGAATAGTTGTAAGACAGGAAATTCGATTTACGGAAAAATGGTAAAATCGTGAAATTTTGGTTCACGAGAGTGTGATTTAGGATTAAAAATCATTATTCGCTTTTGATCACGGTTGATAAATGGATGCATAGTTGGACAGTACCATAGAAATCCTTCAGCTTTTATAAAGTGTGGGTGGGGCGTGGGGTGGCATGTTTTCTGAGCATCGTTTAGGTCTTAGTAAGGCGATTTTGATCGCGACAAAATCAAAACTCAACGAGACTCATGTGTATGAGTGGCGTAAGTAGAAAAATGATGAAAATGGGCCCGGCTAGAGATAGAGTCGAATGTCAAAACTGGGAAATGAAGGAACGTAATGGTCATTATGGGATTTGATTTAAGTCACTAAGGACAAAGTTGTAATAGTGCTTCTTCTCCAACAAAAATGAGCCAGCGTGAAATGCATTTTGGGGAGATCAGTAGTAAGTTTTGAGGTTTCTTTAGAGAGAGAAACTTCTCTCCTAAAAGCTGAGGCCGACGTCGTCGGCGGAGTCTTGAGGGACGAAGGAGGCGCTGCGAGGGAGAGGGCTTCTCGTGGGTACCGATTTGGGAGTTTTCTCAAACTTCAGGGAGGTAGGGGAACACTCCACTACTTGGGCTTTATTCTTCGGTTAAGTACCATGTAAATGTTTCGGTTAATTGAGGCCTTGAACGGCCGTTTGATCGGTCCCAAACCTTGGGACCGAATTGATATGAATTTTTGAAATCCTAATGTAGCAGTGAAGTGACGCCATTCTTGATTTTAGGTGGTTGAATGTTGCATTTTTGTGATAAATCATGGATTGATTTGGATGAGGCGAAATGAGTAGAAATGGGGTTCACAAAAATTGAGCAGATGAATGAATGTGTGTTTGAGCCAGTAAAACCTAGGTTTTAATGTTCCTAGGAATAGTGACACGAAAATATATTTGTGTACAGGATATGTGTGTTTAGTCGAGTGATTGAGTGGAATTGCTGCATTATACTTTCAGATCATTAGCCCCGAGGAGCTAATTTTGATGTATGAATTATTGATTTAATTCATGACTTGTGATTGTGTAATTGGATATTATGTGGATATGTGCATGTTTACATATTTGCATGTGATTAAGGCGTATTGGAATTGGCATACATGCATTCCATATGCACTAGAACATCCCTAGGACTATAGGAGTTAGTGCGTGAGATGAGTCAGAAAATGGATTTCGGAGGGTAGTCTAAAATATTAATTATCGGAGGGTAGTCAGATAGAAAATATCAATCGTCGGGCGACCCGATTGATATTCGCGGAGGGTAGTCAGCAAAATAATATACCATCGATCCGGATGTTGATTGATATATGTTTATGGAGGGTTGTCCGCTGAAACAATAATTCTCACATACGAGGCTTGAGTGTGAGAGTCGATGGTTCGGGATCTGAGTTGGTCGTATAGACATTCAAAGTAGGATCATGCATTTAGCGGATGTATGTTTGACCACGGAACATTACCTTTAGCGCGCTTAGGTGGAGTAGCCCACTTAGGCGAATCCTGCGAACGATGGCTCGCACTGTCGAGGGGACGTGCCCTACCGGGTGCCCGGGAGCGTGCGGGGACGGCTCGTCTGAGGCGAGGATTAGAAGAAGAGAGGCGGGTTGTGGCTTTTGATGAAGTATACATGTCTATTATAACTCGTTAAGTTTAATATATATGTGTTGTATAAGAGTAAAACATTTGAACTCTTAGAACTTATTGGATATAGTTGGTATGTTTTTTATGGGGTATTGTAGTATGGGCTGAGAAGACACGTTTTATCCATATTTGTGTCATTGTGATTATATTGAATTTGCCCAGAGACGGGTTTCATGCGGGTGTTTTATTTGGGTGGGAGCTCCGTCTGAAAGGGCTGGGTTACTGAAGTGGCGTCGGGTAACCGGCGTCACTTGTATTCCGTAATGAGGTTGACCCCGGCTAGTGATGGACCCCGTGTTTGGGGGCGTCCTGATAATGACATTGATGATGATTTTCTTTATTCAGAATTTGATGCAGATCCATAAGTGTTTATTTTGTTTGAAACTTAGAATTTTTGTGATGATGGAAATCACTAATGGTGTTTGTTATTTTTGCTTGTTATTTTGTTTTGAAAATGTTTGTGATGATGGGAAACACTAGTGATGTTTGATTTTTACGTTTGATGTCTTTTCCTTTATTGTATTTATTATTAGATAAGCTATAGACGATATTTAGTAAGATATATAATTTTTATTTATATTAAGTAGAGTCGTGTATCATAAAAGTCGTAGCGCCAGTATGCGATGCAGCCTCCAGAACTCATGAGGCTTTGAATTCTCTGTTCGTCTTAGACCTTAATAACTATAAGTATATGATATATCATGTTCAATTTTATAGAAAGCATCAAAATTAAAGATTTTATTGAAGAAAAAAACATATAATATTTTAGTTTTTATATTTTCTTTTATGCATATGAAACAAAATTGAAGAAGAGAGTATGGTTCATTAGTTATTTTTTATACTAAAGATTACAAGTGAATGATAAATGTTTTCAATATATAGTGAATTTTTACTTTATTTTAATTTTTATCATGGTTTTAGATTGCTATATATATATATATATATATATATATATATATATATATATATATATATATATATATATATATATATATATATATATATATATATATATATATATATATATATATATATATATATATTTCTTTAGTTTTTTTAATTTCTTAAACATTATAACAAGTGCTTATTTATCCAAACACTTTAATTTTATAAGTACTTATAATGGTCTTTTCAGTAATTTCATCTATTATAAGTATTTGAGTAGTAATACATCCAAACACCTAAAATTGATGCATAAACGTTTTTTAAAATATGCATCCAAACACAAATAGCTTATTAAATAAAGTACTTATGACATAAGCTCTCATCTAATAAGTCTTATAAAATAAGTGTTTAATTAAGCGTTTACCCTGACAGGCTTTAAGTAGTCTTTTTTTTTAAGAAATATTTGGTTAAAATACCTTAAATAAATCAAAATTTGTAAATCTAACTCTCTCCATATTTTTTTTTTTTGGAAAAAAACTCATTATGGACAACAATGTCAGGTATTTACATTCATCTTTGAAAAGAAATGGTTATTTTTATAAGAAAACAATGAGTGCATTTTGTCAAAATGAGATCAAAAATTGATAAAGGGTTAGATTTCCAAATTTTAGGTTTCAAAAGGTATTTTAATCAAATCACCATTTTTTCATTCACATAACTATTTTGATGCCTAATTTGGGTCTCAAGATTTTATATCTTAAGTTCATTTATTTAAATTTATATCAAGCTTTTTTTTTTTTTTGACATCAAAGCAAAAACTGGCATTATGAATTAATAGCATCAGTACATAATCTGGTTTGAATAACCACAGGGATCATTGGAAACCATAAAATCGATGTGCCTAATAGCATTTAAGCAAGAATATAGACCTTGACATTGTTTTTGCCTTAGTAAAAAGCCGAGAAAGTAATGCCTTTCTCACTTGTAGAAGGGATAAACAATCCTTGATCAAAGCACCGGAAACTCACTTAAATCGACATCTCGGTTTGCAAAGCTTGAACTACTTGAGGTAGATACGTTTCCAAAAATATCACTCGCTTAAAACCATTTGCTTGATCGAGACAATGCTTCCAGTAAGCCCATAGTTTCCAGCTCCCTGACGTGGAATAAGTCATTCACTACCCGAGAGGCGGCATGAAGAAATAGTCCTTGTGAATCATGAACCACAATTCCCCAGCTCGATTTGCCTTCCTCTCGAAAGACTGTCACATCTATATTGCATTTTACAAAGCCTGGTAAGGGTCGTTGCCAATGTTGCTGAACAGGGAATGGTATGACTTGGCAAACAGTTTTAGCGCTCTCTTGAATAGAGATCCCGTCGAACAAAATTCAAAGAGCCAAATAAACCGTTCACCATTGCAGTTCATGAGAGCCAGTTCGATCTTGGTTGTTACGTTGGATCCGAGAGATAGCCCCAACACAACAGCGATTTTTCATAACACCTCTTTGTTTTGAGTTTTTATCGATTTAAAGAACCATTCTACAAGGCTTTCCATTTAGCCATAGAGTCAATCAAATCGGACACCTTCGATTGCGACCCCGACGGATGAGCGAAGCCAAATAGTACGAGCATTCTCGAGGCTATTTGCACAAAAAAAGCAAGAGGCAGAGACATCGATACCTTTTGATTGGAGTTCACGGAGAAAAACGGTAGGAGAACCCCTACGCACATTCTCCTGAGGGAAATTTTTTGATACGAGGGGGCCTTTAGTGCGGGATGTTTACTTCAATCTCCTTTCACGGGAAAGGCGTATGAACACCCAATAATTGAGTAAGTACATGATATCCTGTTTTCACCATGTACTCGCCAGAATTTGTAAAGTGCCATACATATTGATCTGCTTGACAAAGTTGAACAAAGGTATACTTTGTATTTGACGACATCTCTGATCCTGAATTTCCTCAGCGACTCCACATCTCATTCCGGTCACGCACGGAATCGATTAAATCACTAACTCTCAAGCCATATAGTTCCACTCCTGGAGTTGTTTGCACCCAAAAATTCTGATCATCTCTCAACCAAGGATCGGTCCAAACATCAATATGTGTACCATTACCTATTCTCCATCGAATACCACCTTGCTGATAGCTGGAAGAGCGGAATGCTCAGCGAGTAAAGCTTGGATTGGACCTAAGGTGGCCTTCCCAGAAAATCTATGAGAAAATATTTAGCTTTGAAGATCTTTGTAAACAAGAGTATCGGAGCGAAAACAAAACTTCAATCTTTCTAACATAGCAATGTTCATGATGGAATTAAGAAACCCTCTTAGCCATTTGTTTTCTTCACACTTAGTTTATCCCATGCCAACCATTTTAGCTTACCGTTTCACATCTTTTCGCGATCCCCACCAAAAAAGAGTTCGACATTTTTGAATTTAATCAAAAGATAGAGTGACAGCATAAAGGTACTCATATAATATGTTGGATGGATTGGGCAGCTGCCTTGATCAACACTTCCCTGCCAGCTCTAGATATAGGTCTGTTTTTCCAGTCTTGGATTCTTTGCCATACGCGTTCTTTAATGTGATTGAATACCATCTTCTTCTTTCTGCCAATCAATGAGGGAGCCAAGTACATTATTGAGAGGATTTGATACATCCAGAACAGATGACAACTGAGTTGCAAGAGTTGACGTAACATTCGAGCTGAACATGATTCCAGATTTTGTAAAGTTTACCCCCTGCCCACTAGCTTCTTCGTATTGGAGTAGAAGTTTCTTAAATCCATTACATTCTCGAAGCTGAAATAAAAAGCGAATTTATCGTCTGCCAAAGAAGATAGAACCGGTTGGACCCGAGTTCTACTAACTCACACCCATGAAGTACTCCCTACGATTACGCCCTTTTGTCGATGAGGATAGCCCCTCGGCACATAAGATAAAAGATAAGGAGGCAGTGGATCACGCTATCGCAACCTCTTCGGAATAATTGGTCCTACCTCCCTCGATTACCAAGACATTATACCTCCTTTGTAGAAACACATAGCATCATGAGATCGGCCCATCTATTATCAAAACCCAATTTCAACATAATCCTCACGAGGAATCCCGATCCCCCATTTTGTCATGTAACTGCGATGTCAATTTTAAAGGCACATCCCCACAATTTGCATTCTTCTCTTCATATGATGGATTATTTCAAATATACTAAGACATTATCAAATGATTATTGCGTCACACGAAACAAATGCAGTTGCTCTGAGAGATGATCAGAGGTAACAATTTTTTCGGTCGGTTTGCCCCAGCAACCGGATTTTATAGTTCACATTACATAGTGCGGTGGTGCATAATCCTTCATGGTTCTGGAATTCTGGTGTTTCGGGATCAAACATATATTCGTATGGTTTCTTAGACGGAGAAACACAAATTATTCATCCACTCGGGCTATCTCGTGCCATGCTACCTACTAAATCCCGAACCTTTGGTAAAATGTCACGAGTTGAGCGGAAGTCGGGTCCTTGCGATTTGTGAGGATGCATGCATAATAGCCTCTTAAATTCTTCAGCCGAGAATGGTATGATAACGCACATTATTCTCCTCACTCTTAATTCCTTTTATCAACACAATCCAAGACTTCATCCTTACTTACAGGGGACTATTCGAATACAAGTCATGAAAATAGTGAAATTTTCCCTTTCATTGAATGTATCCTCATCGATTTGAACCCGATCTCCACTTGTCGATGGTCGAGCCGACGTCGTTTCTTTTTCAAGGCGTGAGGCGGAGTTGCATGAACGGTGTTGGAGTCACCTTCTTTGAGCCAATAAAATTTTGATCTTTTCCTCTAATATGCAGCTTCTTGGTCCAGTCTGTGAGACAAAAAAAAATTTTGCTCTTTGAAATACCTAATAGATGCCTCATCAGTTTTAAACCGGACAAGTTCGACTACGTTTGCGATTGTCAATATCCTTTTCACGAATCGAGAGCTAATTCCTTTCCCAATTGAACAAAGCGACATGAGTTCAACTTACTCCTTTGTTGCACGGCTTGATTCAAGCCAAGCACGTGAAACAATTTGATGCCATCTGGTTGATGACCCATTTGTTCCAATTGGAATTTTGAAATCTTCTGCTTTTTGGTGATCGACCTAAGCGTGCGTGATAAGAGGATTGGTGAGTGATCAGTCTGAGGCAATCAAATTAAGGGTTTTACCTGCGAAATAATTGACAAACATCCGGCTAAACATCGGTCTAACTTTTTCTTCTACCCGATTTGGCGTCCCTTTCCCCCTTTCCCGTAGCAAAGGGGTAACCGGTATGTCTATTAAGCCCGCAAATCCAAACCACGGCATCTCGGAATCCTCGAAATAACCAAGCAGGATGCTCGACATTTCCCTTCTTATCTGACTCCTCAAGTAAATCATTCATATCCCCTATCACACACCATAGCAGCGACGATCGAGAGTGAAGGGAACGAAGCAAATTCCATGATTCTCGTCCCGTTGATTTACGCTCGAGCATACCATACAAAGAATCGGTCGGGCGCCCGTTTATCTCTGGCACCATCATCGATCTCTAAATCCGTATGGTGGGGTCGGCTCGTAACTGTGCTCGGATCAACCGCTAGGCGCGACACCACCTCCGCGACTGTCGTCGCGCCGGAAGGCACGAAAACCGGCTTTACCTTGAAGCTTTCTATTTTGTCTTACTAGTAACCAAAGTTTCAAACAAAAAATTACCATGGGCCTGAGTTTTTGACCGCTCATAAGCTTGTTTGCACGGGCGACCCAAACCCCTGCAATTCCAGCGAGCGAATCATTGGAGTGGGCGGGGGCTGTCAACAGTCACACTGATAAAGTTATCTTGGTTTGTTGGGTTGGGAGAAATCTCCATGTCCATATCATCCACTTTGGGTTTGTTTAAGGCCATGGTACCAATTTGGGCCTCGAAGCAGCCCACGACCTTCCGGATTTTCACATGCACCAAATGCTTGTTATCTTCTTCTAAATCCCGCCCACATTAACACGCAATATTTTCCGCTGCGTCCACCTAAATCGGCCCGACACGTTAGGTAGTCACGGCCTTATTTGCTCGTTGTGGCCATGATACGTAGGTTTTGCCCATTTCTGTGTCCAACACAACTCCAACTCGTCTCCGCTTTCAATATGCAGTTGTATACCCACGGACCTTAAATCTCTCTCCATATTCATTATTATTTACGTCTTAGCTTGAGGATTGAATCAGGCCACGAAAGGCGGCATTTGATGCTGAGCCAAACTCCCCATCCACGGGTAATCTCCTCTTCTGGAATATTGAACAACTGGGGACAAAATCGATCTGAATGCCCTAAACAACCACATATGAAGCAGAAAAGGCTAAGTCGTTCATATTTAAAGGAAACAAAGAATCCATCCCCATTGGGTGGTGTCACCGCTTGATAGTGGTCGAACATCCATGGACACACGTAGTCTCATATACTCCTTTAGACTTCCACTGTTATTGCTGGTATCATATTCAAGAAAAGAGCCAATATAATTTCCCAATTGTTTGCCGACTGATTCCGACATACAACTAGAAGGTAAGTCAAAAATTTGAACCCATATGTCAATGGAATTCAATGGAATCTGGTTAGGGTACTCACCAGGTTGAATCGGTCATAGAATCAACAAGTGGTACATGTATATGTCCATGGCCCTCCCGCCATAACTCTTTTGAGATCTACCACATGGAAAAATTTAAAGATATACCTTTGATTAGCGAGTTCAGAAATACATACACCCTTTCCTGGCCTCCAGAGATGAGATAAACGATTCCGCATAAAATTGAAGTTGATGGAACGATCGGTTAGGAGCCGTTCTACCAAACTCAATTCAAACGTATTTCCACCGCCTACATCATCACCTTCAAGGAAACCAGTCGGTTTCCCGCCTGGGAAAGAGTGGCCGTCGAGAGAGATAGATCTAATTGTAAGGAATGAAGAACGAGAATCTGCACTTGAGAATCGAGAAACTACCTGACAAGGCCGAAGAAACGAAACTCTCAACCTAGGAGAGGACAGCTCTCAAACAAGGAGAGGATAAATATTATAAATTTATATCAAGCTTTAAATCATAGAACTTATGCATTTAGAAGATCTTGCATTGTACCATACTAATTTTTCACCCTACTTTTATTTTTTATCTTTATTCCTTTGCATTATTGCTCCATTCTTGGTTTAAGAGACTAGGATATCCTGTGCAAATCGTTCCACCACGTTTACCATTTGAACGGTCTCAGGTGACTGATTTTCTCATTACTTTGCAAGCAAAGGGTAGTGTTATATGTTGATCGGGAAGCATGCTTCCTAAAGCCAACAAATAAGCGAGCCCAAAGAAAAGGAAAATGGAAGAAAGAATATGCCAAAGACATGAGACAGAAAGAATGATGCCAATTCCCAAAAGGGTTGAAAATTAAGTTGAAGCTTCTCGGAAGGAACCATAAATACGTGCATACATGAGGTTTTCTTCATTCATTCTTGTGCTCTTTTCTCTCAATTTCTTGGGATTCTTTTCCTTTGCCGTTGTTATTGTTGTTCTTGTTGTTGAAGAAGAAGAGATGCTTCAATCAATTATACTAGAGATGCTTCATTGATTATAGAATGCTTCATTCAATTATTGAAAATATTCGCGGCGAAAGCGATAGGATTGTCGGAGGCGTGGTGTTGATGAAGAAGAGCGTGTTGGATTTGCGACTTGGTCGTCCCATTATTGTGGGTTTGCTGAGCTGGTGGGGAAGGGAGTCTCTGCGGCATGCCGATCTTTGTTCATGCGATCCCCAGTGAGTGTTTTCCTTAACTCTTCTTTTTCTTTATTTTTCTTTTGGTGGGAGAAGTTTTTGATGATGGGGTTATTGAAGTTGGAGGGTGGAGAATGATGGGTTTTGTGAGGATGGATGGGTTTTTGAATTTAGATGAATGGGTTTGAAAAAGAATGTGTTTCTTGGAAGAAGCGAGGTGTTAGTCTCGAAATGGGTCGATGAGTTTCTTGGCGAGGCGCTTTTCTAAAATGCTGTGAATTTCTTGTTTTGTGTTTTGTGTTTTTGGTTTTCTTGTTTTGGTCTTTTTTGGCTTTTGTTTTCTACTTCTTTCTCTTTTTATATTATTTTTCATCCACTGTACATACCCACCCAGCAATATGAATTTACACTTTTCTTTTTTTTAAGCCACAGATCTTGATGATTCTAAATGTGAACTTGGGTTAATCCGGAATTTCTAAGTGAAACTTATTTTCTCAAGAATTTTGAGGGCGTATCTTGTCGGAGTTTAAGAGAAGAAAGAAGCTGTCACAAACCAAAAGAAATGTTTTTTGGAAGAGGTCGAGAGAGATTCTTCTCGGAAATGGGTCGATGAGTTTCGGCATTTCTGCATTCAATTGGAACGCTTTTATGATACTTTGATCTTCCAATTTTTTCCTTTTTTTTTAAGTTATTATCACACTTGTTTCTTTTATGTTATGTTTCAACATCCAACACATGCCCGCTGACAGGATTTACAAAAGTTGAAGCGATTTTCCTGAAATTTTGAGGATGTATCTTGTCGGGGTTTAAGAGAAGAATTGCCGTAAACCAAGGATGGTGTTAGAATTTGTGTGCCTTTTGCCGTGGGTTCTGGGGAAAAGTTGGGAGAAACCAGCATACTTGAAGGTTGGATTACGGAATCACTCCTTTAACGGCGAAGTGCGTATTCAAGGTCACATTTGATCATGATGTGAAATTGGACAGTAGGGGCATTCATAATTAGAAACAATCATCGCGATAATTCGGGGCTCTCACACTTGAAGATGTTCGAGGCATGGCGAAATTCACTGTTTGTAATTCACAGATTACCTGCAGCATATACGATCTTGACCGTGTTTTGCCTTCACCAACATCAGGTAAGATTAATTTGTTTGTGCTGGGAAAGGCGTGCATTGAGATTACGAAGTGGTGCGACGTTTGAACTTTGAAATTCTAAAACTTGAATTTCAAAGTGGTGATAGTTCATAAAAGAGCGTGATTCTTGATGGGAGAATCTATAAAATATATCTGAGATATCTCTTTTCTTCGAGAAGAAAATGATTCATTTTAAGAATACATCAAATAATTGAGAGTAAAGCAAGGGAAAAGTTTAAAGGATACAGGTTTGAATATCGAGTTCGGGAATTGATGTTTGGAGAATTATGTAAAATCACATTTCATTTCATGTTTCCATATTATAAACATTATCAAGATTTGACATATAAGTCTTTCATTTGGTAACTCGAGCATGAGTTACACCTCAATGATTACTACCAAATTTTATGTCTTCAAAATTTTGATGCAACCATTGCGATATGATCTGTTTTCGATTTTTAGATCTCTTGATTTGACCTTTTTTCATTGTTTTAGAAGCATTAAATCACATTTCCATTTGTTTTAATATTGTGATTATATGGGACATCAAATGTATGTTTTATTTCTGGATGAAGGTCCTTTAATGGTGGTTCAGTCATACGAAGAAGATGACTTAAAAAAAAAAAAAATTTGTTTGGGTCATAGTTCTTATTTTATCCAGCCCATTTATTTTATGATGACCTTATTTTCAAATTTTCACAAGCCTTATTTTGGGCTTTAGTAATATAAAGTGGGCTTCTTTGGAAATCCTTTGAAGTTTTAAAAAAAATGTTGTTAATGGAATTTTGAACCTAGCAAAGGTTCGATTAAGAACTCTTCTTGGCCAGAAGCTTGGCTTGTGTGTTAAAGTGTTTATATATTTAATTGTATACGCTTAAGGTATTCATTACGTGATTAAGCATTATTTATTAATTGCTCAAATCATGTTTATTTTAGAATAATGCTAATAAAATTTACAAATTTTGAGGCTTTCTCATGCATGAATATTTTATTTATGCTTTGATTCTTTTGTATGAAATCAAGCGTATAATAATTATGAATTAAATTATACAATTTTATAGCATAATAAGAGTGTTTAGTGTGCTATTCTAAATAAATTGATATTATACATAAAACTTAAGTTTAGTGCCTAATTTAGAAAACTGTACTTCATAACCTTATAAAATGTCCAAGTGATCAAAATAATTTTAGTTGGATTAAGAATAACCACGACATCTTTAATTAATAAATTATTTATTAAAGAACCAGATCACATAAAGAATGAACATAACTTCATAATTAAATTATACTTAATATAATAAAATTTATCCACGAAATTTTGTTAGCATTTATATAATTAATTAGGATGAATCTTTGCAATTATTTCATAATCTACCCCACTGGGAATTATGAATTGATACTAATTTGGTAGTTTTATCCTTAAGGATAAATGCAAATTATATAGTGGTTTTGAACCTTGGAACATTAAGTGGTACTTGTGTGAATTTATACGTATGCAGAAAGTCTTGATGAGCCTCAGGTTAGTGGTTTTTTAAGAGGGATGGATTTGTGACCCCTCCACTTACACGAGGCTTTCTAAGTGTATATAATGCATGTACCTATCTGTTTCATAGGTTATTATTCACCGACAAATTAAATAATTTACAATTTCTATCATAAAGTTAGAAATAACTAATTAAGTAAAGATTTTGCCCCCAGGTAATCTTTATTAAATTAGATATAGTTTGCAGATGCGTGTTTACATTTAAATATAAGCTTATGCAATTAGTAATACATGCCACATCTAACATAAGCTTTTGGACCTTTTACAGTTTCTCAACCTGCTAGTTACACTGATATGCACCTAGACATTCTGCAGACTACAAGGGGGTGACAACTACAAAATATGGAAAGAAAGGATTCTCCTTCATTTGGGAGCCGGACCACATCGATTTTGCACCCATAGGAAATCGAGCCACTAGAAGTGACGGAAGAAAGCACACCTCTGAAGTTGTGCTATATGAAGCGATAAGAATCGATACGACTCGGCGTAATGTTCATTAAGACAAAATCGCTGCTTGGTATTAGGGGTTACATTTGGCAATCTGATAAGGTCAAGATTTGCTAAAAGCCATTGGAGAACAATTTGTCACTTCGAACAAAGCTTTGTAGCAAGTACCCTGATAATGAAATTTTTTTCCGACATTCGTATCGCAGCGTTAGGGGTGTGCGTGAGGCATATCATGCGAAATGAGGACATCGCGGCTCAACTTAAGAAACTCGGGATAGATATGTCGGATTCCTTTCTAGTGCACTTTATTCTGAACACTCTTCCTCATCAATACGGACCTTTTAAGATCTCTTATAATACACATAAGGACAAATGGTCAATCAATGAATTAATGACCATGTGTGTGTGTTGAAAGAAAGAAGAGGCGTGATGGAATTAGGTGAAGTGCGATGTTGGCTACAGCTTTTGGGAAGAACAAGATGATACATCTCAGGGAGACTTACACTTCTAAATCAAATCGAGAGAAGGGGAAGGTAGAATACCACCTCGGTGATATCGAAGGAAAATAAGTGTTTCTTTTGTAAAAGAAAGGGACACGTGAAGAAAGATTGTCCTAAATTCAAGAAGTGGCTTGAGAAGAAAGGTAATATATCATCCTTTGTTTGTTATGAATCTAATATGGTTAATGTTAATATTAACATCTGGTGGATTGATTATGGTTCTACAATCCATATTGCAAACTCTCTTTGTAGGGTATACTAAAACCTAAGGAAGCCCGAGTGGGAAATGGCTGATCTTATCAGGGCAACAAGATGGGCGCTCACTGTGTTACTCGGGACATGCACATTAACATTAGACAATGGCTTTGTTTTAGATTTGGAAAGGACCTTTTATGTACCAAGTTTCTCCGCGAGAAACTTGATTTACATTTCTAGACTTGTTCCATTAGGTTTTTCTTTTGCAACAAGACAATGTATTTAGCATTTATAAAATCAAATAATATTGGAGCAGTATTTATTTTAGCGGATGGTCTATATAGAATTTGTTCTCAGAATGAAGCCACTAATAATTCTTTGCATGTTCATATTGGTACTAAGAGGTGTAATGATAATGAGGATTCTTCTATGTTGCATGAAACTTGGAGTGAGATCATCTATGGATAAATTAAGAGATTAGTAAAGATGGAGTAGTACTTTTAGATTATACGATTTTGAGACTTATTATTGGATTTGCATTAAGAAGTACGAGACAAACAAGTCTAAACATCAATAGGGTTAAACATATTAGAGCATACATCTTGACATATCTTTGTCAGGATATGGACACCAGTCAAAAATATTTCATGTATTTTCATTGATGATTACTCGTGGCGATATGTATGTATCTTTAACTGTAACAAGTATGAAGCATTGGATGCCTTCAATATCTTTAAAGTGAGTTGAGAATAATGCGGGAAGCAAATACACATAGTGAGGTCGATAGAGGTAAGGTGAATACTATGGTAGATTCTGCTTGAGAATGGACAAGCTTTTGGTTCTTTTGCAAAGTTTCTTCAGAGCATGGGATAATTGCTGACACACTATACTGGTTCTACGGACCAAATGGTGTAGCCGAAAGAAGAAATCGAACTTTAGTGGACATGGTGCGGGTAATGTATAGCTCGATCTTCCTCAAATTTTTATTGGTGATAAGACAGCGTGTATATAATGTCGCGGAGTGTTCCAACTAGAGGTACGTCCCAAAGACACCTTTTGAAATATGGAAAGGTTGGAAAGCTAGGGATTTGCGACATATGCGCGTTGGGGTTTGTCGGTCGAGGTGAGAATATATAATCCACATGAGAGAGAAATTAGACCAAGGACACTTAGTGGTTTCTTTATTAACTAAAACGTCCACAAGGGTTATAGATTTTTCTTGTCCATCTCATTCAACTAGGATTATGGAATCAAGAAACGCCAAGTTTCTTGAAAATGACATGATCGATGGGAGAGATCGATTCAGGGATTTAATTTCTGTTCCGCGATCATATAGAAACTCAACCTTCCATCATATGAGAGGTGGTTGGATTCATCACCTCTCCTCAGTTCAATTAGTGTTGAACAACCAATCATTGAAGTTCCACAAATGGCGAGAACCTTCCAGGAGGATCATGAGTTCGGGAATTACCTTATAATCTTGAACAAGCGGTTGAACCACAAGCTCCTCCCGGGAGGCGAGATGGTCATTTAAGGCGATCTACTTTCGGTAGGAAGAAATTAAAGCAGGAATTCTAGTGATTACATGAGCATGTATTTACAAGCCGATATTGGAGTCGAAAATGATCCACGAGGAAACCTTTTCACAAGCCATAAGTTGTAGCGAGTCCTGAATTGTGGTATAATGCTATGAAGGATGAGTTAGATTCCATGAACGGCCGAAGTACGGGACCTTGTAGAAGTTGCCTAAAGGGTGCGAGCCATTGGGCGTAAATGAATTACATAAGATGAAGTCCTTAGGCAACATTGAAAGATATCGCGAGACTTGTTCTTCGAGGTTCCTGAAGGAATCGATTACGAGACTTTTTCTCACGTATCGAAGGATTCTCTTCGTATTATTTTAGCATTAGTTGCACACTTAGACCTTGAGTTAAAGCAAATGGATCTCGAAAGCATTTCTTAACGGTGATCTAGAAGAGGAGGCGCCATGAAACACGAAGGTTTCTCTTACAGGGAAGGTGAGCACTTGGTTTCTTGAAGCTTAAGAAATCCATATGCAGTTTTTGAACAAGCCTCCGTCGATGGTATTACAAATTCCATGGAGTAATTACTTCATTTGGTTTCATTGAAAACCCGTGGATCAATGTATATACGGAAGGTCGATTAGGAGTAAAACTTGTTTCCTAATAGTTTTATACGTGGATGACATTTTACTTACACACCAACCAATGATAGGATGCATGGAGTGAAACAATTCCTCGAAACTTTGATATGAAAGATATGGGTGAGGCATCTTATGTCATTGGCATTAAGATCCATAGAGATGATCTATTGTTATTTTAGGTCTATCACTTGGGGGAGAGCATATCAACAAAATTTTGGAGAGATTTCGGATGAAGGATTGTTCACCAAATTGTTTAACTCCCATTATGAGAAGAGGCGATAAGTTAAGTCTAAATCAATGCGAAAAATGATTTAGAAAATGAATCTATGAAGAATATTCCATGCTTCGATGGTTGGAAGCCTTATGTCTTTCGGGTTTGTACAGAGACCTGATGATGTGTGCATATGCGGAGTTGAGTGTTAGAGGCGTCAAAGTAATCGGTGTGGACCGGAGAGGCGCAAGAAAGTCGTGAGGTATCTACAAGGAACTAAAGATCATATGCTTATGTATAGACAAACAGACTGACTTGGATGCGGATTTGGCTATTCACGATGCGAACTTTGCTGGGCGTGTTGATTCTCGTAAATCAACATCACGAATTTATATTCATTATAAATTTGGTGGAATTTGTTTCTTGGAAAAGGAGTGTCAAGAAAAGCGGACTTTGATTGCCACTTCTACCATGGAAGCCGAAGTCGTATCTTGTTTTCAAGCTACCTCACAAGGTGTATGGCTTAAGAGTTTCATTTACCACGGGCTTAGAGTTATGGATTATTTCTAGGCCTTTGAAGATTTACTACGTGACAACTTCATTTAACGTGTTCTTGGCTAAGAATAATAAAGTGGAAGTCGAAGCAAGCACATCGACGTAAATACTTATACGTTAGAGAACATGTTAAGGAAAGAAAGTGGTCATTGAGCTCCTTAGTACTGAGTTGATATTGCGATCCTTTGACTAAAGGCATGCCACCCGATGAAATTCAGGGGATCATGTGAATGAGAATGGGGATTGTTTCCTCTTTGTAATTGTATATATACATTCACTTTATGAAATTCTTTAGCATTCAAGTTATTTTCTCATTTTCATGTGCACTTTAATTCATTTTGAGAAAATATATTTCATTTGGACTAGAATAAACGCAAAGGTTTATTCATTAAGTTTTCATTACCACATTAAGTACTTGAGAAGCAAAGAAGTGCGTTGTGATACATAGTTGATAAAACTCATTGTGGAGGACCCTATCTCTGGTTCATACATTTTGTTACTCAAAGAATTTGATTAACCTTTGCACGAGTGGGAGAATGTGGTCCCGAAGTGGTGCAACGTTCCCAGACTTTTGAAATTCTAAAACTTGAATTTCAAAGTGGTGATGGTTCATAAAAGACGTGATTCTTGATGGGAGAATCTATAAATATATCTAGGGTCCTCTCTTGCTACTTCACTGAAAAAAAAACAATTCATTTTAAGAATACCATCAAATAGTGAGAGTAAAGCAAGGGAAAAGTTTTAAGGATGCGGAGGTTTTGGGCATCTTTCGAGTTTCGGAATTCAATGGCTGGAGGTATGTAAAATCCTATTTCATTTCATGTTTCCATATTATAAACATGATCAAGTTGACATATCTATCCCGAGTTTCTTAAGTTTAAAGTTCTGGAGGTTTTAGAACATATCAGTTTGGGAATTGATAAATTTGAGTATGTAAATCTATTTCATTCATGTTTCCATATTATAAACACTGATCAGAGTTGACATATAAGTCTTTCGGCGTACACTGGCTGTCACGTTGTGAAGCGTGTGTTTATAAGGAATGCGTTTGTTTTATGCGCACACTTGAACATATCGAGGAGATGGAGGCGGAGAGCTTAGAGTGGGACCGAGAGTTTATGACTAAACATAATGATTTGGAGGATCGAGACGGGGATCCCGAAATCCACCAATCTGACCTTTTTGTTCTTGGAGGTTGTAGAATATCCTTATCCTAAGGGAAGGTAGACCACACCATCGAAGCAGATGGATATTTGATACAAATTCACTGTGTTTTGGTGTGTTTATAAAAGCATGAAATATAATGGATTTACGCTATTCTTTTGATTGACAGATCCTAACAGGAAGCCCGGATTGCCCTCTTGATGAGCTTAAACATTTATGTTCTTGAGATGAGCGATTTGGTCATATCAAGATGTCTAACTTCTGGCTTATGCCACGAAAGCTCTTGTTCAATTCCTTCTCCACACGAGTTTGAGGCTACATGTGATGATAGTACTCCCGATGGTCGACGGCTTCGAGATGTATTTGACCTACATGATTCAAGATTTGAATGGCCTTTTACTCGACAAAATTAAGGACAACGTTCCTCTTGAACTCAAGGAACTTGTTGTTCGTCTTGACGGGAAGGGTTCTTCAAAGTCCCAGCGCCCCCGAAGTCATTATTGCATACATCTAGCGACAGAATCTTTGAAGCAAGATTTACGTATTTAGTTTTCATCTGATTGATGATGTTTTTATCATCTTTGGAGGCGGAGGATGGAGTCTGCGTGGAGGGTACGATAAAGCGCGAAAGAAATGTTAGGTACAGGCTCAACTTTGTTCGTCGACTCAAAGTAAACTACGACTTTCTTTCTAATATTTTTTAAAATGCCTTTGTTTGTTTTACGAGAAAGTGGAACTTGGAAAGGCTTCCTGACTTAGTTTTCTTTTCCTCCATCTATAATAACTTGTTCCGTCTATGTTGTTTGTAGGAGTTTCCTCCGAAAAGCAAGCTGGTTCATGGAGATTGTGGCAACCAAAACAGTTCAATAACCAAAGAACATAGAGGAAATCACACAGATGGCGCACTATCAGCAAGGTAACATTCTTAGGTTCTGCTACGACTAAATTTTTCGAACAAAACACGTTCAAGTTGTGTATTGTTAGGCATTGGAGAAGAAAGAGGCTATTCATATTAGATCACCATGATACTTTGATGCCATGCGGGGAAGATAAACAAGACTTCCACGAGCATGCCTCGGGGCTGTCTTCTTGAAAGATGATGGAACTTTGTTACTTGCGGGATGAATTGAGCTACCACATCGACGGGTTAAATTCGGATTGTCGATGCGAGGTATACACTCAGCCCGAGAACATGGCGTTGAAGGTTCCATTTGGCGTTTGGCTAAAGCTTATCTTCTTGTGAATGACTAGGCCATCATCGACTCCTCGGCCATTGAAACATGTCTATCAAAGTAAAGTGAGTACGAGTTTGGGCTTAAATACGAATAAGGTTATGAATATATTTTTATTTTGGGGTTGAGGTTGAATACACATCTTTGTAATTGAGCCATTGTGATTGCAACCAATAGGCGGTTGGCGTGCTTCATCAGGTGCGAGGCAACATCCTCACTTCAGCGATACAATGAATATAAATGCATTAGCTCGTGAATCCTCATCGATCTTGTGGAGTGTGACAGGAAGCAGTTTATCCATCAAAGTACGCCATGGAGATGTCATCTGTTGTTTATAAAAACTGAGTTTTCATTGATCAAACTTCCTGCTGATCTCCTCAACAGGTACATGATTTTTTTTTTCTTTCCTGCTCTGCACTGAATCTAGTGAAAATGGTGGTTTTCATTTTTCATCTAAGCGTCATCATTGTTCCTTGGAATGGCGATGGATTCGGATGCCCCTCATGGACTCACTTTGGTGTTAGATGACTACCCTTATCTTTGTTGATGGACTTGAGATCACGGTCGGCTATTGAGACATGGAGTGGAAGACGCGACTTTGGCTGGGGGGTGACGAAGGGGAAGGTGATGTGACATGCGCCGCGACACGAACCTTATGCGCGCGACCTGCGCCGCGTGGCGCATGACTGCTTGCCGCGCTGAGTCTGCGACAGCGGTGTACGCAGCGGCGATGTCGCGGCCCGATCATTTGTCGCGCCTGGCGGCGCCCTGTTTCCCGAGCGCTGCGCGCGACACAGGTTACGATTGTCAGCGTACCACCAACCGATTTTGGATTCGGTCTGCGGTAGTCCTTGTTTGGACATTCATAGCGACCGCGCATGATAAAAAAAAAAAAAAAAAAAAAAAAAAAAAAAAGAGTACAAAAATTTTAAAAATTTTCTTGGGGGTGATTTAATATATGAAATATTTATATGGCATTTACTATAAATGCATTGACGTAGTGTGTGAAATTTTTCGATTGTGTATAAATAGTATCTGAGAGTTGTGTTTATTGAAGTCTGCTTCATTGAATTTTAAACTTGCAATTAGAAAAAAAAAAAATTCGAAAAAAAAAAATTTTCAAAAATAAGATTTTTGTGATCAAAATGATTTGAATTGTAGACAAATTGTCCTGCATTGCTTCATAAATCCAGGGACTTGATATATGCACTGGTTTTGTGTATGATTAGTGTCTCGGGGCTGTGTTTATGCCTTAGAATGCGTATTGAAAGACCCCAAGCGCCATGTGTTAATTGTGTAGATGTAGTAGAGGACGGGGCGTGAAGGGGCGATCCGCGAGGGCCTTTGGTCGAGCACCATAGACATTTGACCAGCGCCGTATTTGATCGGCGTACGGCGCTGTAGCGAGGGGCGGCAGGTGTTCTGCGGCGACTTTATCGCGCGAGGCCCGATTAGCGAGGTAGTCGGGAAGGTCCTAGTAACCTCCGGAGGTTTAGGGCACATCATCTCTACATTCATAGGGGAGGAGATCGGGTGGTGGCGGACCATTGGTTTCTGCGAGATAAGGCTATCTTTGGAGGCTATGGAGATCACCTCCGTCTGACCGAGGATCGAGGTTAAGCCGCATTCGGTAGAGGCGAGGCGGGTATGGTGGAGGTGGGTTAGGACCTCTAGAGACTTAGGAGTCATGACATGTAGGCGAGTTTCAAGGCGTTCATGAGGTAAACCTTTTCGGAAGCTGCGAGGCATGCGAGGCGGGAGTTCCTAGAGCTACGCGGAAAGCGGGTCGCGACAGACTATTGCTCGTTCTCTTATGGGCGGAGTGGAGATGGTCGAAAGATTCTGAGCTCCAGGTCTTGATTGGAAGGAACCAGGGGAAGAGGTCATGGTGACAAGAAGGATGAGCCATGGTGGCCTAAAATGCATCTTTGTGAAGAGCTAATAGACACATGCACCATTATCATGCGGGTGGCTTCTTATACTCCGTGCTGCTTGATGAATTTAGAGCAATATCCTTATCTTGCTTCCTTAACCACGAAACCGTCGACCATAAGTCACGATTCATGCACGAAGAAGGCACTCACGAGTATGAAAGGCACCGAGTCAATCCCAAAAGGTTTTCCTGAAAACAATCCTTTGCATTGCGAGACCCTTCTTGGCATCTACCCTTATTGAGATCTTGTCCGGGCATTCATACTTTGATGAGGAGTTTATCTTGGGCGAGAGATCTTTCTAAGTGGACTCGGGATGCAACACCTTTGGCTTTTGAAGTCGGGAGAAGTTGGCGAACATTGAAGAAAATATCATCAAGAGAAATGGAGATGAAGATTTAAGAGCAGAGTTATTTTTGTCGAATATACCGTACACACTACTCACCACGGCGAATGGGCTTCTTGTAAAATTCCAACTGATGTCTCCATCTAAATTTGTCACGAAACTCATATACTGTTATTGATCAAAATGACTTAAGTACACATAGCTAAGATCGTATACAGCTGTAATATGGTTTTTCTATGTTGTAGCATTCATATCCATGCTTATATACAGAATAAAGATACGATTTGTTGCTAAAAAATCGGAAAATTTCTCACGGTGTCATTTTCTTGTTTCTAAATGGGCCTACTTAATTTTTTTAGACTTATGCTCTACTCCGATCTCCAGGTAAAGATCCGATCAACTTTGATTTGCACATATATGACAAATGCCCCCAATACCACTTTTTTATTTTTTATTTCATGTCTTCACTAAATATTCGATGTATTCATCCTATTCCTCGATTGATTAACGGTTTGCGATCACTCCTATCTTTGTTTACAAATAAAATAATTTATGATACAATATAGTAATCATATATTACCAATTGGGTTTTTTTATAAACGGAGACCATATACTTCATTTAGTGATCCTGACTTAGTCGAGCATAAATTATTTGATAATATTAATTTGGATCCCCATAAAAAATGGATCTAATTGCACTTTGCACTCCAAATTGTTGATGATTCAATCAATCTTTCTTAGGTGAAATAGAGGATATCTTGATTGTGGGAGAGAATAAGGAAAAATAAGTTAACCCTTCCAAATAGCCCAACAAATGACAGTCATCAAGGCTGAAGCCCGTATAGCGCGATCGTCGAGCCTGATATTCAACGGTCTCTACACCCAGTAGTGTGGCGCGTGATCAGGACGCAACTAGCGAATCATGTTATCCTTACCTTCCAACCAATCGATCAATCTCGCTATTTTTACCTTTCAATAAACCCCTTCGATTCCACTTTTGTAGTAATGTATAATCTCAATCCCTTAGCTTGATGCATACAGCTCAACTTGTTTTCCAATGATGGCAAGAATCATGTTATCTTGGGAAAGATGCCTTGTGGTATGCACACTGGTATGTACACCTAATATGCACGATTATTAAAATTAATTATTTTGTTCAATATAAGATACTTCACTTCAAATATGTACAAATTTAAAACTATATATGGTTTCAAAAAATAAAAAATAAACTTTAACTAGCATAAGATATACTAGTTAAAGTAGATGAACATGCCATTATCCTTTAGGTGGCTTACGCTCTTCGGTGTTAAACCAGAAAATCTAGACTTTCGAGGGAAGGGTAGACGGTAAATTTAGGTCAAAATCGAATTTTCTAGATCTCGGATAACGGCGAAACCACCATTGGAATCGATCTCGAAATCTAATACCACTTTAAATTAGGGAGCGGTCGAATTTGAGTTTTTGAGGCATCGAGAGTAGTACGAGACACTTGGCAATTGATGGGTGGCCCATTGGGCGCCACGTGTCAAGTGTCGGATGAGTCAAACAAAAGGCTCAAGTGGGACCCATGGGAAACAAATGGCACTATGTGGTTGGGTGGAAATCCTAAAGTGAGTGGATAAGGATAAGGGGAAATCAAAGGAGCCACTAAGGGTGTGACATGTGGCAAGTGAAAGGACACCTCTCTTGACCCAACTTGACCAAATTGGTTGGGAGAGAGGGAGAAGAGGAAAGGAGAGAGTTTAGAGAGGTCTACATTCTATCTCCCAAGAATTTCCGGCGTCGGTCTGTCAAATCCGTGACGAAGTAGGTGATCCTCGCCTCTGAAATTTGCATGTCGGGATTGTGGAGTTTCGACAACTCCGGGAGGTAGAGGATTTTCCTACTCGGTTTACTTTAAGCCTAAAGGCTTTATAATGGTATGAGTTGTTTATGGGAGGCCATGAGAGGCCACGTGACTTAGTTCCAAGACTTAGGACTGAAGGTAGAGATTTTATAACCAGTTATCACATAGTCCTAGACTGTTGTGGGTTAGGGTTTGATCCTTAAACCAAAAGTTTCCAGGTTTCGTGGCTTGTTTGATGTTGTATGGATGTTTTGAATCAAACCTGTTCATGTTTATGAAGGGCCGTGAGGTACCCTATTGGATGGGTCCAAGATTGTGACCTTGTTATATGTTATGGCTTGTATAAATAACATGCAGTGTGAAGAAGAACATGTTAATGTATGCTATTGATGTATTAACATGGGTTGTATATGGATGTTAATTATATGTATCAATTATAATTATCATGGTATGTAAATGTTCATGTAGCACTCCTTATATACATGTACATGAGAAAGAAAATAAATTGCGGCATCATGCATTCATATGCACAGCACATCGCGTTGAGTGGTGTGGGTGCATGGTATGGTTATTCATTGATATTTGGTGGATGGGTGTTAGGCTCGAGAAAAATGGGACAAAGTCCAAGGTAGGGACTCACGAGGGTGTAAAGCCATGTAAGTGGCAAGTTATGTGTGGTGGGCGGAGCAAGAAAAGGGTTGTAAATCCCTCAGGTGAAAAGCCTGGAATTTGGGTGTGAGAGACCCGCGGTATTATCCTAAAAGTTCTGTATGGGTGTGAGATACCCGCGGTATTATCATCTAAAAGTTCTATCACGGTGTGAGGCTTCCCGGTGTTATCAGGAGGAGAGTTACGTATGGGTGTAAGAGACTCGGCGTGGTGGCGATTCAGATTGCCCCACAAAGAAGACACCGCGACCATGGTTATCACTTAGATGTCGAGATTAGGTGATAAATTAGGATGACTTGGGATTAATTACCCATTGGCACTCCATTGGGTGTAGTGACTCAGAGACTGGATATATGGTGTCATTGGTACTACCAATGGCCGGTTATCCACAGCATAGGCATGGTCGATGGTGACTCGAGGACATGGGTATGAGGAGTCTCATCTCATGCATGATAAGGAACATTTCATATAATGTTGCATAAATTGTAAGAAATGTGATTTATGTTTTTGTGTACGCCAATGTATGTACATTTTAGGTGGGGAGTAACCCTTGTAGGAAAACTTTCTACTGGGCATTGCTCACCCCGTGTGGGGAACTATTTTTCAAGTACGTAAGGGGAGGTAACTGGTTCAGGAGCTCAGTTATGAAATTGGTCAGGTTGTGAAAATTTTCAGTTATTTTGTAATATTGGGATAAAATATCCAGTTTTTACATGTAAATAATGTGTTTTGTAATAGAAGCGGGATTACAGGATGTTCAGTCATTATGTTAATATTTTTCCCAAGTTTCTATTGCTGAAAAATGGGTCCTGATTAGACGGTAGCAAAAATATTACATCACAGTGAATTTGGGTGGGAAGGAGAATGGAGATAGATTTCTTTGCCCGATTTGAGGGTTTGTCGTGACAGGGAGCCCGATTTGCGACGGTGCATCTTGGGTTGTGTCTTATGAAGCGAGTTGCGTATGGCCGCGTCTTTGGCGTGCAACGAGGGTTTTAGTGCTTGATAGAGAGGGCTTCTGTCGTGGCCAGGAGTTCTGTCTCGGCAGAGGGAGCGGAGTGGTACATCGCGACATGAAAGGGTCCCGTATTCATGACATGTCATGGGTTCTTTAGATTTCTTAGAGTCGCGGCGGAGTGTTAGTTCTGCAGGTGGGGGTCAGGGGTCGCGGCCAGAGATTTCGGGTCTGGCGGGGTGGGCTACTGCGGGGGCGGTCTGGGTCGCGATATGGAGTTTGTGTCGCCCCTGACGAGAGGGGACTTGATTTAAAGGCCGAGTCTGTGTGACATGGCTTTTACGTCGCGATAGAGGCAAACTCGATTGGGTTGCGACCTGAGAGTCCACACGGTGTCACGGCCAATGATTGAGTTGTTGGTTGAGCTGGTTTTGGGTCGCGACCTGAATTTCTGGGTCGCGACAGAGGTGTCTCAAGGGGAAAAGGAAAAGGCTGTCGCGACAAGGTTGGCGACAGGGTTTGGGCTGGGACTGGGGCACCTGGGTCGTGACTGGAATTTTGGTGTCGCAATAGGGCCCTGGGGCAATTGGATGGTTTTTAGGTCACAGCCAGGCGGCGTAAGCGAGCTCAGTGCGGCGTTCGTGACGCTCATGCATGTAATAGTCGGTTGTCTTGTAGCGGCGGCGACGATCTGTATAGCGGGGCGCGGTCTGTAGCCGCGTGTGCATACGACCCATGCTGCGGTGCACTATGCATTGCATTGTTTCGATCATTGTTGGGACCTTTATTCATTGAAAAAATGACCTCGGGTTTTGGGGCATCACACTCGATCTTTATGATTAATTCGAAAAATAACTCTTATGCGAGCTTCCTTCCACCCACCCAGTAGTGAGTCTGAAGGCTCGAGTCGATCTCGTAAGGTTTTCTGAAGCGATCATTGTCGATTCCCTGAGCCCTTCTTGGCATCTCCCTCGTTGAGAATATGTCACGACCCAAAACTTGAGTCGAGATCTCAGGCCTAAGATTTGACCTTAAGAGTTTCTATTTATCCATGCTGGTAGTCAAAATAGCCAATCAAACTAAAGTTATATATCTTTTCTTATGTTGAATATAAAATCACATTCATAATAAATAGTACTCTATACATTCGTAATAATAAAAAATATCATGACTTAAAATTTGTAATTCTAAAATAGCAAATATAATTCAAAGTATATTGTTTATTAAAATCAACTCAAACAACCAAATAAACATGAGGTGTTTTAACATCACTACAAAAATCTTATGGTAGATTAAAATCCTTAAATTTATTCATCATTCTTAAGTTATTCCAAAGAATCCTGAATTGTTTTGAACACTCTCAAGCATTGTATGTGGTTCTAACTAATTTTGCATCAAAAAGTCATTAAAAAAAAATAAAAAAAATGAAAGAATGGGCATTTCCACGTTGCTCAATAGGGCGTTTTTCACCCGAGGCTAGTGGATACAATTAATATTTAGGGATACTTTAAATGTGATTTAACAGTTAATTAATACGAGATAAATAAAATAAATACTACATCATACCTATCAACACATAATAAAACATATTTCAACACAATTTATTTAATTGTAATTAAATAAATAAAATATATATACATACATATTAACACATAACAACCACAATCTAACATACTTCACAAAAATCACCATTTTTCAATCAATTCAATCAAATAAAAATGATGTGCAAATATAGTGAGACATATACTTATGCAATGCACTATTGTTTTTAGACTTTTCTGAGATATGTACTGTACCCCAATATAATCCTCATTCGGAGTCTTCATGGAATAGATTTGGGGGTCTTTCACCCTGGAGACCTCTCTTTCTTCTTAATTCACCTCTCACAAGCCTTTCTTTTGCATTACTATATTTTCATTTATTTATTCACTTAACATTATTATCAATTTCAATCAAGATACATGTGCAATACCATGCAATTTTCTTCAATTATTCATAACTAAT